>OZ022576.1:50691941-51169631 GCA_963669155.1 Arbacia lixula | reverse complement strand
CGGTTCCGGCACCTTCGGAACGCAGCTTGCGCTATAAAAGACGCGCGCAGCGACTATTGTCCACATTGCCTGACGAAGACTAGCAGTAGCGGTCGAAACGTCGCAATCTCCAGTTTGCCTTTTCGTGAGACAACAGATTACCACTCTAGCGATACTACTACCACGATGATCAACATCTTCCGTACTAATGTTTAGATTAAACACAAAATAGGGGACTAGTAAATAAATCGTACGAAAGAATGTTGATGGATTTGTATATCATCTCACAATCGTAACGAGCATTCAAGCCCTTTAATTTTAGTGCTAGCTGTTTACAATCTGTCGGGTAGCTATTATATATCTCATTGCCGAAATGCTCCATGTGGCAGCCGGCATACAGAGTGTTAATGACTTATATGTGCACAGTGGTTTCAATATGAAATCCTTACGGAAGACAGACATCGTTAATGCTTGGCACTTTATTTATGTTTATGATTTTAAAGATGTACGAGATATGGGGAGTGTCCCCTAGCCAGTGAGTCTACCCGTTGGCTTCCCTACAACGCCTTGCAATGTGTCAGCATCTCCAATGTCCAGCCAATAAAGGGAATCCCATATGAGGATACCGAACAGCAAGTCAGTACCTTATTTCATGACCCTAACTTACATGTTATTGTCTATTCAGTGCAGTGACCATTTGAGTTACATATCTATTCCTAAAACTTTATAACCTCAAACAGTCTAACAATGAAGAAAAGGTGCACTGTAACTGTATTCTGTCATTGAGCATACAGTGTAAGCCCTTTTAAATAATTTTAAATGTAATGCTGTGTTAATTTAATGTTAATTATATCACGTTCTTGTACAGCAATTTTGAGTCTTACATAAAAGTGAGTGATTTATCCTTGTACGATAATCTACGATAATACTTATTAGCGCATCAATTAGTTCATTTCAACAGAGGAATTAAACAATAAGGAACACGATGGTGTTGAAATATTCTGAGCTACTTAAAGTAGTTATGAAGAAAATAAAAGAATAAAAGCTTTGCTAGGAATCATACGTTTCTTTCAAAAAAAAAAAAAAAAAGTATCAGTCTCTACGTACGGGACAGTGTCCGTCATCAGGAAAATATCTTAAAAATGCAATGTCATATCAGACAGTTTAATGACAATTGTAGCATGTTGTAATATCAATTTCGTCGAAAACGTCTTCATTGTAAACACCCGAGTTTTCATTCCTCCACAGATCAACATCACAGTACAGCAGCTTCCGTCTCTCAGTAGTAGCAACCAATACAGATGCGCCTTCGATTCTTACACCGTGTCTGCAACCACTAAGAATGATGGCGTCTCGTGTCTGACTCCTTCATCAAGCAACCTACCAAACATACGATCAGGAGGTGAACGGAAAGTTACTATACAAAACATTTAAACAACTTGGAATACATCAGTTAAAGAAAAACAAAAGAAATTCAGCTTACAAACTGCTGCGTTAAACTGGTATACGCACCCATTTTTTTCCCACACCCACTAAGCCCTTAACCAAGTCCTGTAATTATTGCAGGTGTACAGGAAGAAAATGGTAAATGGAACATATAACGAACATATAAAAAAAGATATGGAAGAACATAATATACGGTATATACATTGTTTGATGAAAATCTCTGTGGGTACCAAAACAGCTATCATTGTTCACTTTGCTACTTTGATTATGACGTCAATCATTATTTCCTTCTGATTGCAGCCAGCTCCGCCAATGTGACTCTCTCCATCATTGCAACTGAGACTGACGTCAGCTTTGTCAGCACTCAGTTCACCTTCTTCAAATGTAGCCTCATTGCGTCGTAAGTTCACTTTCCTCAATTGAGACTTGACGGCTTATTGCTGATGTCCATTTAATCGGTGTACTAATTTCAAGTCAACATTTTCTACCCGCCTACTGAGTAAAGGGTATTGTTGTGTTAAGAATTAATTATATGATAAACCCAACTTGCTTGGTCCTGATTTATAAAACAGTTGAAATGTAATGACAAAATTAAATTGTGTCAAATCTATTTCATACCCAATGAAACTTTAAAAGGCGTGTGCCCAAGGAACTTGACATCATCCACCTTTACAACGCAAAAAGTTCAGCTTGTTTTTTTTTTTATAGTATCTTTTTCAATGATGTTTCTTGTGAAATTGATTTGTTGCTTCCTCTATAGATGCTCCTCCTGTGTGACAAGCCCGTGGCCCTGTGATTGGTGTGTCTATGACAACAGCTGTTCCCATAACAACATAACATGTCAGGCAGGAGACACCATCGTGATAGGAGACAATGCAAGTCGATGCTGATATGATCTTTTAGGCTCATGCATATTTCTTTGAATGGAAACAACTGTCTATCTACTCTGTGATACGTCTTTATCTTTGTGCTCACTTGTTCAGAGCTGAAAGGATGTTGCTCAATAATGAATTGTTTTATGCTGTTGAAAGTCTCACAATTGACAAAGGACAGCTCAGAATCCCTCATTCCATTCGTCACCAACATTTACGTCCTACTGAATAAAATTAATTCCTTACATGTACACGTAATGAAAATTGAATCGACTGTTTCTTGCAGATGGGCTTTTAATCTAATTTACGTGTATATATTCCTCTGTTCATATCTACAGAATCTGGTCGGTTCTGGGAATAGAGGACAAAGGTTCTGTCCACAGCTGCTGGGGCCTGCCGAGGAGTTTCTCCTTGCAGTCAATGTCCCATCAGGCTACACCGTACTGGCAAAGAACCTCCCTACAGATCAGACCAGGGTAAGGAGTATTATATATACAATAAAAATGAAACACATAAAGGACCACGTATATATCACACGTAACCTGACTTAGGTTATGCGATGTCTTCAATTGCATCACCTTTGTTCTCATTTGAGAAACATCTATCAAAAAACGGCATGCGTTTTATGCTGTATAATCCTATCGATTTTAATATCCTGCATGTGAACAGGTCCTCACGTGAAAATCGCGTCTTCACACCCTATGTCAAGATCCAGCGAATCATTCTATCTCATGATCTCTATTTTTTTTTACGGGTAATGCTACATTTGTTGTCCAGGTACAATCTTACGAGTGTATTGTCCACGTGGAAGGGAGTGACGTTGCAGTACAAAGCACAGATTACAGCGACACCTACGTTGTTTGTCCGGAGAAATTGGTAAGGAACAACACCTTCTTTAAGTCGGGTGATGAGGCACGGTGACTGAAAGTGTCCTCTATTCACAGCGTGCAACTCAAAGTCTTACAATGAAATGTATGAACAATTTGAGCAAATTTTTCGATTGTCTCTTTGGTTTTCAGACCTAGAAACATAATAACATCTCTACAATTTGCGAGGCGAAGTCCTGCAAAAGAAAAACATACTGGTAATTCAGTATTCTTAACTTTACCAAAATTGTAATTTCCTTGTGCTTGACCTTCTAGTATAGCTATGAAGAAGACATCCTTCGCAGCAACGTCAGCGTGTCTGTTAGGTGGAACGACAATTACATCGATGACCTGGTGGAAACACATGGTACGAAGTTGTAGCGTGATTGCAAATCCTAAAAAATCCATTATTAAACATGTAAAGATGTTTAGGTTTATTTTGATGATTAGGAGAGTAAGATCCATGGCATTTTTATCAGGAAGCTTCTTAAGCTGTTTACTCAATTGGACACAACGGCACACTTTGATGGATGAGATAAATGTATACAGTACATTTTATGGATGTATTTAGTTGAGTTGAGTTTTAACAACGAAGCTTAATAAGACTAATGGCATGCACATTGGTAAATATATTTGAGTCATGAATGAAATATGACACAGAATGCACGCACATCGATTGAGATTTTGTTCTTCGATGAATTCTGACACATAATGCACGTCATAAACACTCTCTTAAAAGATGTACTTTAGGTATTTGGATCAAAATTACACCAACCGGTTCTATAGATATTGATTTTTACTGAACACCTACCTGATGTAATCATTTTACTAGTGCGTATGTTTTTCACTGTTAACTTTTCTCTTTACATTGGTATTGTACATTATGGTGACAAAATTTACGTTAAAGAGCATCGATTAACAAATTTCTCAGTCTCATTCATCCAGTGAATTTATTCGTTAATTGGATGTTTTTTATTTATTCCAACAGAATATCGTTTAAAATACTATGATGATGGTATCTAATTTTTCCGTGTTCTTTTCTCTGCAGTGACTCTATATAAGTGCTCAGTGAACAGCGGCAGTTGTAGTCGTTGTCTGTCTCCAGAGGCAACTCCACCGATGCTACAGTGTGGCTGGTGTGAGACAGACTGTAATGTCGCACAGAGTGACGTCTGTCGGACAAACACTTTCTTGTGGCAGAATCAGACCCAACTTTGTGACGGTCCAAATATTACCGATGTAAGAAAGATTTTATTATCGTATAGAATAAAGATTTGCATTTCAACTATTATTACGATAGAAATGATATTTCCGAAATGTACATTCACAGTTGAATAATTCATATTTGGAAAGCATAATGAGTTTTTAATTTGTTGCAATTTTTTTCGTTATATTTCCACATTGATAGGTATGTATATTATACAAGCACCTTGTTCGATTGAAATACAGTACAGGAGAAGCCTTCAATACATATCTACATAGGCCTACACATTGACCTAAAAAAAACAATCGATATATTTTGAATAGTAGAGAAACTGTACTTTTAAATACACCACTGGGACTTAAAACAAATATGACACCTCATTATTTAACAGTTCTACCCGAAGTCTGGTCCAATTGAAGGCAATACTGTATTCGAAGTTACAGGAACCAACATCGGAGTAGCTTTCTCAGACGTCGTACGGATTTCAGTGGGAGACTTGAAGTGTGATTTGACTGGAATGGAAGCATCTTATCAAGCAGGACAGAGGTAATATTTTATAAAGTTATGTTATTTTGTTGTGTGATTGATTTATTGTTAATTTTCATTGACCTGGTTGAAATCAGCACCCCAAAACCCCAAACGTAGTACGCATAAAAATAAGCATAACAAGTAATGAATTGGTTGTGTCGCACTAATGCTTGTTACTACAACATCTCTACATTTCTCATTTTCACGACATCAATAAACATTTCTTCACTAAAGATTTGCCCCATCCTATCCTACCATGCATAAGTCGCGTCTTCAATCATGCTTTTATTTCCTACCCATGCAGTGTTAGATGTGTGACGAGTGGATCAAATAAAGTGTGGTCTGAGACGGTCAGTATCACAGTGGATTCAGGAGCAGAGAACCGCACAAATTCAACTCAGGAGAGCTTTTTGTATAGGGTATGGAAAGACATTCTCATAAAACTTATTGTTTTAGGACCATGCTGTTGCTTTTGGACCAACCTCATAGTGTATACCCTGTTACGCTGGCTTAAATATTTATATTAATCAGTGTTATCGATATCTCTTGTCTCAATACACTTCATGTTTGTCAATTGATGTTCTCCCGAACGAATCATGACAGAGACATTACAGTAATTGGTCATCAATTATCTTATCACTATGACAGGATCCCATGATAACAGGTTTCAGTCCCACGGTGGGTCCAGCAGCTGGGGGAACCAGAGTGACCATTCAAGGAGAGTTCCTGGACACAGGGAGGGACATCACGGCTGCATTTGGAGACTATCCGTGTAAAGACTTGTGAGTCAGTAATCTCGTTTCTTTACCCGATACATAATGTAGGCCTTATATACTCAGGTAGATCTAATTCAAATCAATATCGTAGGCGCGTTTATCCTCATTAATGTCATTGAAGATATGCTGTCTTCCTTTAATGTATACTTTGTCCTTCTATAATGGAATAGTGTAGCAAACACGTCCATTTCTAATGCTCCTTTAACATATCAGATGAAAGAATATCTCTCAATAAAATTAAATGTTCGTATTTTTTTCTTCCATGTTTCATTTGCAGAGCTGTAGCTGCAAATGAAGCGAGCTGCACAACCACAGGTACTCTGCACAATCAGATTAGTGCTCACGAGCTTACAATGACCTTTGACACAGCACCGAGGACATACCAGGGTTCCTTTGAATACATGCCTAATCCACAAGTAAAGAGTATTGACCGCACAGAAACAATTCAATTGTAAGTATGGTAATGAAGACAAATATGTACGTCTTGCCTTTGTCATTATAAGATTTTACAATTGATGTATTTTCAAAACGTGATTTCAACTAATTAAAGGAGATTCCTCCTTCCCTTGTAATTGGCAGTGGAGGTCTCGACATCGTTGTGACTGGGACCGGTTTCGATCTAATACAGAACGCGTGGATCATTGCTACATCTCTGTCGACAACCCTTAACAGCTCTGAGGTACATATATATGTTCCTTCACACCCTTCACTTTCACGACCTTGATGATAAACCGACAATCCATGATGAATAACCCTACATAATAGGTGCTAAAGTGAATTTAGCATCAAGAGTTTTTTTTTTTATAAAGGTATCAATTGAGTAGAAGGTGTAGCAGCCGTAAAAAACCCTTGTTGCTCCAAGTGATCACGATAAGATCATCTTCCTAGACTATACTTCATTCATTGAATAGACAAATATATAATATTGCATACAATGTGTGTAATATCAACAATAAAAGAAAGAATATAATGAATAAAATGTGGAAAAGGAGGTAAAATTGTGATTTAGTGGAGATGGAGGGGATGGGGTATGCATACTCAGAATTAAATATATTCATAACCAGCACACAGACCTCAACGTACATATTTTGCTCAAATTACCGTCTGTGTCAATTATTACTAAGTATTTGATTTGCCTTCTTTAAAAAATATTAAATATGTAATGATTGAATGAATTAAAAAAAAAACTCCAATATATCCATACTATTATTCGTGTATCGATATTGCCTTGTATTATCTTTTAAAGAAATCATTCAATTCCACTGTGTTGTGATACTGCATGTTTCTAATAGTTTTCCTTTGTAACCTGTGTAATCATTTTGATCTGCCATTCGTTTGGCATGAAACGGTGGACCTAGTCTGTGCATGTATGTGTAACACTCTTGAACTTAAATAAAGTCAAAATATAACGACTGGTTTTATGGCACAAAACAATTTATTTGTTCTTATGCTATTTCTTCATTACAATCAATTAGGCATAATAGCTGTGACAGATAAAAGTGTTTTTCTCTCGATATTGTTAATGTAAAAATGCACCCATTCTTGCTTCTCAACAGCCCTGCTATGAAAACAACACGAGCACAAGGCTGGTTTGTCCCACGCCCCCGTACCCCGTTGACCCATCGCTGCGGAGAAGACGAACAACCGAGGATCTTCTAGCCAACTTGACGTTGAATCTGGATGGGTTCCTCGTTGATCTCGGGATGATATCTTATCAACCAGACCCTTCTTACTTTGACTTCACCGGTCAAAATAGAATATTTGAAGTACCGAGCAATAGACTTCTTGAGCTGAACGTAAATATTAAAGAAACCGTACCAAACTGCATACTTTCATTTTAGTTTCATTTACGGTATTCTTAAACAACATTTGCTTTCGATCATGAATATCATGTAGCAGTTTGTCCTCATTAAAAGAATTGTCACTTCTTACATTTATCAAAACATAAAAATTGCTTCCTCATGATCCGGTTCTTCTAGGGTACCAACCTTGATTCAGCTGCTGATGACGTCAGTATTGACGTGAGAATATTGGTTGGCAGAGATGGTACTTGTGACATTCTGATCAGGGAGCCGAGTCGACTCGTTTGCCAGCTGCCCGACCGGATCCCTGAGGCAGGAGACTACAACGGCACTCTAGGAGAGGGCGTGGCCATGGAGCTACCTGCTGTAGTGGTGCGATGATTTTCTATTTTTATCTCATGTGTGTTGCTTACTTGACCGTTCGGGAAGACGTCTGTGTAAGGAACAGACGCTGACGGTCCATCTGTGCGGGAATGATGCTATGACAGAGTACTAGTTTTATAGTAAAGATGAATTAGACTCGTTTGATATTTATTTCAAGACATAATAGCAATGGAAATATGGTACACTGAACGGCTCTAGTTCACAACTAGAGCTGTTGATGCGTGCCTAATATTTTTTTTTGTATAACCGTCATAAGGTCATATTTACGCGTGGAAATACTTGGTATGACTTTGTTCTAGATCTCACATGGAAACAATTTGCTGTTCTCACCTGGCTATGTGAGATATTCCACCTCAATAAACATCGGTGTCGTCGTCGGATCCGTGATGGTCTGTGCCGTGGTCATCATCATAGTCATGGTGCTGGTCGGACTCTTTCTCGTGAGGCGCAGTCGGAAGACATTAGATGAACAGGCAGAGGAACTAGAGCTCGTGGGGAAGAAGATTCAAGATAGGGTGCAAACAGGTAACCTGGACGTACACTTCACTTCGTCACTCTATGTTTCATTCGGAAGAAAAGATATCCGTATTTCGAATTGCGGCATTTTGTTCAAAGGAAATAAAAGGTATGACGTAATTAATATATTGACGTTCTATCTCTCTACGATTTGTATGGATTGCAACACATCACATCCTTTTGGAAACCATCTCGTACAACAACAAATGCATACGAGAATAACAACGAGAATTTTACCAATTCTACTTTTGGCCATCATCTATTGAAAGCTATCTCTGTCCTGTCAGCGCTACATCAAAATGTGGATTGTTATTATAACTTCTCCTTTTCACTGCTGTTCATCTGTGCAGCCTTTCACGACCTGCAGATTGACATGTCTGAGGTTGAAGAACAGCTGAAGGGTCTCGGCATCCCGTTTGTCAACACCCAGGACTACACCAAGAACATGCTGTTCTCTGGGCTCGACATCCTACCAGCTACGGCAGACCCAGAGGTACTCGCGTAAATCCTAATTGTTTCAAAATATCAAACATGAGGAATGTTGATGTTGTTGAAGGAATTATGTAAACGAATCATTTAATCTATTACCGTATTAGCAATTTTGTTATAACTATGTTCTTGTCAAATTCCCCCTTTACTAAAAGCAAGCTTTCTCGTTTGGCTAGTACATGGATGAGGCATTGGAGATGGCCATGATCGCGTTCTCCAGGCAGCTCAACGACCAGGACTTCCTCGTCAGTTTCATCCAGGAGCTCGAGGTGAAGAGGAGGGGTCAGAGGAGAGACAGGTGAATAAGTATCCACATCTATATCGGTTGGACTTTCTTCCTCTTCCATTATCTGGTATAACGTTTGTCCATATTCGACAATATAAATTCTTAGGCCTTACCTATGATATAAAACTTTGTATTTCCGTTTGGAAACTGAGTGTGGTGGGTGTTAGGGATATGAATTGTATATATGTACGCAGGCATTATATTTGTACACGAGATTCCTTAACCGAGTTACTAGATCTTCCACTACACATTTAGCTGTGACATTATTGCTAAATGTATAAAATTTGCCCTCCATATTTATTGGTATTGTTAGAAGATGCCAAACATCAACACTGAAATGGAATTTCCCTCAATACGTCGTATCTCATACCCCACACATGATAATATTTTCATTTTGCTTCGTTATTCTTCTTTTGTCATGACTATAAATTCAATTGCATTGGTTGTATCCAGAAATCTCTTTTTCGTCAGTCATCTCACAAACCAATTCGTGCCCAGTTTGCAAGTGTGTTGATTTTTATTTCTGACCGTTTGTTCACGTGACAGAGTCAACATTGCATCCCTGATCACGGTCGTCCTGCTGTCTGAAGGAAAGTTTGACTACTTTACTCAGTGAGTCCACTCCACGCTAGTTCCTACAGTGTTTTGAGCGACCATAATATACGGATTCGTTTTCGTGTCCAACATACATTTATGGTTAACTTTTTCCTATTATCATTTAGGTATCACATAATTGAATTTAATACTATTTTATCAAGGGAAAGAATTTTTAATTTCCATTTTTCTTTTACTTTCATATCCTTGATACGTTGAAAGCTACACTTCAAGAACTCATGTGAAGATAATGTATAATCGATGCAGCTGTTTTATATGGTGAACGGTTGTGTCATTGAAATAAATAATGAACCAATTTGGCTCATGGTTAAGCGATATTCTCAAGAAAGTTCTACTTGTCGGATTCTCAGGTTCACGATTATATACATCAGGCTTTTGAATATTCAAGTATTTCTTTTCCTTTAATGTTTCGTAGAGTGCTGCAGCGATTGCTGGAAGATGTTATCAGTGAGGCTGCAGATGAAGGAAGAATGAGAGCTCTATTTAGAAGGTGCGTTGCTTGCTTTTATATTTTCTTTACCATTTTCTGTATATCTTTACAAAAAATATATATAATATAAGTATGTAAAGAAAACAACAATATGAAAACCATCAAAACAATACTCCTATAATTTGCAATACCTCCCCTACGATTATTTCACGAATTACAGATGTTTTTTTACAGGTTGGAATGTTGAATGGGAAAACTGTATGATAAAAATATACTCCATGTATACGTTCTCGTGGCGTATGACGCCAATCATATCTTACTTAATTCCGCTCGCCATCCGGCCGTGTCTGGGTTAAAGTAGTTCACTGAAGTATTTGGTATAAAACTAAAAAAATGAACCCTAACAAAGCGACATGACGTCTTTCACTCGGTCATTCCTTTTCAACAGGACAGAGACGATTGTTGAGAAACTCCTGTCCAACTGGCTGTCTCTGTGCGTGTATCAATATCTGAAGGTAGGTGACTTAATTGTGAGAAATAAACTTTTTATGAACTAATCTTTGCTAAATCTACTTTATACGTTTTTTCTTATGCGTAAATTTAAACCAAATATTAATTTCCTGATCAGAAACACGTGGCGAGATCTCTGTACCTGCTGTACCAAGCCATGAAGATCCAGGTGGAGAAGGGACCGATCGACGTCATCACAGGACAGTCCTACTTCTCTCTCAACTTCGACTGCCTCATGGAAGAAGAAGTCGAGTTCAATGAAATGGTTTGTTGTCTCAATTGCTACTTTGTTTTGCCTCTTCCTTAAACAGATTAAAAACGTTAACAAACCCCCATCTTTTATTTTATGTTTGGAAGAAAATATGTACGTTACGACAAGATAGTAATGCGCTTAGTAATGCACTTTACGTTACAAAATCATACGCTATATTATATGAACAGCGCTTTAATAACCATGATTGTTGAGATAATTCTTAATATTTCTAAAATGGGACGCTCATAAAAAGTCTTCGCTTTGTATATTTCCTCCCTGCTTCTCGCCCCGATCTACATGATCCATCCAGTCTGAAGCAGCAAGTCCTCTTATCATTTCTCTCCTCCATTATGGTCTCCCCCTTCTAGTCCCTGTCTGTAGCCGGGCGTGATGACGGCTTTACCTACTACGTGAAGGTCCTGGACACTGACTGCATCAGCCAGGTCAAGCAGAAGATTCTGGACGCAGCTTACAGGAAACAACACTTCGTCAGACAGAGTAGAGCGCATGAGATGGACTTATGTGAGTGCCTTCACTCCAGGACCCTATCATGCCAGGATATATTATTTTCGTGATTAATTTGTAAAAATTTTGGTAGAATGATTGATATCTTTTCTTGGATAAACATTTATATCTAGAGCCGAAATATAGTACTTTAACATGACCCCAATGTTAGATGTTGAACTTGTGTGATGGCCAACCAAGCTAAATTCACATCACTTAAAAGTGACTTACGAGGAGGAGATTTGTATATCGATACCAGTATATTTCTGCCATCTATCTTGATTGATTATTCTGAAGGGCCTAGTCTCTTAATAAAAACACTCACCCCCCTTTCGTCCCGCCTACCCATACAGTATGGTACCACCCGGGAGGCGAGCAGCGGGTTCTGAGAGACCAGGACGACTTCAACACACCGACCGGAAGCGACAGGACGGTTTGTATCAATACGCTGAAAAGTTTGGAGGTGAGTAGGTCTATATTCTGTGAATTCTTGGTAGGCATAAGCGAAATGTCCCATTGTAAGTGGTTTCTATTAAACCTTTTATATTTTACTACAAACGTTTTTCGCAACACAAAACAAGGAAATTGAATAGATGTTGAGATTTTGCCTCTAATCAGGTTGCAGATGGCTCCCGTGTGGCTCTGATCGACAAAGTCGAGAATCTTGCTGAGCGACGAGGAAACTACCAGCCAGTCTCACCTGGAGCTAAGCTCTTCTTTCTACGTAAGTCTGAAAAAAGTTCGTATGGAAACTTTATTATCAAAATTTATCATCAAAATATTTTTTTTTCATCTACATTTCACACAAAGACTTAAACCAAAGAGCTGTGCTAAACGAAGGTAAGATACATTCTCTGCACTTTTTTTCATCAGAAGTGCGTATTATTTGTAAACGTTTGATGACCCCATCGTTCCCCCACCGCAGGAGACGAGCATGACGGTAACGACGTGAGGATGCGGGAGTACATCAGGATGCAAGGACAAGAAGAAGATGGCTTTCCCCTCTGGCATCTCGTACGTCACATTATCTGTATTACGTCTTGTCAAAGCATCCATTAGGAAAACTAATGACCTTTACAACTTTTCAATGATTTCACGTCATAAAATGACATAGTTTATTAAATTGTTTTCAATAATATTATTACCTCTCCCCTAAATAACGTCGTGTAATGGCCTCATTTCCAACATTTTACAGAACATGAATCCTCAACAAATAGCCATACCACTCAACATCAATCTCTAGTAAATGATGCATTATGGGACTTGAAATTGCGACAATAGCGCATGTCACTCATTACGTACAATATCCATGAGTTCCCTGCCCTTTGTAATAAGACATCCCATTCATAAATACGCGTGATGTGTTTCTTGTTTCAGATTCCGGAGGAACACATGCAGACTGATGAGAATGCGTGTAAGACCAAGCTGGACAAGGAGTTCTCAGCCCCACACCTTCTTGTCACAAAGGTTTGATGTGATCCATCTACCTAAAATATCCGTATTAATTCCTGTTTGCAATCATATTCACCTACGAACTCAGTACACGAGGGAATGATTTACTTTTTTTTCAATCCTAAATTGTGTTTTCTTTGGCATCAAGCTGGAAAACAACGTCGGTGTGTCCCTATCATTCAGAGTATATTCACCACTATCGGATGCACAGTGTGACAAACTCTAATATCCACATTATCTTACTCCTTATGAACGGTGGAGGGTTAGTCATTTCCAAGAATAATATTGTATATTAAGATTTTTTTTAAAAAAAAGAAGGAATAATCGTCCTAAGTATTTTAGAAACTACGTGAATTTCTCTGACATGAAATCTGAACTTTGCTTATTTGAATATTTATTTTGTTTGTTAGAAAACGATTGAGCCCTTCTTGAACGAGTTTCTGGCGGCCATCTTTGAGCAGCCAGATGCCACCCCAGTCACCATCAAACATCTCTTTGACTTCTTCGACAAAATGGCTGCCAAGTACTGCTCCGAGAAACCCAGTGAGAATGCAGAGGCCTGGAAAAGCAACAGGTAAAGAGCCATATTTTTTTTCTTTGGCAGTATGGGTGTCGTAATAATTGAAAGTTTTTTTTTTTTTTTTTTTAGTGAAAATAGATTGATAAGGAAATGAACCTTCTTCAATTTCTCCTAGCTTACCTGAAGAATTCCATTTTCAGAGTCTTACGATTATTTAAGTTTATTGAATTGTTGACTCGCCTTTTGATGGATGAATTGCTTGGTTCATCGATAGACCATTCGACTGATTAATTGGTTGATCCATCGATCAGTATCTGCAAAGTTACTCAATGGAATATAGAGGGCGCCATGAGGAACGACGGAATCACGCAATTTGGAGGTGCTGAATAATTTTTTAAAATCCTACGAAATCCACGAAATGAACCGCGAATAACAACTGATTTTAACATGAAATGAGTGGAAACAAGGAAAAGAACAAAAGAGGGCCATATTTGTTACGATCTAACAAGGCTACGAGAGATTTGAACATGTCTACCTGAAATTAAACCTTCTATTTTTGACAGAATTAGAACGAATTATGATTTTACCAATAAGGAAATAGAAAGTATATTTTTAAGACTAAGATATTGCACACTGAATAGTCGATTAAGGGAGTTCCAGTATAAACTCTTGCATATTATTTTATACACTAACCACCACCTTTTCCGTTTTGGTCTTATTTCGACCAATTTATGCTCACTTTGTGAAAAGGAAGAAAAAAACGTATGAACATCTATTTTATACTTGTGAATTTTCAAAATCACTTTGGGATCTATGTGCAAGAAGTTTAAATTTTGAAATAAATCAATTTAGTTGGCAGGAAATTCTTTTCGGGAAGCAGGAGAAAAGTAAAGGTAAATATCGATATTATAAATATCAATTAATCATGTTTTGATTTTAGTTAAATATCTTATTTACAAAAACTGAGAATTAAAAAAACCTCCTTCATTGATTGAAATAAAAAATAATATTAGGGGGGATCAAAGAGAAGAAAAGAAATTAGCAACAAAGAGGGGGACCCTTACAATCCATTTCTCTAAATGGGAAAACTTAAATATTAGACCATGGATCGGAGCCCAGAGCCAGTTGCCAGTTCTCCACCGGATAGGGGATGGGGAGTTCAAGGGAAGGTGGGGGGGGGGGGGGGGGGGGTAATGACAAGGGCTGAGTTTGTTTTTTAATTTATTTGGGTGAAGAGGCCGAGGTGATGGTCAAAAATCTATATGTTGATGGCTTCAATTCGTTTAGATTTTATCAATGGATTATTTATTCACTTTTGTATTAGGAAAATTTCTCTTATGTTTTTTTTTTGACACTGGAAAAAAAAATCATTATTTTGGAATTTTCTGTAGAAGTTTCTTCTTGATGCATATAACTATCATCAATGTTATTTATAATTATGTATTGGAAGATGTATGACATTGTGTTTTATTGTAACATTCATGAAAATACCATGTTTCAAAGTTCTATTTGTTATATGTATTTATTTTGTATATGAATTGAAGTTGTCAATAAAAAAAAAAACTACTCGAAAAAAAAAAGTTTACCTTAGCGCTACTGACCCATCGGTCAGAAATGTTCAGAGTGGTGTTTTTACTTCGTTCACTGGCATGTAATGATAATGACAAGGAAAAACTTATTTCAAAGATTAGGTTCATATTTTGACTCTCACTATATTAACTTGAAAATTGATGAATTGATCCATCAATTTATTGATTGAGTGTTGATTGGTCGATTGATTACCTCTCCAGCCTACCGCAGCACTTCTGGGTGACGACGCTGACACATCCGTCGTACATTTTTGACATGCGTCAGGCCCGGTCTGCTGACCAGAGCGTTTCCGTGCTGGCCAACATGCTGGACAATGCCTGCAAGAAGGTCATCCCTGAGGCCAGTCAGGTAATCCAGTCAGGGTAAAACCTTTGAATGACAAAGTAGATGTTTACGTCATCCATTGTTGACAATCACAGCATATGGCTACAGTCTGAACACTAGTGGTTCCATATCAGTCGGGTGATGACCAATGCAAATCAAACCTTCAAGACAAATTCATGAATAAATCATGTAAATATTTTAAACACATTCCTACCCTATTTAGGAGGGTTTTCAGGTCTCTATATGTTACAATTATTTTTGGCCGTGTTACCCAGTCACAATCTTTGTAATTGGTAATGACATTTATGCATTTATAACTAAAACAAACCAACCATGTCTGTATACTTTTTTGACTATTGAGAAATGATATGTTTCATATTGTACAGGATTCTTCCCTGAACCGAGTGTTGTTCCTGAAGGATCTTCCTAAGTACATCAAGACGATCAGTGAGTACTACCGGAAGCTGGCTCACCGGCAGGCGCCCTCTCATGTTGATCTTCAGGGAGAGTTCAACAGGCTTGGACAGGTCAGTGATACCTCAAGACGTCCCTTCAGCCGCAGAGCAGATTGATGAAATAAATACATGAGGAATTGCGAGCAATTTTAGAATATCTTACTTTCCAATGTTCTCTCTCTCTCTCTCAATTGCCATATCTTGTGATGTCAGTGGCCATGAAATGCAAGGCTTTCCTTTCCATTGCCAGTCTAAGAAGCTCAATCTTCTAATATTAGTGTTACATATTTTCAGCATTCACAAACCCGTACAAGGTATTTAGATGTGTTTACACGTCAGGATTATGATTATGTATTCCTACAGTAATTGTTGCTGAGTTCATCATTTTGAATATTCGGTCAAGGATCGTCACTAGGTGTATCTATTTTCTTGTTTTTGTAAATGATCAGGAATTCGCAGGTCTGTTCAGCCGTGTAGGGACTTTGAAGCTACTCTATGACTTTACCAGCGAAGATGTAGCGGAACTAGTAAGTATGAATACAATGATATCGATATAATACATAGTTCAGTCACCACACATTTAATGGGCGTCGTAGAAATACCGTAAGTGAGATTACAGTAAGTGGATTTCAATCCCTGAACCCATTGTATGAAGCGCTATGGGATTTGTGTGTAGTACTTGTGCATACATGCATCAACGTCTCACAAAGGCTTAACCCAAATGAAGACTGTTTGGTTGAACTTATTTCTCTTTACACTGCGTGTGATGTACATTTTTTTTTTTATTAAATACATCTTGTTTTGGTCGTTATGCAGCTTGAACCAGTGGTAGAGGCATCACGTGACCAGCCATCGAGCACCTTCAAGTTCCAAGCCGTTATCTGAGTGCAGACCTTGGTTTGACAGAGTTTATACCTAGTCACGTGTTATCAAGAGAAGAACAGGGAAGACGCTAGTTGATTTCTAAAATGCCTGAAAAAGTCACTGTGTGCTTAAAAATAAAGAAGATAGCAAACTGAAGGTAGACAACAAATTAAATGTTACATTAATTACTTCCTATTCTCAAATATCCAGTACTGTACTCATTTATTTTTCCAGTACCATTCACAAATGTTCACGGTGGTTATGGGATTTATGTATATCTTATATCTGTAAACTTTATATAATTGGTAAAAGAGTAACTACGTTTGATTTTGTTACGGAGTAATATTTTTGTGTTTTTAATGTAATAATAATGGACTCAATTCTGCAGCTAATGATTTTCAGTCTTTAATCATTATGTCACATAACATAATTTACAATTACACAGATGAATTACAAACATGTTAAGATAGGTTTCCTAACTCATTGTTTATATGTGTCTATAATATTGCTATATATGTGTTGCATTGTTATGTTATTGTGCTGGTGTAAAGCAAATTTCCATAGTAATAATTTGTTTTCTTTGAGCGAGTATGTTGTTCCTTTAATTTCGTTATTTTTCTCACTCTTCTAAATGAAAGCAGCAAAGACATTTTGTAAAGTAGTAGTGCATATACATGTAATATGATATAACAAGTAACAAGAACAGTTACATACACTTGTAATTCTAAAAATATACTTGATTTCTAAAATGCATAAAAAACGTATTCGTGTGCTTAAAAAATCCCAAGTAGATAGCAAATCGTGGGGAAACAACAAATTAAATGTTACATATAATAACCTCTTATTCTCAAATATCCAGTACTGTATTCATATTCAAGATGTTTATGGGATTAGTGTAAATCTTATATCTGGATATTTTATATTAATGTCAAAAGAGTAACCACGTTACTTTTGTTATTTTGTTATGGAATAGTATTGTTGTGTCTTTAGTGTAGGCCTAATGATAATGAACTAATTTTGCACAATACACAGATGAATTTCAACCATGTTTAGAAATGATTTTCCAACTCATTGTTTTTATATGTGTTCAGTATTGCTACATATGAATTGCGTTGTCATGTTATTTCCATGATCTTGGACTGAATGAAATATTTTGTATTTTTTTTTATATCAGAACAAACCTATACCACCATGATGAAAAAAAAAGACAATTTGGTAATGTTACCATATATATATATATATCAATATAGTGGCAGCATGGAGCTCATACCCATAAACATGGCGAGGGTTGTGTCGAGGTTTATGTAGTGACTACTAGAATAGATGACACCAATGGACGTAGCTGTAATGCATATCCCTTATAATGAGTTTTCGGGCATTGCGGGCCTTCGTGAGATCCACAACGGCAGCAACAATAAGAAGTTCATACGTTTTATGAAGGTATCATATATCTCACATTGTTGTAAATCAATATCATCTTAGGAAGAAATCTACGAATACATGGCAGCACATCAGCTACAAGAATATCTATGTAAATCTGATCTACATGCAAAGTTTCAGTCAGGATACAGGTCATTTCATAGTGTTGAGACTGCTCTCTTGAGAGTTACAAATGACATTCTGTTGTCACTTGATAGGGGCGAGGAGGTTATGCTTATCTTGCTTGATTTTTCCTCAGCTTTTGATACAATTGATCACGATATATTGCTTAAACGCTTATCACTAAGATTTGGAATATGTGGTGAAGCACTTAATTGGATGCAGTCATACTTATCAGGACGTACTCATAATGTAGTCATTGGAAATGATCGGTCTTCAGGACATGTACTCACCAAAGGAGTACCGCAAGGATCTGTATTGGGTCCAGTCCTGTTTACATTATACACCTCTCCTCTAGAATCTTTGATTGAAAGACATAACATTTTCAAGATGTTTTATGCTGATGACACTCAGTTGTATATTACATTCAAACAGTCACGGCTTGAAAATGTTTCTTCTCAGATAGCAAACTGTGTTCAAGCAATCAAAGAATGGTCTCACCAAAACTGTCTCAAGTTAAATTGCAGTAAGACAGAGTTCCTTCATGTTTCATCCCGTTTTAGAAATACGACTCCAGTAATTCACTTGGATCTAGCCGGAAAGCAAATTAAAGCTACCAAAACATGTAGAAATCTTGGGGTAATTTTCGACAATAAGCTTACATTTGACAATTTCATCACACAAAAATGCCGTTCAGCTTCGTTTGCACTCTACAAAATTGGTAAAATCCATGATTTTATTGATAGAAGTACAACTGAACGTTTGGTTCACGCATTTGTTATGTGTCATTTTGACTTCTGCAATAGTCTCCTTTTTCAATTACCACTTCGCCAAATTCAAAGACTACAAACTATACAAAATTCAGCAGCGCGACTTGTTACACGTACGAGGAAACATGCTTCAATATCCCCTGTCTTACGTAATTTACATTGGTTACCAGTCCAGTCTCGCATTAAGTTCAAGATATTGTTATTAGCCTATGAATGTTTTCATGGATTAGCTCCTGCTTATCTAAATGACTTACTCACTGTATACAAACCAACACGAAATCTTCGATCATGTAAAAAGAATTTGTTTATTGTTCCTCCTATACTTACACGAACATATGGTGAACGCTCATTTGTCCATGCTGCTCCAGTTTTATGGAATAGCCTCCCTGACAGTCTTAGGAATATTAACACCCTAGATAGGTTTAAGTCTGCTCTTAAAACACACTTATTCCAAATGGCAAAATGATTTAAGGAACTCAGTAACCTCATTTCTCTTTTTCTTTGCTCCTTGAAGCGCATAGAGACTTTCTTATGTATATGTGTTATGCGCTATATAAACATGGTTTATTATTATTATTATGTATAACGAAACTTATTTCTGAGTAGCTGGGCTTGCGTAAACGTTGTATATTAGAAGTATGAGGGTTTGGATGGAGAGCATATCGTGATCGGGGGGCACCGTCTAGTAAGAGTTCTCGTACATAAAGTGTACTGTGAACCGGAAGTGTGAGGCAAGAAGAATACTACATAATATTCATTCAATTTTTTTTTGGTATCTCTTTTTTTGTATCTCTGTAAATTATACGTACGAGATATTATATTATGATATATTATACGAGATATTACTTCTTACGTACGTGCGCATTAAATAATGCTCGTGGAGGGGAAGGGGGCAGATAAACTGCTACATTTACATGATTTCTGTATGTTATTAACTTATTATCAGCAGTAAAATCACTGCTCTTTAGATTAGTGAAGTAAAAACAGCAGAAAGTCATCATAAATGTGTTACAATTGATTTGCTATCACCAAGAATCACGGAGAAAAACAGCAGAAATACCGCCCCAACCACCTCCGGAGATCAGGGGGGAATTTCATCAACATTTTTCGTCTGACAAGTTGTCTTTTTCTGAAAGTTACCATATTAACGGTCATAGGCTAGTGCCTCTCAGCCAATCAAAACCGAGGATTTCACTGAAATTGTTGGCGCTGACCATTTGGTCAGTGCTGACAACTTTCATGAAATGCCCTTTTTGGCACTTCAATGTGTACTTCATTGTGCATAGTGGATGTTTACATACACCCATGGAATTCAGTGAAATTTGTTCGCTTGCCAATCATCGTAAAGTTGATTATATCTTCAGACATATAAGTACTACCATGACGAATTTGGTATCAATAAAAGAGTGCATTAAGCTATATCACATGATTGGAATACCGTTGGGATTAAATTCTATTTCAGGTGGAATTTTCTTTGAAGGAAAAAAGTAACATTCGTGCCAAATCTATTCTATTGTTTGTTATAATATTTTGAAACATCATTTCATAGAAATATATAAATGTCAAATCTATGATTATATTACATTTTCTATCATGATATGTCACCACTGAACAAAAAAGTGTAATTTGAAGTGTTTGTGTTGATAAGTAACTAGCACAAATATCAAATGTTTTTGTCAAGTTTTTATTTGTAATTTGTCTAAAATAATAAGAATTTTGGGAACAGAATGACATATTAATAATTTTCAACTCCTGATGACAAAGCAATGTGATGAAGGGGCGTGACATATTCATCTGTTTGATCCCAAATTCGTCATGACAGCACACATATTTCATAAGATACAGTGCATTTTATGATGATTGGCAAGTGTCAACTTTTCTTTGAATTTCCTTGGTGTATGTAAAATTCTGGCCTCAAGTGTATGTCCCATGAATAGATGCTACTTTGATCCCTTACATTCCTCTCTTTCTTAGGCCGTTTAAGCAGTTAAGATTATTATTGAAAATAATTAACAAGAACACGTTTTTTTATCGCCTCCATTGAGACATCCAGTGTACCCCACCGCACCAACCCGTATTCTTCATAATTGTGTTCTGGTTAAATATGCTATATGTATACGAGATATATCCATAAAAGCATACATAGAGCATTAAAGAAGCCGCTTATATCAGAACAAGTTCTTTTCCGTGACTTAACTATTTCTAAAACACTACAAATCTATACGTGTCCATGAACAAGACCGGAGAAAATGTGTGTGTGCGTGTAAATGTGTGTTGGTGTGTGTGTTTAAGCATTGTTAGAGAAAATGAGTACATTGAAATTCATTTTCTAATCTAATCATCTAATCTAATGTATAAAGGGGTTGATGGGGTGATATAGATATATTTAAATATTTATTTTTGGTTTCATTCTTTATTTTCCTTGGAAATTGTTTGTGTATCATGATATGTGTGTTCATTTAGGTTTTGTTAAAGGATACAGTACTAAATAGTACCATCAAGTAATTGTTTAAGATTCAAATTAATGTATTGAATGGAATCACAATAACAATAATAGGTAAACAAAAGAAGTGTGTGTATTGGGTGTGTGTGTATGGGGAGGGGGGGGGGTATCCATGTGAAATGTGAGTGTGTGTATGTCCTTGCGATTTGTGCAAGTGTTTTGGTAGCTGTACACTTTACCAAATTGATTTTCTTCATTACTTAATTGTCACTTTTCAGGATTTTTTTGATGAAGTGTTTAAAGTATTGAGAAAGTTAAAAGATATTAAGACAGTACCCGATTTTTTGTGAGGGATATTTTCATGTTTCAAACATCAGTATTATATTCATATTTTTATGATGCTTCTTCCTAATCCAACATCACCAGCACAAAGCACGACATTCTTTACTTCCGGACGCTTCTTTTAGGGTTACAGAAGCCCTCTTGCGTATTTTTAAACATTATGACAAAAATAAATGAGGTAAAATTGGGTGATTCAGATTTACTGTTAAAATGTGGTTTAGAAGGAGAAAGACGATTTCGAGCGGGTGAAAGATGATTTCCAGCGGAAGAAATACATGTTGAGTGGGATACATGACCGTGTCGTGAGAAATTAAAATTCAAGCGGGCGGAGCAGATTGGTCAAAAATTGCCTTTCGGCGAAAAAGTTGGAGTCTGTGTGACTGAGACAACTGCCTTGTTTTAACGAAATCTCATATCCATGTTCGTTTTAATGGGAGTAGACTATATAGTCTAATGCATTGCCCTCGGTATATCACTTTTTTGTCTTTGCATGTTCCATACCAAAATGCCTAAGCACACAATTAGGTATTTTAACTTAATTTAAGTTAATTGATTGTTTATTGCATGACATAATACAACAGTACACGTTGATACATACACAATAATGGCAAACTCTGCGCATGAAGAAAGCAAATAATACTTTAACCGTTTGTGTGCCGGACAAATTGCTACTCTATCTTTGGTGAAATAATCCACAAAAAGATGGCACACAAACGGCGGTTAAGGAATACAAATATTAATATAAGTTATGACCATGTAGGAGGGCTCCCAACAAGCAAGTTTAAGGATTTGGGGCCTCTTATTACAAATACTACAAACAAAAACAAAGTTACACAAATTCATAAACTTTAATATTTGTATCCTTGTGATGCAAAGGAATGTGGGGATAGCGGGCAAATGGCAGCAGAAATTAAGGAAAGAAGAACATGGAACACAGGAAAAAGAAAGAAGGGAATAAATTAAAGAAAGGCTCGCGTACAATAGCACTCAGTGGGATCTACCCTTTTTTCACACTTGTAAGCTCATACATGCCACCCAGACTCGGTGGGGAGACGGGCACATAAAAGTAAACATCCAACATTAAGCCTTTAGGAAGGGAAATTCTGAATATAAACTAGTATTATAACTGAAACATTTTTATTTACGATTTTTTTTCTGTACATGCTTCCATTCTTAAAATCAATATCTAAATATTGTAAAAAGGTGTTAATTTGTATTGCATGTCACAAGAGACAAAACATCTCAATAAAATCTCCAGATCATCTTAAAGAATATAACAGGGAACACTTAGTGAGTTTTGAACAGTGTTAATTATGAAAGGTTACAATGTTGGTAATGGTATACTTATATCTTTTTCGTATACGGAATGCTCGAATGATACTCAAAATATTTGTTAAGCTTTTATGTGAATTTCACCTTCAATGAAGAGATGTTGAACCGAATGCAAACCCGTCAGCTATCCTAAGCAAAGTTTGACAAATGCAATAAGTATATTATCGTAGTACGCGTAATGCAAATTTTCACTTTTCATGGCCCTATGACGCAACTCGACTTTCATCATTCATTATCACTGAACTAAGTTTAGTGATCATGATGCGATGTGTCCGAAGAGGTCTAGGCTGAGGAGAGCCTGGTAACAACTAAACTACGTCCGGTAATACAGACTAGGCCCAGTAATCTGGTATACGAGGCGAGGAAGATGATCCAGGGCAGTCAGAGGGATTAGGGCCGGGGATTAGGGCCTAGTCTGTATTACCAGACATACATGTAGTTGTTAACAGACTCGTTTGTGACAATTCACTGCGCTCAACCTAGTATATAAATTACAGGCTTGGGTTAGTGAATAGTGTTGTAGCTTCGAGAATCACCGCAGGTTCAGTGCTAAAATATCAGAGGCTTGTCATCGTGTCGGCGGCGCGCGCAGGCGAGCCCCGCGGTGATACACCCGCTAGTCAGCTCAGCGAGACGAGCAGCAACAACAACAACTGTTGAGAGTTACTCTGTCAACAAACATGTAAGTTCAAGAAGCAATTTCGAAATCTACAGCTTAATAATTTTAAAAGAGGTAAATAGGGAATGCCTGTGATATAGACAACTTTTGATTTCTATGACATTTTGGCAGGATCATAGTAACAGCGTGGTAAATTACACGGGTTTTCTTTGTCGACGCAGAATTGCACAGCTGTCCAAATCTAGGCTCACATCACAGTACTGTGACGCCGAAGTTTCGGCTGAATAGCAAGTCGGATATATGGTGTAGTAATTGGGGATAAACTCGGTTCAATTCTTATTTTAAGTTGGTTACAGGGAACTATATATATTCATAAACATGCATATGAATGTCTACAATCTGAAGAATGCTTAGAAAGGTGAATGGGGCTTTTTGATACAAGATTTGTGATAAAACAGTGTCGAGGCCGTGTTCGCCAAGTTTATGCACCACTGTTTGCCTAGTATATAGGAACAAGTCGGGACTTTTTCGGAAGTGTACCATCCTGAATCGTACCTGTAGACGCACGGCTCACTCCTAGGCCTATTGCCGTCCTTTTTTGATGCAATATGATTTTGTACAATGCAGAAAGATTGAGTAAATAATGAGACAAATGAATGAAGAACTGTTTTCTATGCAGGAAGTCCTAAATATTATTTAGGCCTGACCACATTAAATATTTTGGATATGTATGGCTATACTTTTGATTTTCCTGTGAAAGTTGTACACAATGTCAATGGCAACGATTGATTTTCAGTAGGCTTACGAATATGAGTTACGATTGATCTGGAGAAGGGAAATTCCCCAGGTTTGGTTAAAGTCATGGAACGTGAGTAACCAAAGCGTTTTTATTTGATTGAAAAAGAAGTTTCTGTGCTGAGGAAATGATTGCACGTCATGGCCCATGAGTGTTTGCTTCCTAAATAATTATCTAGGCATACATAATTTCTGCAAAACTGTAACAAAATATAAAATGAAGAAGCTTTGGTTACTCACGTGATGGTACATGACTTTAACCAAACCTGTGGAATTGCCCAGAAGATACAATCAATTTGCCCAGGAAGTAGTGGTCGATTTTGATCGTAACTTTTTTGTGATATGGATTTATGATTGATATCAATGGAATGATCAGTCATATTTCTTTGTGATAAGGGTCTCAGACCACAAAAAAAAGAATGCACAATGGAGAGAAAAATTTAATCAAACACATGATATCTCTGAATATAGCTGTCTTAAAATGTTCATTGAATTAGAAGACTGCACTTCTTTGTACTATATCTCCACTTTGTTGGTAGATGCCACGAAACCATCATTTAATTATGGGGTTTCAGAATAGCAACCAAAAAGAGATTGTCTCCCCCCCCCCCCCCCCAATCCCTTCACCCCCATTAGCAAAAAGCTAGATCAGCCCCTGCAAGATACAGGCTAGATCAGAGAACAGTCGCTAAGAGGTCACGCTTGTGTTTGTGTTTCACCTCTTCCCCTCAGAAGGGATGGATACAACCTCGTTGCCCCTTTCCGGCTATTCATTGAAACATCAATAAAGAATGCACACTATTTTGTTTAGCCGGTCAGTCTATAATAATGAATCTGCTCTGCTTTTCATAGATGAAGAATAAGGTGTCCTGGGCCCCGTAACATAAAGATTTGCAATCAATCGCTCAATGGCAATGACCAATCAATACAATTGCTACATGCGCTCTTTGCTCAAAAGAGTGGCCAGTAACCAATCAGAATTCGTTTTTCGAATTTGCAACTGATCGCAAAGCTTTATGTTACGGGCCCCTGATAATGTTTTCAGAGAGCAGTTTGGGTATAGCTCTTAAATACAGTGTCACCTTGAAAGAAGACTTGTCTCTTTGTGTTGGATTTCATTTATTGCTTCAGGATCTTTTAACGAGGGATAAGGCCAGCACTCAAGAATAAGGACCAATGTTGATGAGGCCTTAATGGTATCTCTTAGACAATTCAGTAGTTTTAAAGAAAGATAGATTTAAGTTAATATGAAGTTAAACAAATGCAGTTTAATACATTTTGCATATTTCTTTGTATTTATGATGGGATTGACTGTTGAATTGAATAGAGTTGAAGAGATGGGGAAGGAAATACAGTCCATCACATTTTGTCAAACAATGATGACAAAATATCAGAAATGCTGCTGCAATCAACCTTGTAGAAACCTCTTTTTCGATTGTATATTCTCAAAAATGTCACGTGGCAATTACAATTTTCAAAATGTATTTTCTAAATATTCATGTCATGTCTGTATTGCTTATCAAAGTTAGGGTGTACAGTGTTTTGTTTTATTTTGTTTTTTTGTTTGTTTGTTTGTTTTTTTTTTTTGGGGGGGGGGACACTGCATTGGCCAGTGTTATGAAATAGTGTGAATGACGGTTGATACTTGGCATTCAAACAATTCTATTTTGATACTATGTTTGCTTTCCTGTACAAGTACAAATAAGGGAGATAAGCTCGCTGAAATATATGTTATGAGTGAGGTCGTAAGCTAAAGTTTTACAATTCTCTCTGCTCATTGCAGTCCGTAGATTGAAGTTGGTAACAAGTTTAAATGGACGATTCGAAGAGCCCACCTCATATTCTCACAGAGTACGAACATGAAGGCATCCGTTACCTAAAGATTGTGCTGCCGTCTAGTCTGGATGCACTGAAGACCTTCGAAGTGAGAGATGACGATGTCTGGATAGTAGCCTTCCCAAAATCAGGTAAGTATTGATCAGGCCAGCAATAGCAAACTTACGTAAGTTACGTAGTATCATAAAGATAGAGACACAATCTCTGTGTGGGATTGGTGGATCTCTTCACAAGTAATGTAATTATGCATGAGTTCCATACAACAGCAATTTGACTCAATGGGTCAATGTAAACAATCACAAGAGATAGTTTGAGTAGAGAAATAAATATTCTTTTTGTAATGAACCAGCTTTGCTACAAAGTGTTGTTCAAATTTGTTGCTCAAATTTACTGATCGTCGCTAAAAGGAATACTTTGCCCTTTATATTCTTACACATTTTTCACCTCCTGCTCTGAGCAGCTATTGTCAGTGCTATCCTGAAAAAGGAACCCAAAAGTTATTTGTAGAATTACACGTGTTGTGATGTGAACTTCTGTAATAATTAATACATATTGATGGTAAAGGTTGGATTTGGTTGAATAATCAAACCAAACAATTATCAGGTATATGATTGGGTGTGTTTAAAGAAGAGGTTTTATTTTTTTTTCCTCGCTCAGAACTGGAATGTAGAAAGTAGAATAAATAGGTCAGATTAGATCCCTGTCACTGAGGCCACAAACGGATTCATGTTGCATGTTTCACCTCTTTCCTCAGAAAGGGTTAAACCAATGTCATTCTCCCTTTTTAATTCGTTCTTTGGGTTAGTATGAAGATAAACCTCCATGTAAGCATTGCTTTTTATGAATGAAGGATAATGTGAAGTTGTTGATGTATTCTGAAATCAGTGTGAGTACAGGTAATTTTTAAAAGTGTCACCTGTAGAGCTCTTGCCAGTTTATGTTGAGTGTCTTATCCTACAGGTTGCCATTGGATGCTGGAGATTGTCGGCCTGATCCAGGGCGATGGAGATCCGGACAAAGTCAACCGATCCATAATGTCCTCCAGCGCAGAAATGATCAACATGAATCAACATTTTCCGACGTCAAGGGAGGACGAGAAAGCCAACCCCATGGACCTGACACCAGTCCTTGACACCATTGAGAAAGCCCCATCACCACGGACGATCGTAACGCATTGTGCTTTCCATCTGTTACCTCAGGACTTGCTGAAGAAGGCTAAGGTAAGTTTTTGGAAGCATCGCATACAAGTGTCATATGTATCAGAGGGCCTGGCCGCAGAGTGAATATTTTCTGAATGCCCACACTGCTTTCAGTCTTTCACTAGCACTATCAATTACAAGAAGTTGTTAAAAACAACGTACAATCATGTAAATGTGATCTAATCTGATTCCATGTCATTACATGGTATCAGATCAGTTTTGATGAGATTTGATGATATCGAGTAACATTAGATCACATTTACACAATTGAATCAGATTGATTGAGAATCAAGTCAGATCAAATTACACATCAGGAGTTTCACTGAACATGGTTTTATTCTACATCTGTCTATGCTGCTTCATACCAATTGCAAAGTGATATGTATCTGAACGACTGTTATAGAGGCACTGGAAAATCAATCGATGAACTTAGAAACTAAGGGGAGTGATATTACCGATTCTGAACAGAAGATCGGAGCAAATCGGTTCAAGAACTGCCAAATCTGGCCCTAGATGGAGGTACATGTATTGCTGTGTGGTTTGCACATTGCTGGTCAGTCGGCTAAACTAAAAGTATATACTTAGTAATCATGATTGAATCCCATGAATTGATGTCAGGTTTTCATATGGTTCACATCAGCTAAGATCACCAGAGACCCAAACTGTAAATGTCTTTGTTCGAATCTATGGTTTCTACCAGGTAGTATACTTTGCTCGCAACCCAAAAGATGTGGCCACGTCTTGGTTTAAGTTTCTTGGCAGCAATCCTTCTAATGAAGTAACCTGGGAGGGGTACCTCCAGGACTTCATGACAGGAAGTAAGTTTGATCAGGGAAGCAGTCGGGTTGATTTAAATTATGTGGGGTTTGGAGGAATTATGTGGGGTACACTTACATGAATGTTTACATATTATCAATGCATTACAATGCAGACCTCTGCATGGTTCTAAACAACACTTCGATGAGAGATTTGCCGGTCTAATTGTCTTGTCATTGTCTAATGAGATTGTGCCTGGCACACTCAGTGAGATCACAGCCATGGTAACGGCTAACTTGGCCATGTTGCTTAAAACTCTGCCATGAATGATAACTACCATGGTAACACCACTTGTCAGCCAATCAAATTATAGGTTTTCATAGAAGTTGTCATTTGTAGCAATGTTAATATCAATGGTGAGTTTTATGCAACAGGGCCCCGCTCTGCTAACTCTATTACACACCTAGTTGTTTTGATATCATGAGCATGTGAAATCATTCTTTTGGAAACTATTTTGTCCCTTTAGACAGGTGAGGAATGTGTGATATTGGGGCATGATTCTGTTGCCTTCTGTGTGTATGTATCAGTTATCTGATTGAAAGCACTACATCATTCACTTTTTCAGAAACGGAGTGGGGTCCGTGGTTCAACAGTGTTGACACGTTCTGGAAGCTGCGCGACCATCCGCATGTCCTTTTTGTCAAGTACGAGGATCTGTTAAAGGTATACCGAAAATAAAAGTGAAACGTTTCTTGTTGAGAAATACACATCATGAACTGATTTTGGTAAAAAAAAATAGCGGCTCTTTGTACTACTCATGGGATATGAAGAATACCAGTTGGCCAACATTGGAGAAGGGTCAAGGTATTTTCTATATAATTACAGTAAACCATTTAACGTTACAATGTTCAAGTTCATAAGGCATGAAGCCCTTTACTAGGAAATTTTGAGACCAGTACTCACAGCCTAAAATTAAATTATTTTTTGTTATCCAGCCCCTGTATGTGAACAGTGTGTGCCACGCTGTTGATAAACAAAGGATGAATATTGTTTGTAACTTACTGTAACTCGTTGCGCTTGCTATTGTGTGTCCACTGGGAATTTTGCATTGTAATTTAAAGGTGCCACCAGTGTTTTGTAATCCGGGTTGGTGTGTGTGGGATCAACTATAATGTCTATAGTTTGCTTAAGACAGACAGAGTATATATTTAGATAGCTCAGAGATTTCGAGGCAGTTATTTCCCGAGTTATTTCAGGAGATTCATCAGATAGATTCATCATCAGAGTCTTTTTAGTATTAATAAACCGCAATATAATATACCTCAAGTCCACGAGTCCTCCTTCAAATTCAACTCAGAATTAAGTATGAAGTAAACAATTATAGTAAAATTCATGCAGAAGGTCAGTTTCTTAGATGCATAGTGATCTCACAGAAACTGGACCTTACCTACATCATCCTAAATTCCCGTAAATGTTATTCAGGTACTAGCCCCATAAACCCAAGGGTCAGCTATAACCTTAAGGGCAATTTGGCTTCTAGAAAGTGGTCATAAACATGGAAACATTACTTGGGCGGGGGAGTGATAAAAAGACTTATATCAAATAACACCAGTGCATGCAATGAGTAATGTCCTATAAATGTTTCCTTCAGAGACACATACAGAACTTTTAGTAAAGTCCTTCTCAAACAACATTTCTCTACGGCAGTTCCACAAATGTGCTCTTCAACGATATTTAAATGAAACGAAGTACTAAAAATAAGCTGACATTGTTACGTTTCTTGGGACCGGTGTACACGGTTTCTGTTACTGAGTAGGACACTTGGTAACCTGATATACTAGGATCCCATAATTAATGGGTTAAAGAATACTTATTTTCATTCTGATCACTCAGACGATTTTTATTTCTGTTCAACCAGGAACCTGCTAAAAATATAGCTAAGATTGCGGACCACATTAGACGCCCTCTTTCTGACGAAGTATTACAGCGCGTTGTCACAAACAGCACTATGTCATCCATGAAGAAAACCTACCAGAAAGTGGAGGAAGCGGGAGGGAGAATGCTGGTCAAGGCAGCCGGGCAATTTCCTTTCCTCCAAACAGGTGAGAAAGTGCACTCCAAGCACAGGAAATTTGGCAACACGTGTTTGACTATTAAAGGGACAGTCCACTCTGATGTTAATTTGGTTTTAATAACATCAAAACATGAGAGGAAAATGATAGTGAAGGTTTGACAAAAATCTATGGAAGGATACTACAGTGAATTTTCAAAATTAATTCTTAATTTGTTGACATCACTTGCGAGATACTCTGTAATTATGTATTTTTCTTATGACCAATTTATTGAAAAAATATGTACTATTCAATTTGTGCATTTTATTTATCATTAATCATAACTATCTTATCCTTTGACACTTTTTCGGCAAACTCTCTCTAATATGCTGCTTTAGTTTTTCTGCTATAATGAAAAAAAACAATTTAATGTCAGGATGGACTTTTCTTTAGGAACCATTAGTCTCTTGAACAAAGAGCAACCTTTACATGTACATGTACGATGAGAACACCCTGATTTTGTATTTAGTGTGAAATGTTATCCATGTATCATCTGGTCATGAAAACTGTGATGCCTACCTTGCCGGGACTGGAAAGGAGGGGGGAAAGATGATCATTCATTACTGACAAAATTTGGAAATATAACATAACTTCATTGAAAATTCAGCACTTCTTGTATATGTATTCTTGAACATCTGAACAATTGAGATCATTTGAATGTCCTTTTCCAGGTAAAATCGATAGTAATCAACAGGGATCTCACTATCTTTTGTGGAAAAGTAGTCATGGCAAAAGTCATTGATTACTGTATTTGCTTATTTGTTATGGGCCTATAGAGTTGTGAGACAATCCTCTATGTTGATTTGATAAAGAATGTATATTGATGTAAATTCTTTGCACAATTTCCCTTTGTCAGGAGTCATTGGCAAGTGGAAGAACCAGTTCACTGTTGCGCAGAATGAAGCCTTTGATGAATGGTACCACTGCAAGACCAAAGACACTGATCTCAGCATGGTGTTTGAGTGATGTCACATGCCACATTCAGGAGAAAGATAGTTGTCTACGGTATTGAATATGTGATTACGGACTGTAGTTGGCATAGAGGCTTATCCAATTTTTAGTCATAAACTAGAGCAACTTGACTACCACGCAGTCGATAAATATGCCTCCGCTCTTTTGGTTACATTCATGAAGTTGACATTAATGATCTTGTTAGGAAATTTGTATGTTTGGTTGCAATGAACCATTGAATTCCAATGTGAACTTAAAGCATTCAATTTCTAGTAATAGCACAAAAGAAAGGGGCCATGTTCGTTGACCCTTTGACCTTTCAGGGAATTTGCCAAATGTCATTAGCCTACCTCCATGTCATGTTTCATCTCTGTATCATGTTTGGTTGGAATTGAATCTTTGGAATTTGGATTCATTCTAAAATATACCAAATTTTAGCCAATATCGGCAAAGTTCATTGGCCTTTGACCTATGACCTTTCAGGGATTTTATCAAATGTGTCATCAGTCTATCTTCATGTAACTATTATTTTTTTTTTACCATTTTTGGTTGAAATGGCATCATTGGGTTTGGATTTATTTTGAAAAATATCAATCTGGGGGCAATTTTTAACCCAGTTTGGCAAAGTTCATTGATCTTTGACCTTGAGCTTTCAGGGATTTCACTAAATATGCCATCAGTCTACTTCCATGAAGTGATTCATCTTTGTACCTTGATTGTTGGAATGGACCGGCTTACTAACATATTCAAATTTTATGCATACCAGTTTAACAAAGGTTGACCCTGACAACCGGAAAGCTTGCCCGAGGTTTGCCTGACATAGCAACAACTAATGTATGCAAAGTGGATTACAAGTACTGAAATACCATTGTTAGGTACAGGTTAAAGGAATAACTCGGTACAAGGCCCAGAGGGAAGAAACATCCATAAATTTGACTACATTAGTAAACCGGTCTATTGCACCATTGGATTTGGATTCATTGTGAAAAACATCAATTTTACTAAGTGGTCTTGTATATAAAGTAGTGTGTACAGCAATAGATATATGGCAATACAATCCAATACAATCTTGTAATTGTGTAATTATGCTGTCCTTCATTATCAACAAACCATGATTTGGTCAAAAAATGTACAGGTATTATTTTGTTATAATATTTTTTTAATATTGTTCAGGTCAGTATAGTATTGATTACCGATTGGCTGAATGTGGTCACATGTGAGCAAGACAAATCTGTATGTTTCCGATTGACGTCATCTTGCCAGTCACCTTAATGCCGATACTGGCTTTATGTTTCTAATGAGAACATCAACAATGGTGCCTCTTGTATTTATAATTATATCAAAATGAGTTTTATCGGATTTAGATTGCTTTTGTACTCATTTCTATTTTTTTTTTCACTTCTCGTGTTTGTCATATAGGATGTGATTGATGTTTCGATTTATAATAAGTATCATGTATAATCAGCAATTTTAAAGGCAGACTTTCCTTCTTCCTCTTCCCCCTCTGCTGCCCCTTCATTTTCTTTTAATGTCCTTTTTCTATCGTTCCATCTTCTAGGCTCCCACTTTTTCTGTCTGCCTTTCTCAAATTTGTATAACTTTATATCTCTGGTATTTTGTATGGATGTATTTATTATTTATAATTTCAGACAATATATGACAACATATGTGTAATCCAACTACATTTGGAAATGATGGTTGCAATAAAACAGTATACATGTACATATATCATATTGGGTTCAGGTGCACTTGATAAAGCTGATAATGATAATGATGATAATAATGATGATGGAAGTGGAAGTTGATATTTTGTGGAAAAGATTGTCGGGTAATTGCCTCTTAAACATTCAGTGATCTTTGTAAAAATCAATGCTTGATAAAAAAAAAAAAAAAATAAGGTGAATAGTTAAGACTGCATTATGAAGCAGTTTTACTTCAGGTTTGTGCATGTATGTACTATAAGTGTGTGTGTGTGTTCGTATGTGGAAGAGAAAGGGTGTGCATGTGCGTGTGCGATAGTGTGTGTGTGTGCGTGTGTGTGTGTGTGCGTGTGTGTGAGTGTGCGTGTGTGTGTGTGAGTGTCTGTGTCTGTGTCGGTCTTCATGTGTGTAAACTGTCCATAATTTCTAATTTGTTTCACAATTTGTATCTCTCTCAATCTTAGTTTATGCATCTCTATACTTTATGTTATTGGAATCAGGCATGGATAATTTCAAAAACACACCACGCATTCTTTGTTAATTGCACAACACGATCGATATTGTAGAACAGCTCGCACAGATGCCCTTCCTTGATATTGTTCAAGAATATGTCAATAAACAAGATGCTGTTTTAGTAACAAGATAAGTACAGTTACGTTATGAATTGTAGTTAAAAAAAAATATCACGGCAGCTCTGTCATGTAGGTGATAAAGAAAACTAATTTCTAAAAAAAAAACCAACTACCATCAATACATTTTGTATCATCACGCTGCGAATTACGTGTTGATGTGAATTGTTGACACATGCCCAGCCCGAACCGAGCAATATCATCACAGTGGGTCACGCGATTCATGCAATAAAATACATGTATACAAATAATGAATGTTTATGAGTGCAAAGGACAGAATATCTCATGAGGTGAAAGATGAAAAGATCCATTAAACGAGGCGTAGACGAGTTGAACGGATCATTCATTTCACCTTTCACCGAATGAAATATTTTGACCTTTGCACTGCACGAATGAAAAAATAAACATTATTTTGTTTTATATGACAGGTTATAGGCAAATTAGCTCGATATGCATATGCACTAGTACAGCTGCTGAACGGTCGCATTTCGCATGCGCAATACACGCGGGTCCTGGTGGTCTCGGTGAGCGTGCAATGGGCAGTATCGTATGGATCCAAAATTGCACGGTTCATGACATTGTAAATGAATTGAATGATCGATATCAAAACAACCAATCAAATAACAGGGATCTATGTAGGTGTCATATAACTGATGACAACCTTCAGCAATATGGAGGAACGTTATATGTTCTAATCGCTTTGAGATGTTACGGTGTCATTTTAATTTCAACTGACTGATGCAGCCACTAGATTTAATAAAGCGTTATTGTGCTTATCGTCATAACAAGTAAATAGTGCGGTTATTTGACATTTTGTTTATTCTCCGCATCCTTGTTTCTTTCATCATTTTCTTCTACCTCCTCTCTCAAACCTTCTCTCATTCTTTTCCTTCCTCTTTTCTTATTGTGTATTAATTTCACTTTACAGGGTGAGTTAAATAAGTATAAACATTTGATCATGGGCTCATGATTAAGTGTTGGTAGAACTATCATTCCATTATATTATGATACTCTTTGATTTGGATCTTTGTCATGACTAAATCATTTTTTTCAAATACTGCAAAATCTCTATTCTAACCATGATAATGACAAAACGTGTCGAACTCTAGATCAATGATGAACGATATATACGTATACGGGTAAACTACACCGTTCTACCTATTGAATCAAGTACAAGTATAATGCGAACTGAAATATCTAAATGTATGCATGACGTCTTGTTTCGGAGCGCCACTTATTGTTAGACTGCACGTCCCAGGGAGTTCTATTGTTAGATTTCATGAGCGTGATGTTTGGAAACTCAACAATGGAATCAACGTCAGGGACATCACGCGCGTTTCATTTATGTTCTTGTCTCACGATTTCTGTAACTCCCATAATCGATATCTCATTCAGGTTGTGAAGTTTGGACTGTACCATATTGGAATAAGTGTCACACCCCATCATTATCCACGGCGAGAAGTCGTTTCATGTTCCTCTCGGCATATCATTCTGTAAGATACAGACGAGCAAAACAGGATTCGGATCCTTGGAACTTAGTAGAATATATTTGTTCTTTATGAACATGCTGTCACCGAAGTAGAATACACCTCGACATGTTTTACCCTCAACTAAAATGGTGATTTCTGAATGAGGAAGTAATATTCTACCTTCCAGACAGGTGAATTTTGGAAAGCTTTCGCTACAGTCCTTCGATGTGACAGAGCACTTCTAGCCTGCATTTTACCACTGAATTTCAGGTAAGATATCATCCTGTATGACTCATCCGAGTTCATCATATATTTATGAATACAATTGCTTTTGGGAATTGGTCTGTTTTGCTTATTCTGGCAATTGTTGTTGTTCGGCTCAGATGACGTTTCCCCACTTTTATACGAGTATCACAGGTGCTACTATTTTTTTACCTCTGTGATGGCTAGTGGAGTATATATATGGATGCAAGCTAGCAAAAGAATGTTGGGTTACTTATGCAAATGCACTGTTAACTCATTCTGTAATATATCATGGTCATCAAATTGGAAACAGTGACAAAACGGGCTAATATGAAACCAGCAGTGAAACCTCAATTTACCGTGGAACGTACATCTTTATTCAACGTTCAATGAGTCGACAGTATCTTATCAACTTGGAATGATATAAAACCAAATCATCTTCATTATATATGTTTTTCTCATTACGCACGCAGGTCTCGACATTCAACCCACAGCACCTGATCAGATACTGCATTACAGCCTCACATGACAGACTAGACGCCTATACTCAGCTGTCAAGATGGCCTTGTCAATCTTGGTGCTCACTGTTACAATTCTGCATCTGGCCCACTTCACCGAGTCTGCTCCCCTCTCCTCATACATGGTGTCCTCCTTCACTAGTCCCGATCCTTCCCTGCCCTTCAACCATCTCGCCATCAATAACGTCACAAGAGATGTCTACATTGGAGCTCGGGAAAGACTTTATCAGCTCAGCTCGGACTTGACTCTCAAACAGACTGTGACTCTGGGACCATGCACTGGGAAATATGATAAAAACAATAATGATAACAAGCTTCTTGTTGTTGCTCCCTGGCCTGAAAATAGACTCATCACGTGTGGGGGCTGTGACGGCTTTTGTGAGACGAGGAGCTTGGAGGACATCTCGGCTGATGTGACACGTCACGATTTACTGCCAGAGCCCCAGCGAGTTGTAGCGACAGGAGACACCCCCACTGTAGGAGCTGTGGTCATGGTTGCTGGTATTGATAAAGCTAACCCAGATGATGCACTGTACTTGTTTACTGGAGTTAGTAAAGATAACTACGTTGTATCAAAACGTGATTTGACAGAATTAGTATTTAGCCAGCGTATAGTTTCTGTGAGAGCACATGAAACTAGGTTTGTGCAAGTTATTTCCTACAAGGATTTTTTGTACTATTTCATCCAAAGGAATGACAAAGCCTACATAGGACGATTGTGCCCTAACTCACTAGATATGAACTTTGAGTCATACACGGAGATTAAAATCCAGTGCGGGTCTCACACCGTGATCCAGGCAGCTCACATTGGTCCAGCAGAATCTCAGCTAGCTGACTCATTGGGTATCAACAGCACCGATGGTGTCCTGTACGCTGTGTTTGGAGACGCGGCATCTCCGGCAGAGTCTGATCTATGTCTTTATAAGATGAGTGACATTCAGCAAAGCTTTAAAACAGCTGTGCTCGGATGCATCGAAGAGTCGGAAAAGTTTATCAACTACCTGGATGGTGCATGTGGCACGGTAAATTGTGAAGAATTTTCTCTCACGAAGGAACACCAGTTAAATAAGATGTGGTCAGGTTCATTGTGGCCTGTGATAGATTGATAACATTGCTTTGGTGATTATTTTGAAATTGCAGTAAAGACGTCTCTTCCTCAATATCAATCTTTAGATGGATGAGACTATAGTGTCCAATTTGACAGGTGTATGAATGCTGGGCTAAGAGACCTTTAAAACTACACAGTTGGTGTGATACCCCACTAATGGAACTCTCCATTACATGCGGTCCATGGTACAACTTAATTTTAACGATCCCTCACGTGCACGAAATGTGTGTAAGAATGATCTTGTTATCAATTAACCCCAATCGGTTACCGGCTTACACCTGGCCTTTATATTTTCGATGTAACGCTTGTGTGACGCCTGTTCAAGGATCTTTCTTCCTTATCTATCATGTCTATGTCAGAGAATTTCCATCATCACCACCCCTACCACACATAAAAAAAAGCACACTACATGTTGGAAAGACCATGAAAATCATTGCGATATAATTATTGTATTTTTGGAAAGTTAACAGGTAGTATCCTTGTTAAAATTCAACAGATAACTTCCAATTTACATCTTCATTGGAGGTAGGTGGGGTGCTGATTACTTTTATTGGTTTTTCATAGTGTCTTGCCCGTTACTGGAACTCATAACCTCTCCAATCATGATACCACTATATCATATATAGCATGATCACATAACATCGGAAGACATGATGCGCGAACCATGATAACAGCTGTATCTAATTTATCCGGATCTGAATGATCTGCTGAGCAAACCCCAAATTACCCGGAGGAGTGTGCAGCCCTGTTGCAATACCCTGTCTACCTATATAGGTACCCCACTGATGTGGTAGCCGTTGACATGGGTGATGGACACCCTTCATATCTTTGTCTGCAACTATGATAGTATGGGGGTACTCATCATCTGAGAAAGGGAATAGACGTGGGTGGAAAGCGAACATTGCAATCTCTGATATATGTACAATCATTGTATTATCTTTGTTTCATAGTATTCCACTCATGAGCCCTCAGGTGATACCTACCTGTGTACAGCCCTTGGGGATTTTGGAGAAGGGTCTTCGACTTTCTGGTACCAGTACGCTGCTGGTGTGACACCCGTTCAGGGGATTCCCCTCCTCTCCCTTCCTGCTACCATGGTAACCTCCATCCTCACCACGCGAGACAGGGAACACACGGTGGCTGTAGTCGGGACACAGGATGGGGATCTTCACAAAGTAAGAAAGGACACATCCAAATCAAAGTGTTGCATTGTTATCTTTCACACATAAAGTTTTCATGTTTACTCAATGTACAGGTTTTAATGTACTTATGTAGTACGAATAAAGGCTAAAACAGAATGAAAGCAGTAAATCAGAAAAGTCTTCATGAAGTATCGAGCATAGGTGTGTTAGATTATTATAGTAGAGTATTATTTTCCAAAGGATGAATGACGAAGGCATAGGTTCCACTGGTGCCTCGAGTGAAGGCAGTGTAAATGTGTTGTATGTCCACCATCAAGACCTAATATAAAGGATGAGGTTAAATGAGATTCTTTGAGATGTGACATTCTTACTTGTGTAGTGTAAACAGATTTGAAACGACAGAAAGCACTTCCTTTATTCATGAAATGTATACCTGATTAATAAAATCTAGTTTTGCGGGTCAAATTGCAGGGTCGTTGGAAAAATATATTGTGACATACACATCTCGATATCCCAAAGAAACAATATACCCCCTGAGTAACTAATTCTGATTTTTTTCAATAGAAAAATGCATTACACGTACAGGAGCACTTTACCACCAACTGTATGCAATACAGTACATGAATAACTCATCTCCATGATTTTAATTTAACTATGCACTCAAAACCCTTATTTGTTTCTTTACGTCCAAAGATTCACATCATGAATTCGACATTCGGCTCTGCTTACGAAACAATCCACCTTGGAGGTGGCTCTGTCCTCCGAGATGTATTCCTTGATAAAGAGAAGGAAGAACTAACCATCGCAACAAGTACTGACAGCGGATCGCAGGTACTTTAAGAATGAGACAACATATTTCAAAGTTTGCGTTAGTTAGGTGATCAGGAATTGTGATTTAACATGAATTAAATCACATCCTACTAACATGACTAAATCATCTTGTTCTAGTGTCCGATCTTCTCGGAACATTACATCATTATACCGTGGGACAAAAAGTCAATATGGATTTTTCTTGACACTGTCTTATATTACAATGTTTCCTTTATGTATTACAGGTGTTGAAGTTATCCCTGGTGAAATGTGGTCAGTACGAGACATGTGATGCGTGTATAGGTATTAATGGCAGGAATGACGGGGATCCATACTGTGGCTGGTGTACACTGGAAGCAAGGTGATCTTGGGCGGAAATCTCGGAGGGGGGGGGGGGGAGGGGGGACGTGATCCCCCACTTTTTTCCGATCCTGTCCCCCCGACAATACTTAATGTCCCCCCCCCCCCCCCCCAATTGAGAGCACTTGCAGGGACTGGAGTGGATTGAAAAAAAAAATGAAAAAAAATCCACCACTACCACCCCCCCCCCCCCCCCCCCCGCTCAGCGGATACTTCTTGAGGAGAAACATGTCCCCCTCACCTTCAGGAAGTGATTTTTGAGGAAAAACATGCCCCCACCCCCACCTTCGGGGAGCGATTTACGCCCATGAAGGTGATTTTATCGCAAACAGGAACTAGAAAAAACATTGCAAATATTTTTTAAAAAATGTTTAAATTAAACACAAAATAGGGGACTAGTAAATCAATCGTACTAAAGAACGCTGATGGATTTGAATATCGTCTCACAATTGTAACGAGCCTTCAAGCCCTTTAATGATAATGCTATTTGTGTACAATCTGCCGGGTACCTATCATATATCTCATTGCCGAAATGCTCCATTTGGCAGCCGGCATACAGCGTGTTAATGACTTCTATGTGCACAGAGGTTCCAACATGAAATCCTTCCGGAAGACAGACATCGTTAATGCTTGGCACTTTATTTATGTTTATGATTTTAAAGGTGTACGAGATATGAGGGGTGTCCCCTAGCCAGTGAGTCTACCCGTTGGCTGCCCTACAACGCTTTGCAGTGTGTCGGCATCTCCAGAGTTCAGCCAAATGGAATCCCATTTGAGGAAACCGAACAGCAAGTGAGTACCAAATTTCATGACCCTAACTTACAGGTTATTGTCTATTCAGTGCAGTGACCATTTGAGTTACATATCTATTCCTAAAACTTTATAACCTCAAACAGTCTAACGATGAAGAAAAGGTGCACTGTAACTGTATTCTGTCATTGAGCATACAGTGTAAGCCCTTTTAAATAATTTTAAATGTAATGCTGTGTTAATTTAATGTTAATTATATCACGTTCTTGTACAGCAATTTTGAGTCTTACATAAAAGCGAGTGATTTATCCTTGTACTATAATCTACGATAATACTTATTAACGCATCAATTAGTTCATTTCAACAGAGGAATTAAACGAGAGGAACAGGATGGTGACGAAATATTCTGAGCTACTTAAAGTAGTTATGAAGAAAATAAAAGAATAAAAGCTTTGCTAGGAATCATACGTTTCTTTCAAATAAATAAAAAGTTTCAGTCTCTACGTACGGGACAGTGTCCGTCATCAGGAAAATATCTTAAAAATGCAATGTCATATCAGACAGTTTAATGACAATTGCAGCATGTTGTAATATCAATTTCGTCGTAAACGTCTTGACATTTTAAAACACCCGAGTTTTCATTCCACCACAGATCACCATCACAGTACAGCAGCTTCCGTCTGTCAGTGGTAGCAACCAGTACAGATGCGCCTTCGATTCTTACACCGTGTCTGCAACCACTAACAATGATGATGTCACGTGTCTGACTCCCCCATCAAGCAACATACCAAACATACCATCAGGAGGTGAACGAAAAGTTACTATACAAAACATTTAAACAACTTGGAATACATCAGTTAAAGAAAAACAAAAGAAATTCAGCTTACAAACTGCATACAAACTGGTATCCGCACCCACTTTCTCCCCACAACCACCCGAGCCTTTAATCAAGTCCTGTAGTTATTACTATTAAGGCGTTCCTATCAATAAAAGCCAACGTGTCTTGAATAATTGTAATGAGGTGCAGAATGGAAGGTTTAGAAGAAGAAAAATCTCTGCTGTTGCCAAAGCAGCTATTATTGTTCACTCTGCTACTTTGCTTATGATGTCAACCATAGCAATATTTCCTTCTGATTGCAGCCAGCTCCGTCAGTGTGCCTCTCTCCATCATTGCAAATGAAACTGACGTCAGCTTTGTCAGCATTCCGTTCACCTTCTTCAAATGTAGCTTCCTTGCGTCGTAAGTTCGCCTTCCTCAATTGAGACTTGACGGCTTTATGTGATGTCCACTTAATCGGTGTTCTAATTTCAAATCAAGATTTTTTTTACATGCATACTGAGTAAAGAGTATTGTTGTGTTTAGAATTACTTATATGATACACCCAACTTGCTTGGTCCTGATTTATAAAACAGTGGAAATGTAATGAAAAAAAAAAAATTAAAAGGCGTGTGCCCAAGAACGTTGACATCATTCAGCTTTACAATGCAAAGAGGGAGGTCAGCTTGATTTTTTGAGTAATTACCAATCAAAAGTATCGAATGTTTATTTATGCCTCCACCACGAAGTGGCCAGAGGCATTAAGTTTTCGGGTTGTCCGTCCGTCCGTCCATCCGTCCGTCCGTCCGTCCGTCCCGAATCCGTTTAGGCAATATCTTGGGAACCGTTAACCAGATTTCCTTCAAGCTTGGTACATGTGTCTATTGCATGAAACCAATGAAATGTGTATAATAGGGATCAAATCTGATTGAGATCAAAGGTCAAAGGTCAATGAACTTTTCCAAAATTTAGTTTAAAATTGTCCCCAAACAGATAATTTTCACATTGAATCCAAAACTAATGATTAAATTCTAACCAAACATAGATGTATCGCTTCATGGAGGTAGACTAGTGAAGTTTGGGTAAAATTTCTGAAAGGTCAAAAGTCAATGAACTTAACCCGAAATTGGCTAATTTTAAACAAACTTGATACAAGGTTGGATTTAGATAGACTGCTTAGATTGGAAGTCAAATAGGTAGAATGTCAAAGGTCAATGAACATTGCCAAACTTGGCTAAACATGGAAAAACAGTATGATATTTTCAGTTTACATAGGAATTCAGTGGTACATTTGCCCACCAAACATACATATTTTCTGAAAATAAATCTAAATAGAGCTAGCATAGAAGTGGAGGCATATTTATCGAATGCGTGACAGTCGAATTGCCCTAGTTTCAATATCTCGTATAAATGAATGGAATTTGGATAATTTTTCAATGATGTTTCTTTGGAAATTGATTTGTTGCTCCCCCTCCAGATGCTCCCTCTGTGTGGAAAGCCCTTGGCCCTGTTATTGGTGTATCTATGACAACAGCTGTACCCATGACAACACAACATGTCAGGCAGGAGACACCATCGTGATAGGAGACAATGTTAGTCGCTGCTGATATGATCACTTACGCCTATGCATATTTCTTTGATTAGAAACAGCTGCAAACTCTGTGATTCTTTACCATTCTACTCATCTACTTCAGTGCTGTAAGAATGTTGTTCAATAAGAATTGTTTGTTGTTGTTCAAAGTGTCACAATTCACAAATAACAGCACAGAATCCCCCATTCCATCCTTGACCAACATTTACGCCCCATTGATCCCCTCCATGTAGACGTTACGGAAATGGAATGGACCTTTCCTTGCAGGTGGGTTTTTAATATCATTTCCGTGCATATATTCCAATGTTCATATCTACAGAATCTGGTCGGTTCTGGGAATAAAGGAAAAGAGTACTGTCCACAGCTGCTTGGGACTGCCGAGGAGTTCTTTCTCCCAGTCAATGTCCCATCTGGTTACACCGTACTGGCAAAGAACCTCCCTACAGATCAGACAAGAGTAAGCAGTATTATATATACAATATAAATGCTGCACATAAAGGACCTCTTAGATTCCAAACGTTATCTGACTTAAATCGTGATGTCCTCTAATATCATCAATTTTTTTTTTTTTCTCAATTCAGAATCATTTATTGAAAAACAGCATGTGTTTTATGCCGTATATCCCCTATTGATTTAAATATTCTGCATAGTGGTCCACACATTGCGTCTTCATACCCCATGTCAGAATCTTTCTCATAATCTCTTATTTCTTTTACGGGTAATGCTTCATTTCTCGTCCAGGTACAATCCTATGAGTGCATTGTCCACGTGGAAGGGAGTGACGTTGCAGTACAAAGCACCGATTACAACGACACCTACGTTATTTGTCCGGAGAGATTGGTAAGGAACATTGGTAAGGATTGGTAAGAATTGGTAAGGATCTTTAAGTCGTTTCTTGAGGCACGGTGACCTACAGTGTGTTCTATTCAAGAGCGTGTAACTTCAGAATTGAAAATCATTTACATGGTAATTTGCATTGGTTGCTAGAACAAGACACATTTTTGAAATTGGTATATCACCAACGCAGTTTGGGAAGCGAGGTCTTGCACCACGAAAACACCGTTCAGTATTCTCGACTTAACCAAAATTGTCATTTCCTTCTGTTTGACACCGCAGTACAGCTATGAAGAAGACATCCTTCGTAACAACGTCAGTGTGTCTGTTAGGTGGAACGACAATGGCATCGATGACTTGATGGAAACGCATGGTACGATGTTATAGACTACGTGCAAATGTCGGTCGATCTTCTGATTGGCTGGCCGCTCTGTTAGTCAATCTCCTTTTCTGTGGCTTCTCTCCGAAAATCCTAAAATAGTCAATACTTGTAACTCAAAACATCGATATGTGTTTAGGTTTTGATTGATTGATTGATTGATTGTTTTATTACCATCATCATCATTGACAAGAATAAATGAAACTTGACATTTCTACTGACAATTTCATTGCATGGATACATGATACATGAATACACATGTCATAACAACTTTTTTTTTTTTTCAACCGTCAGAGATGATTTATAACTAATGGCAATATGGAGTCAGATATAGCACATGTGCTAGTCGAGCCTGACTCGCATTTGATTACAAATCTGTTGAGACAAAAAATACATAAATATAAATAGGTTCATACATGAATTGTATAAAGATTATACCTTCTTATGAAAATGATTCTATAATCAAATTCAAAAGCAGTTCGTATTACAATTTGATTAATGCTTTATACAAAAAAGATGTACCTAATATAATATTACATGAAAGAAATGAAGTGGAAACTAAAATATTACATATAATGAAACTATGTTTTTTTTTTTTTTATAATTGAATGATTAAAATAATGTACAAGTTAGTTAATCGTAATGAAACATAATCATAGGGAATACAAAACAACCATTTACTTTTCGCTCAATAGCATGTCTGAAATAGCTTTCCGAAAACCACATCGAGATGTTTCTGCTCTCAAAGTTAGTGGGATTGCGTTCCAAAAACTACTTCCTACAAAGGACATTGAGAATTTCCCCTGCATTGTTTTGAAAAGGGGGAGACGAAGTTGTTGGCCCTCTTTTTGTCGCGTTGAATAATTGTGTTGTATAATACTGCAATAATCCTTAACAGCATGTGGCAACTTGTCATGAACTAAATCAAACATGAATGTACATACAGATAACTTGTGCAGGTGATATATGTTCAACAATTTTAGTTCTTCAAAAAGAGGTTGAGTATGGGCACGATATAAGCTAAATGTTATGGCACGTACAGCCATTTTCTGCGTATAGAATATACAATTAAGATTTGATTTATAAGTACTACCCCAAACTTCAATGCCATATGTAATGTGGGGTTGAATGAATGCTTTGTATAACATAATTAGAGTATGCCTAGGTACAAAGTATCGTAATTTAAATAAAATACCAACCTTCCTTCTGACAGATTCATTTACAGCACGGATCTGGGCATCCCATGTCAAATGCTTATCAATGTGTATGCCCACAAATGTAGCGACATCTACTTCTTTTATTTCTTGCCCATATAATTCTATTTTACCCAGAAGGGTAAACTTTTTTCTTCGGCTGCTTAACAACATGTAATTTGTTTTTGAGATATTAACTGTTAGTTTATTTGCAACACACCAGTCTTGTATTTTCCGTACATGGTAATTAACTTCATTGACATCTATATCAATTTCTTTTTTTGAAAAAGTATGAAAAATATTAGAATCATCAGCAAATAATCTGAAGTTAAAGAAGTCAGTTGCAGATGGCAAGTCATTTATGTAAATCAAAAATAATGTAGGCCCTAATACAGAGCCCTGTGGAACACCACATTTTATCAGCCTTTTCTCTGAAGAAGATTCTTTGTATTTCACAAACTGATAACGATCTTTCAAGTAACTTTCAAACCATTTAAGTGGGAGACCACGGATACCATAATGTGATAACTTCCGAAATAATATTCCATGATCAATCGTGTCAAACGCTTTCTGGAAATCCAGAAATATTCCAAGTGTTAACTGACCTTCATCCATTGCTTTTAACACTGAATTAATGAGATTGACAAGGGATAATTTTGTGCTATACTTCTTTCGAAACCCATACTGATGCCGGTATAAGATATTGCAATTTTCAAGAAAACTTATAAGACGGATATTAACAATCTTCTCTAAGACCTTACCTAATACTGGGAGCACTGATATTGGTCTGTAATTTCCAGAATAATCTTTACTGCCTTTCTTAAAAAGTGATTTACTTTTGCTGTTTTCATCTCATCAGGAAATTTACCACTGGCTAATGACAGATTGAATATATGTGACAATGGTTCCGACAAAACAGGAGCTCCATCTTTAAGCAGACGCACTGGAATATTATCATGACCACAGGCCTTTCTTACATCTAGGGAACGAATGAGATCTAAGACTTCGTGTTCAGTCACAGGTTTCCAGAATAAGGACTGCTCTACACAATTACCTAGATAGTCATGAACTGAATGATCAGAACTTGGCAATGCTTCAGCTAATTTTGGACCTATGCTTGAAAAGAAATCATTGAATTCATTTGCAATGTCCTTTTCTGACGTAATTACTACTTCATTTCCATCAATCATTTTGATAAGTTTGTCCACAGTGGTACCTTTGATTTTCGTATTTTGCCCGTTTAATATATCATTGATAATTTTCCATGTCTTACTTGTATTATTTTTATTATCATTCAACAAAGTACTATAATATGCACGCTTCGCAGTTTTAAGAACTGTTGTTAATGTGTTGCGATAATTCCGATATATTTGCAAAACATTCACATTATAGTTGGATTTCTTCACTTTTGAATACAACTTATATTTCTTCTGGATCGACTTGTAAATACCTCTAGTTATCCATGGCTTTTTAGGAGTGCCCTTAACCCTGTCCCCCGTCCTTACTTTGATAGGTGCATGCTTGTTGCAAATGTCATTAAACACAGAACAAAAGTTGGAATAAGCTTCATTCACATCATCACAATTTTGGATGCATGACCACTCTTGCTCAGCAAGTTCCTGAGCAAATGCATTCACATCATACTGTTTATAACATCTATAATGTATTCTTTGGTGACATCCTTCGTGTTTCCTTGTACAATTTGACAAGATCATAAAAGTAGCAAAATGATCAGAAATATCACTTTCTATGATGCCTGAATGACTATCACAAGTATCTACATTTGTGTATATATGATCCAATAAGGATACTGATTCACTCGTAACTCTAGTTGGAGATACAATTTGCTGCTCCAGACCAAAGCAGTGCATTGCTGTTAAAAACCCATCTGACAAGATGTCCTTGTTCAAAAGGTTAATGTTAAAATCTCCAAGCAATATACATTTACGCCTCTCTACTTTGATATTTTCCAATATTTGTAAGAGGTCTTCTTGAAATGCTTTTATATCTGTACTCGGTTTTCTGTATATTACACCAACGACGGCTTTTTGGTTGTCTCCAATTTCAATTTCTAGCCAAAGTGATTCTGCATGTACTAATGTGTAGTCTTTAGTTACATACTTAAGACCTGAGCGGACATAAGCCCCTACACCCCCTCCCCTAGAATTATCACTCCTGCATTTTACTTCTAGGGAGTATCCTTCCATATTAAAAATAGATTTGTCTAAAACCCTCCAAACCTCCGACATAGCAATTACATCAAATTTAAACTTTATACAGTCCTCATAAAGGAGTTTTACAGAGTCAATATTTTTGTTCAGGGAACGCACATTTACATGTGAAAAACTGAAGGAATTTGCAGAGTTTACCGATATCTCGGTATCAAACATACTAGGACATAAGTTATATGATACTGCATTAGCAGCCATCTTAAGTCAAAGATAATGTACACAACTTTGGAAAACAAAACGTAAAGGTTAGTCCAGCAAATGAAGTCGGAACACTTTGTAGTCGACGTCGTCCAGGCCAATGTCGAACAGGTCATCTGGGTTTGCAATTGTTTTATACGAGTCATCATTGAGTTTGCACACAATGTTACCATACTTCGTACTGACACCTTTCACCAACGGAGATCTTTTTGCTGCCATCAATAAGGCATAACGCATGGGTGTCAAGTCCTCATTGAGGTACACCCCCCTACAATGCTCCTTCCCCTTGAGCTGGAACCGCGCTTGGTAGAGACGGTTCCTCTTCCTCTCTCTAACAAAACGCACAAGAGAATCTCGGGGCTTCCCCTCCCTCTTTTTGCCGATTCGGCGACACGTTGAGATGTCCCCTTCATCGACGTCCACCCCAGCCTCCTTCGCCACACTACATATTTTTCCGATGAGAGCCTCCTCTGTCTCCTCATCCCCACTCTCTGGCAGCCCGCTGATGCGGAGATTGTCTCTCCTCTGCTGCTGAGCCACCTCGTCATTCTTGAACTGCAGCCGGAGGAGATGGGGGTTCAGTACCTCCTTCACCGATTTCAGGCACACCTCCTTCACTGCCTGGACCACAGCCGGAATAGCAGCGCGGACAGCTGCCTCCACTGCATTGGCCATCACCTCCCTCATCCAGACCTGCTCCCCAACATCAAGCTCTGCCAGATGGTCCTCCACGTCGAAATCGACAAAGAGGCCCCTCTGCTCCTCCTTCCCCTCAGCCGCCATGCCTTGCACAGAAGCGACCTTGCGGTCAACCTTCTGGTTGGTAACAAATGGCCGTTTGGATGTCGGCCTCTGACCTTTCGGTTCAGCTGGGGCTTCCAGAAACATGCCAGGCATGGTGGTTTTTCCCTTCTTCTTTTGACCAGGCATGATGATGATCAGTGTATAAAAGAATGAGCAGGAGCCACACACAGTACACGAAACGTGGTAGTATGGGACTACGGGAAACTTGAAGAGCAGAAATCTACTTTTCAGGATCAGGAATAACTGAACATTTCAACTTGATAGAAATGATCAGGCGGCGCCGATAAGATCAAAACAGATGTAGAAACACATTAGTATAACTGTGACATGTAAAACACATGACCATAGTACAGGAAGAACAGCAAATCAGAGCACAAAAAACAGATGAACTATCATGACCTGCTGTTGAGATCGGTGATTAGAAAATTAAGATGTATGGTATGTGAAACTAAAATTACATGAGCTGTTAACTGAATCTGACAAAACGGCATACTTTGATGGATGATATGAATCTATAGTTTATTTCATGTGAGATATCATATCATCGATGGATGTTTTTTAGTTAGGGGATTTCTGACACTAAAATCGAAGCTTCATAAAACTAATGGTATGCACTTCGATGGATATTTGAGTCAGTTTATGACACAAACCACACACACATCGGTGGAAGTTTTTTCTTCTATAAATGATGACACATATTTTAAATACTTTTGTATTGAAATTGTAGTGAAAATCACTGATGTGAATCATCATACTAGTGCGTCTGTTTTTCCATTGAATTCTTAACATTGCTCTGTCCATTGATATTCTAGAATATCATGAAAGATTTGAAATTAAAAGTATCCATTATGACATGTCGGTAGTGAGATCAGAAATACTTATGGCACCTGGAGATACTTTTATAGAAATGTAATCAAATCATACAACAATACAGCATACAGCAATTCCAGCGAAAATCGTTAAAAAGATGACTTCTCATCTTCATCGAATAACTTGGTTCAAGGTATCAAATCTTTCCGATTTCCTATCCTGCAGTGACTCTATACAAGTGCTCAGTGAACAACGGCAGTTGTAGTCGTTGTCTGTCTCCAGAGGCGACTCCACCGTTACTACAGTGTGGCTGGTGTGAGACAGACTGTAATGTCTTACAGAGTGACGTCTGTCAGACAAACACTTTCCTGTGGCAGAATCAGACTCAACTTTGTGACGGTCCAGAGATAACCGATGTAAGAAGGATTTGTATTATCATGTACCTTTAAGTTTCCTATTTGATCTTTTTAACGATAGTAATTATATTTCCGAAATGTACATTCACAGTCGAATAATTCATTTGAAAAGCATATTTAATTCATGGTTTGTTGCAACTTTAGTCGTTATACTTCCTCACTGGTAGGTATGTTTATGATACAGGTACCTTGTTCTATGGAAATACAGTACATGAGTAGCGTTAAATACATATCTACATACACATTGAAAATATTCACCACTCGATATATTTTGAGTAGCAGATATATTGAACTCTTAAATACACCTGTAGGATTTAAAACAAATATGACACCTCCTTATTCAACAGTTCTATCCGAAATCTGGTCCAATCGAAGGAAATACTGTACTCGAAGTTACAGGAACCAACATCGGGGTATCTTTCTTAGACGTCGTACAGATTTCAGTGGGGGACTTGAATTGTAATTTGACTGGAATGGAAGAATCTTATCAAGCAGGACAGAGGTAATATCATATAGAGTTATGTTCTTTTGTTGTGTGTTTGATTTATTGTTAATTTTCATTGACCTCGTTGAAATCAGTACCCCAATACAAATGTGTTATCACTCGTTTGCTTTGTTTTTACCTTTTAAACATGGTACGCATAAAAATAAGAATAACAAGTAATGAATTGGTTGTGTCGCACTAATGCTTGTTACTACAGCATCTCTACCTTTCTTATTTTCACGACATCAATAAACATTTCACTAAAGATTTGTCGCTTCTTATCCTATCATGCGTGAGTCACGTCTTCAATCATGCTCTGATTTCCTTTCAATCCAGTGTTAGATGTGTGACGAATGGATCAGAAACAGTGTCGTCTGCGCCGGTCAGCATCACAGTGGCTTCAGGGACAGAAAACCGGACCCTGCGGACAGGGATATCTCAGGAGAGCTTTTTGTTTTGGGTATGTACAGATGCTGTCATAAAACTTAATGTTTTAAGACCATTCTGTTGCTTTTGGACCAAACTCATAGTGTATACCCTGTTACGCTGGATTAAATATTTATATTACTCAGTGTTATCGATATCTCTTGTCTCAATACACTTCATGTTTGTCAATTGATGTTCTCCCGAAGGAATCATGACAGAGACATTACAGTAATTGGTCATCAATCATCTTATCACTATGACAGGACCCCGTGATAACAGGTTTCAGTCCCACGGTGGGACCAGCAGCAGGGGGAACCAGAGTGACCATTCAAGGAGAGTTCCTGGACACAGGGAGGGACATCACGGCTGCATTTGGAGAATATCCGTGTAAAGACTTGTGAGTCAGTAATCTCGTTCCTTTACCCGATACATAATGTAGGCCTTATATACTCAGGTAGAGCTAATTCAAATCAATATCGTAGGCGCGTTTATCCTCATTAATGTCATAGAAGATATGCTGTCTTCCTTTTAATGTATACTTTTTCCATCTATAATTGAATAGTGTAGCAAACACGTCCATTTATAATGCTTCTTTAACATACCAGATGAAAGAATATCTCTCAATAAAATGATATGTTAGTATTGTTTTTTTCCATGTTTCATTTGCAGAGCTGTAGCTGCAAATGAAGCGAGCTGCACAACCACAGGTACTCCGCAGAATCAGATGAGTGCTCACCAGCTTACAATGACCTTTGACACAGCACCGAGGACATCCCAGGGTTCCTTTGAATACATGCCTAATCCACAAGTAAAGAGTATTGACCGGACAGAAACAATTCAATCGTAAGTATGGTAATGAAGACAAATATGTACTTCTTGCCTCTGTCATTATAAGATTTGACAATTGGTGTATTCCCAAAACGTGATTTCAACTAATTAAGGAGATTCCTTCTTCCTTTGTTATTGGCAGTGGAGGCCTCGACATCGTTGTGACTGGGACCGGTTTCAATCTGATACAGAACGCGTGGATCATTGCTACATCTCTGTCGACAACCGTTAATACTTCAGAGGTACATATGTATGTTCCTTCACCATCCTTCACTTTCACAACCTTCATGATATGCCAACAATCTGTGACGAGTAACCCTACATACTAGGTGCTAAAGTAAAATTGGTATCAAGAGTCTTTTTTTTTATGAAGGTATCAATTTAGTAAAAGGTGTAATATCCATAAAAAAAAACTCGTTGCTCCTTATGATCAATATAAAATCATCTTCCTAGGCTATAATTCATTAATTGAAAAAAAATGATATTGCTCACAATGTGTATGATATTCACACAAGAAAAAAGAAGAAATATATAAACAAAATGTGGAAAAGGAGAAGGTAACAATGAAACCCCCATTACCCATGTAGTTGCTCGTACAAATAGTGATTTAGTGTTGTGATTGTGATTTAGTGGAGATGGAGGGGGGGGGTGCATTCTCAGAATGAAACATAATCATAACCACAACACAGACTTCAACGTACATATTTTTCTCAAATTAGCTAATAGATTATGCTTGAAAGCAATTGGTTTTGGAATGCTCTTCATTGCAATCATTTAGGTATACATAGGCTGTGACAGAAAAAAAGGGTTTTTTTTCTCTCGATTTGGTATTGATCATTAATGTGAATATGCGTCCATTCTTGCTTCTCAACAGCCCTGCTATGCCAACAACACGAGCACAAGGCTGGTTTGTCCCACGCCACCGTACCCTGTTGACCCATCGCTGCGGAGAAGACGAACAACCGAGGATCTTCTGGCCAACTTGACATTGAATCTGGATGGGTTCCTCGTTGATCTCGGAATGATATCTTATCAACCAGACCCTTCTTACTTTGACTTCCCCGGTCCAAATAGAATATTTGAGGTCCCGAGCAATAGACTTCTCGAGATCAATGTAAATATGTCAAACTGTTTTCTTTTCGCAGTCTCATACACTGTATTCTTTAACATTTTTTTTTTATTCTATACGAATATCATGATACAATTTGATGAGTACTGATTTCTAAGTCATAGTCATCAAAACTTTAATAATTCTTCCCCATCTTCCCGTTCTTCTAGGGTACCAACCTTGATTCAGCTGCTGATGGCGTCAGTAATGACGTGAGAATATTGGTTGGCAGAGATGGTACTTGTGACGTTTTTAAGGAGATCATTGAGCCTACTCGACTCGTATGCCAGCTGCCCGATCGGATCCCCGAGGCGAAAGACTACAACGGCACTTCGGAAGGGGGCGTGGCCATGGAACTACCTGCTGTAGTGGTGAGATGATTTTCTCCTTTTATCTCTTTTGTCTCACATGCTTGTCGGTTCGGAAGAGACGTATATACAAGGAATTGACGCTGACATACCATCCGAACGGGAATGTTATTCTAAAAAAAGCATTAGCTTTATAGCAAAGATGAATTAGCTTCGTTTGATATTTATTTCAAGACGTTATATCAATGGAAATATGGTACATTGACAAATATGGTATGTTGAATGGCTCGATCTATGATAATAAACACCTAAAGCTAATGAGGCTTATTTATTCATTTATTCTTTATTTTCATCTCTTATTTTTTTTAGGGGGGGGGGGCGAAGAGGGTGGACAACCATCCTCAGGTCATATTTACGGGGATAAAATTAAATCGTGATGCTCGGTATGACATTTTTCTAGATATTACATGGAAACAATCTGTTGTTCTCACCTGGCTATGTGAGATATTCTACCTCTGCCCCAATAAACATCGGTGTCGTCGTCGGATCCGTGATGGCCTGTGCCGTGGTCATCATCATAGTCATGGTGCTGGTCGCAATCTTCCTCGTGAGGCGCAGTCGGAAGACACTAGATGAACAGGCAGAGGAGCTAGAGCTCGTGGGGAAGAAGATTCAAGATCGGGTGCACACAGGTAACATACACGACTACTTCACCCTTCTTTGCTACACTATGATGAACAGCTATCCGAATCTCGAATTGCGGATTCAAACGAATTGACAGGCATGACAAAATTCAAATATCGAGTTTGTGTGGATAACAACAATCACATCTTCACCGAAAACACCAGCGGTCCATCATAATATGTATCATGACTACCTATGACATGTATGATGCCCTCCATCTCTGCAGCCTTCCACGACCTGCAGGTTGACATGTCTGAAGTGGAAGAGCAGCTCAAAGGTGTGGGCATCCCGTTTGTCAACACCCAGGACTACACCAAGAACATGCTGTTCTCTGGGCTCGACATCCTACCAGCTACTGCAGACCCAGAGGTACTTACGCCAATCCTAATTGTTTCCAAAAATCAAACATATAACGAATGGCTGGGTTTGAAGGAATGATTCAAATGACTCTTTACATCTTTTAACGTATTATTCATTTTGTAATAATCATGTTTATGTCAAAATTTACCCACTTAATAAAAGCAAGCTTTCTCGTCTTGCTAGTACATGGATGAGGCATTGGAGATGGCGATGATCACGTTCTCCAGGCAGCTCAACGACCAGGACTTCCTTGTCAGTTTCATCCAGGAACTCGAGGTGAAGAGAAGGGGACAGAGAAGAGACAGGTGAATGACTATCCACATCTCGGCTAGACTTTCTTCCTCTTCCATTTTCTGATATAATAACGTTTGTCCATATTCAAAGTTAGACATTCTTAGGCCTTACCTATGATGTAAAACTTAATATTTCCATTTGGAAACTGAGTGTCATAAGCGTTAGGGATATGAATTGTATTTTTTTTTTTACGTAGGCGTTATATTTGTACCCGAGATTCCTAAACCAAATTACAAGATCTTCCAACACGCATTCAGCCGTGACAGTATCGCTAAATGTAAAACATTTGCCCTCCATAATTGTTGGTACTGTTAGAAGATGCCAAACATCGACACTGAAATTGAATTCCTCTCTATACGACGTATCTCATACTCCATATATGATAATATTTTCATTTTGTTTGCTAATTCTTTTTTTGTCAAACTATATATTCAACTGCTTTGGTTGTGTCCATAAGTCTCTTTTTCGTCATCTCACAAAGCACTTCGTGCCCAGTTTGCAAGTGTGTTGATTTTGATTTCGAACCGTTTGTTCTCGTGACAGAGTCAACATTGCATCTCTGATCACGGTCGTCCTGCTGTCTGAAGGAAAGTTTGACTACTTTACTCAGTAAGTCCACTCGATGCAAGTTTCTACAATGTTTTGAGCAACCATATAAGGATTCGTCTTCGTGTCCAGTTGATGATTAAACTTTCCCTATTATCATATAGGTATCACATAATTTAATTAAACCTTTCCCCAGTTTAACTCACTTATGACGAGGTGACGATAATATGAAGCTTTATTAGGGGTAAGAGTTTTGTATTTCCATTTTTCTGCTACTTTCATATCCTTGATATAATACGTTGACAGCTACATTTCAGGAACTCATGTTAAGAAAATGTTTAATCGCTGCAGCTGTTTTATATCGTGAACGGTTGTGTAATTAAAATAAATAATGAAACAATTTGGTTCATGGTGAACATGGTGAAGCAATATTTTGAAGAAGGTTCTCCATGTCGGATTATCAGGTTAACGATTATATACATGAAGCTTTTTAATTTCCAAGTATCACTTTTCCTTTAATGTTTCATAGAGTGCTGCAGCGATTACTGGAAGACGCAATCAGTGATGCTACAGATGAAGGAAGAACGAGAGCTCTATTTAGAAGGTGCGTTGCTTGCTTTTAAAAGTTCTTTACCAATTTCTGTATATCTTTACAAGAAACATAATGTAATATAAACTAGAGCAATCGACTGCCACGCAGTCGATAAATATGCCTCCGCCTCTTTGCTATTCTCAGAAAATGTGTATATTTGGTGGGCAATGTACCATTGCTCCTATGTGAAATGAAAATATCACATTCTGTTTTTCCAAGTTTAGCCAAGTTTGGCAATGTTCATTGACTTTTGACCTCTTACTTCTTTGACTTCCAATCTAACCAGTCTGTCTAAATCCATCCTTGTATCAAGTTTGTTTAAAATTAGCCAATTTTAGATGAAGTTCATTGACCTTTGACCTTTCAGGAATTTTACCCAAACTGCACCAGTCTACCTCAATGATGTGATTCATCTCTGTACTATGTTTGGTTTGAATTGAATCATTAGTATTGGATTCAATGTGAAAAATATCTATTTGGGGGCAAGTTTTAGCCAATTTTGGCAAAGTTCATTGACTTTTGATCTCTGACCTTTGAGAAATTTCACCAAAAATGTCATCAGTCTACCCCCAAGTGGTGATCCATCTTTGCACCATGTTTGGTTGGTATTGCACCATTGGATTTGGATAAATTTTGAAAATTATCACTTTGGGGGCAATTTTCAGCGAATTTTTGGCAAAGTTCATTGACCTTTGACCTTTGAACTCTCAGGAGTTTTACCCAAACTTTCACCAGTCTACCTCCATGAAATGATACATCTCTATACCATGTTTGGTTAGAACTGCGCCATTGGATTTGCATTTGGGTTTATTGAAAAAAATATACATTGACCTTTGACCTCTGACCTTCCAGCAATGTCACCAGTCTACCCACAAGTAGTGATCCATCGTTTCACTATGTTTGGTTGGAATTGCACCATTGGATTTGGATTTATTGTGAAAAATTTAAAGATTAGGGTAATTTCTAGCCAATTTTGGCAAAGTTCATTGATCTTTGACCTCTGAACTTTCAGGAATTCTATCAAAAATGTCACCAGTCTATCCCCAAGTAGTGATCTATTTTTGTACCACGTTTAATGAGAATTGCATCCTTGGATTTGGATTTATTGTGAAAAAGGTCAATTTTTGGCAAATTTTCACAAATTTCATTGACCTTTGACCTCTGACCTTTCAGGAATTTTATCAAAAATGTCACCAGTCTATCCCCAAGTAGTGATCCATCTTTGTACCATGCTTAATGAGAATTGCATCCTTGGATTTGGATTTATTGTGAAAAAGGTCAATTTTGGGCAATTTTTACAAAGTTCATTGACCTTTGACCTTTGACCTCAATCAGATTTGACCCCAATTTTACACACTTCTTTAGTTTTATGCAATACATACATGTACCAAGTTTGAAGCAAATCTGCTTAACGGTTCTCAAGATATTGCCTGAACGGATTCGGGACGGACGGACGGACGGACGGACGGACGGACAACCCGAAAACATTATGCCTCCGGCCACTTCGTGGCGGAGGCATAAAAATATATAAAACAACAATATCAAAACGACAAAAATAATACTAATATGCTATACAAAAGCTCCCCTAGAATTAATTTGCGAATCACAGTTTTTTTCACAGGTCGGAATGTTGAATTGGAAACCTAGATTATCAAAAGAATACATTCCATATATGCGATCTCGTGGCGTATAACGCTGTTCATATATTACTTAATTCCGCTCACCATCTGACAGTGTTTGGCTTGAAGTAGTTGACGACAATGTGTGGTTTAAAACTATAAAAAATGATTAACAAAGTGACATGACGTTTTGCACTCGTTTATTCCTTTTCATCAGGACGGAGACGATTGTTGAGAAACTGCTGTCCAACTGGCTGTCTCTCTGCGTGTATCAATATCTGAAGGTAAATGACTTCATTGTGAGAACTAAACTTTATATCAACCAATCTTTAGTAAAGCTCCTTCATACGTGTATTTTTATATACTTTGATTTAAACCAAATATTAATTTCCTGGTCAGAAACACGTGGCGAGATCTCTGTACCTGCTGTACCAAGCCATGAAGATCCAGGTGGAGAAGGGACCGATTGACGTCATCACAGGACAGTCCTACTTCTCTCTCAACTTCGACTGCCTCATGGAAGAAGAAGTCGAGTTCAATGAAATGGTTTGTTTTCTCAATTACAATTTTGTTCTGAGTCTTTCTTAAACACAGTACAACTGTTAGCAAAACGTCATCTATCAATTTGTGTTTAAAAAAATATGTACATTCCGACAAGACTGTACTTCACTTAGAGAATAATACTACACGTTACAAAATTATACGCTAAATATGAACAATGCTTTAATAGCCTTGATTGTTGAGATAATTACGTATTTCTTAAAAGGGGCTCTCATAAAAAGTCTTCGCTTTCTTATGAGCCTATTGCCTGCCTGCTTCTTTCCTCATCTACACGATCCATCCAGTCTGAAGCAGCAAGTCCTCTTATCCCTTCTCTCCTCCATTATGGTCTCCCCATTCTAGTCCCTGTCTGTAGCCGGGCGTGATGACGGCTTTACCTACTACGTGAAGGTCCTGGACACTGACTGCATCAGCCAGGTCAAGCAGAAGATTCTGGACGCAGCTTACAGGAAGCAACACTTCGTCAGACAGAGTAGAGCGCATGAGATGGACTTGTGTGAGTGCCATCACTCCAGGACCCTATTACATATTGATACCAGTATATTTCTGCCATCTATCTTGATTATTCTGAAGGGCCTAGTCTCTTAATAAAAACACTCACCCCCCTATCGCCCCGCCTACCCATACAGTGTGGTACCACCCGGGAGGCGAGCAGCGGGTTCTGAGAGACCAGGACGAGTACAACACACAGACCGGAAGCAACAGGACGGTTTGTATCAATACGCTCAAAAGTTTGGAGGTGAGTAGGTCTATATTCTGTGAATTCTTGGTAGGCATAAGCGTAATGTCCCATTGTCAGTGGTTTCTATTAAACCTTTTATATTTTACTACAAACGTTTTTCGCAACACAAAACATGGAAATTTAACAGATGTTGAGATTTTGCTTCTAATCAGGTTGCAGATGGCTCCCGTGTGGCTCTGATCGACAAAGTCGAGAATCTTGCTGAGCGACGAGGAAACTACGAACCAGTCTCACCCGGAGCTAAGCTCTTCTATCTACGTAAGTCTGAAAAAAAAGTTCGTATGGAAACTTTATAATAAAAATTAATCATCAAAATATTTCTTTTCATCTAGATTTTACACAAAGACTTAAACCAAAGAGCTGTGCTAAACGACAGTAAGATACATTCTCTGCACTTTTTTCTTCAGAAGTGCGTATTATTTGTAAACTTTTGATGAAACCATCGTTCCCCCACCGCAGGAGACGAGCATGACGGTAACGACGTGAGGATGCGGGACTACATCAGGATGCAGGGACAAGAGGAAGATGGCTTCCACCATTGGCATCTCGTACGTCACATTATCTGTATTACGTCTTGTCAAAGCATCCATTAGGAAAACTAATCACCTTTATGTTTTTTCAATGATTTCACATAATAAAATGACATAGTTTATTCAATTGTTTTCAATAATATTATTACCTCTCCCCTAAGTAACGTCGTGTAATGACCACATTTCCAACATTTTACAGAACATGAATCCTTAACAAAGAACCATGCCACTAAACATCAATCTCGAGTAAATGATGCATTATGGGACTTGAAATTGCGACAATGGCACATGTCACCCAGCCCTTTGTAATAAGACATCCCATTCATAAATACGCGTGATGTGTTTCTTGTTTCAGATTCCGGAGGAACACATGCAGACTGATGAGAACGCGTGTAAGACCAAGCTGGACAAGGAGTTCTCAGCCCCACACCTTCTTGTCACAAAGGTGTGATGTGATCCATCTACCTAAAATATCCGTATCAATTCCTGTTTGCAATCATATTCACTTACGAACTCAGTACACGAGGGAATGATTTACTTTTCTTTATCAATCCTATTGTATTTTCTTTGGCATCAAGCTGGAAAACAACGTCGGTGTGTCCCTATCATTCATAGTATATTAACCACTATCGGATGCACAGTATGACAAACTCTAATATCCACATTACCTTACTCTTTATGAACGGTGGATGGTTAGTCATTTCCAAGAATAATATTGTATATTATTAAGATTTTTTTTAAAAAAAGAAGGAATAATCGTTCTAAGTCTTTTTAGAAACTAAGTGAATTTATTCATGGCACACATGTTTTTTTTTTCATATGTGCGAAGAGAACGATTAATCTGACATGAAATCTGAAATTTGCTTATTTCAATATTTGTTTTGTTTGTTAGAAAACGATTGAGCCCTTCTTGAACGAGTTTCTGGCGGCCATCTTTGAGCAGCCAGATGCCACCCCAGTCACCATCAAACATCTCTTTGACTTCTTCGACAAAATGGCGGTCAAGTACTGCTCCGAGAAACACAGTGAGAATGCAGAGGCGTGGAAAAGCAACAGGTAAAGAGCCACATGTTTTTCTTTTGGCCGTATAGGTGTCGTAAGAAGGTTTTTCTTAGTGAAACTAGATTGATAAGGAAATGAACATTTTCAATTTCTCCTAGCTTACCTGAAGAATTCCTTTTTCAGAGTCTTAAGATTATCAAAGTTTATTGAATTGTTGACTCGCTTTTTGATGGATGAATTGCTTGGTTGATCGATAGACCATTCGACTGATTAATTGGTTGATCCATCGATCAGTATCTGCAAAGTTTACCTCAGCGCTACTGACCCATTGGTCAGAAATGTTCAGAGTGATGTTTTTACTTCGTTCACTGGCATGTAATGATAATGACAAGCAAAAACTCATTTCAAAGATTAGGTTCATTTTTTGACTCTCACTATATTAACTTGAAAATTGATGAATTGATCCATCGATTTATTGATTGAGTGTTGATTGATCGATTGATTACCTCTCCAGCCTACCGCAGCACTACTGGGTGACGACGCTTACCCATCCGTCGTACATTTTTGACATGCGTCAGGCCCGGTCTGCTGACCAGAGCGTGTCCGTGCTGGCCAACATGCTGGACAATGCCTGCAAGAAGGTCATCCCTGAGGCCAGTCAGGTAATCCAGTCAGGGTAAAACCTTTGAATGACAAAGTAGACGTTTACGTCATCAATTGTTGACAATCACAGCGTATGGCTACAGTCTGAACACCAGTGGTTCCATATCAGTCGGGTGATAATTTTGACCAAAGCAAATCAAACCCTCAAGACAAATTCATGAATAAATTGTGTAAATACTTTCAACACATTCCTACCCTATTTAGGAGGGTTAGCAGGTCTCTATATATGTTACAATTATTTTTGGCCGTGTTACCCTGTCACAATCATTGTAATTGTTAATGATATTTATGCATTTATAACTAAAACATTCAACCATGTCTGTATACTTTTTTGACTTTTGAGAGCTGATATGTTTCATATTGAACAGGATTCTTCCCTGAACCGAGTGTTGTTCCTGAAGGATCTTCCTAAGTACATCAAGACGATCAGTGAGTACTACCGGAAGCTGGCTCACAGGCAGGCGCCCTCTCATGATGATCTTCAGGGAGAGTTCAACAGGCTCGGACAGGTCAGTGATACCTCAAGGCGTCCCTTCAGCTGCAGAGCAGATGGATGGAATAAATACATGTGGAATTGCGAGTAATTTTAGAATATCTTGCTTTCCAATATTCTCTCTCTCTCTCAATTGCCATATCTTGTGATGGCCATGAAATGCAAGGCTTTCCTTTCCGTTGCCAGTCTAAGAAGCGCAATCTTCTAACATTAGTTATACATATTTTCAGCATTCACAAACTCGTACAAGGTATTTAGATGTGTTTACACGTCAGGATTATAATTATGTATTCCCACATTAATTGTTGCGGAGTTCATCATTTTGAACATTCAGTCAAGGGTCGTCACTCGGTGTATCCATTTTCTTGTTTCTGTAAATGATTAGGAATTCGCAGGTCTGTTCAGCCGTGTAGGGACTTTGAAGCTACTCTATGACTTTACCAGCGAAGATGTAGCGGAGCTAGTAAGTATGAATACAATGATATCGATATAATACCGATATAATACATAGTTCAGTCACCACACATTTAATGAGCGTCGTAGAAATACCGGCAGTGAGATTACAGTAAGTGGGTTTCAATCCCTGAACCCATTGTATGAAGCGCTGTGGGATTTGTGTGTATTACTTGTGCATTAATGCATCAACGGCTCACAAAGGCTTAACCCAAATGCAGACTGTGTGGTTGAGCTAATTTCTCTTTACACTGCGTGTGATTTGTATTCTACAAAGTATAGATATACATACATTTTTTTTATTAAATACATCTGGTTTTGGTCGTTATGCAGCTTGAACCAGTGGCAGAGGCATCACGTGACCAGCCATCGAGCAACTTCAAGTTCCAAGCGGTCATCTGAGTGCAGACCTCGATGTGACTGAGTCTATACCTGGCCACGTGTTATCAAGAGAAGAACGGGGCAGACGCATTAACATTGAAGCCGGCTTGTAATTCTCATGTTAGTACCCGTGCTAGTCACACAAAGCATGTTCAACGTATTGTCACCCTGGCTTCTGCTTGCTTCATAAAGAGTAATGAGACGATTTGAATAATCATTTGTTTTCTTTGAGCGAACAAGATGTTCCTTGAATTATGTAATTTGCTCGCTCTGTTAAATGTAAGCAGCAAAGACAATTTAAAAAATCGTTATACATATAATATGATATATGAAGTAAATAAAAACAGTGAAATACACTAAAATGCATAAAAACTCTTGTGTGCTTAAAAAAATCTCAAGTAGATAGCAAATCGAAGGTAGACAACAAATTCAATGTTACATATAATAACATCCTATTCTCAAATATCCAGTACTGTACTCATTTATTTTTTCCAGTACCATTCACAGATGTTCACGATGGTTATGGGATTTGTGTATATCTTATATCTGTATACTTTATATCATTGGTAAAAGAGTAACTACGTTAATTTTGTTACGGAGTAGTATTTTTCTGTTTTTAGTGTAATAATAATGAACTCAGTTCTGCAGCTAATGATTTTCAGTCTTTAATCGTTATTTCATATATATAACATGATTTACAATTACACAGATGAATTACAACCATGTTTAGATATGTTTTTCCAACTCATTGTTTATATATGTCTATAATATTGCTATATTTGTGTTGCATTGTCATGTTGTTGTGCTGGTGTAAAGCAAATTTCCATAATAATATTTTTTTTTCTTTGAGCGAGCATGTTGTTCCTTTAATTTCGTAATTTTTTCTCACTCTTCTAAATGAAAGCAGCAAAGACATTTTCTAAAGAAGTAGTATATATACATGTAATATGATAAAATAAGTAAATAGAACAGTTACATACACTTGTAATTCTAAAAATGTACTTGATTTCTAAAATGCATAAAAAACGTATTCGTGTGCTTAAAAAAAATTCAAGTCGATAGCAAATCGTAGGTAGAAACAAATTATATGTTACATATAATAACCTCTTATTCTCAAATATCCAGCACTGTTTTCATATTCATGGTGTTTATGGGATTAGTGTAAATCTTGTATCTGGATATTTTATATTAATGGCAAAAGAGTAACCACGTTTAATTTTGTCTTGGAATAGTATTGTTGTGTCTTTAGTGTATGACTAATAATAATGAACTCAATTTTGCACAATACACAGATGAACTTTAACCATGTTTAGAAATGATTTTCCAACTCATTGTTTATTATGTGTGTTCAGTATTGCTATATATGAATTTCGTTGTCATGTTATTTCCATGATCTTGAACTGAATGAAATATTTTGTATTTTTTATATGAGAATAATCCTATACAATCATGATGAAAAAAAGACAATTTGGTAATGTTACCATATATATATATATATCAATATAGTGGCAGCATGGAGCTCATACTCATAAACATGGCGAGGGTTGTGTCGAGGTTTATGTAGTGACTACTAGAATAGATGACACCAATGGACGTAACCGTAATGCATATCCCTTATAATGAGTTTTCGGGCCTTGCGGGCCTTCGTGAGATCTTCAACGGCAGCAACAATAAGAAGTTCATACGTTTTATGAAGGTATGATATATCACATATTGTTGTAAATCAATATCAGCTTAGGAAGAAATCTACGAATATAACGAAACTTATTTCTGAGTAGCTAGAGGCTTGCGTATACGTTGTATATTAGAAGTATGAGGGTTTAGATGGAGAGCATATCGTGATCGGGGCACCGTCTAGTACGAGTTCTCGTACATAAAGTGTACTGTGAACCGGAAGTGAGAGGCAAGAAGAATACTACATAATATTCATTCAATTTTTTTTTTGGTATCTCTTTTTTTGTATCTCTGTAAATTATACGTACGAGATATTATATTATGATATATTATACGAGATATTACTTCTTACGTACGTGCGCATTAAATAATGCTCGTGGAGGGGAAGGGGGCAGATAAACTGCTACATTTACATGATTTATGTATGTTATTAACTTATTATCAGCAGTAAAATCACTGCTCTTTAGATTAGTGAAGTAAAAACAGCAGAAAGTCATCATAAATGTGTTACAATTGATTTGCTATCACCAAGAATCACGGAGAAAAACAGCAGAAATACCGCCCCAACCACCTCCGGAGATCAGGGGGGAATTTCATCAACATTTTTCGTCTGACAAGTTGTCTTTTTCTGACAGTTACCATATTAACGGTCATAGGCTAGTGCCTCTCAGCCAATCAAAACCGAGGATTTCACTGAAATTGTTGGCGCTGACCATTTGGTCAGTGCTGACAACTTTCATGAAATGCCCTCTTTGGCACTTCAATGTGTACTTCATTGTGCATAGTGGATGTACAGTTGAGGCCAAAAGTTTACATACACCCATGGAATTCAGTGAAATTTGTTCGCTTGCCAATCATCGTAAAGTTGATTATATCTTCAGAAATATAAGTACTACCATGACGAATTTGGTATCAATAAAAAAAGTGCATTAAGCTATATCACATGATTGGAATACCGTTGGGAAATTCTATTTCAGGTGGAATTTTCTTTGAAGAAAAAAAGTAACATTCGTGCCAAATCTATTCTATTGTTTGTTATTATATTTTGAAACATCATTTCATAGAAATATATAAATGTCAAATCTATGATTATATTACATTTTCTATCATGATATGTCACCACTGAACAAAAAAGTGTAATTTGAAATGTTTGTATTGATAAGTAACTAGCACAAATATCAAATGTTTTTATCAAGTTTTTATTTGTAATTTGTCTAAAATAATAAGAATTTGGGGGACAGAATGACATATTAATAATTTTTAACTCCTGATGACAAAGCAATGTGATGAAGGGGCGTGACATACTCATCTGTTTGATCCCAAATTCGTCATGACAGCACACATATTTCATAAGATACAGTACATTTTATGATGATTGGCAAGTGTCAACTTTTCTTTGAATTTCCTTGGTGTATGTAAACTTCTGGCCTCAAGTGTATGTCCCATGAATAGATGCTACTTTGATCCCTTACATTCCTCTCTTTCTTAGGCCGTTTAAGCAGTTAAGATTATTATTGAAAATAATTAACAAGAACACGTTTTTTTATCGCCCCCATTGAGACATCCAGTGTATCCCACCGCACCAACCCGTATTCTTCATAATTGTGTTCTGGTTAAATATGCTATGTATACGAGATATATCCATAAAAGCATACATAGAGCATTAAAGAAGCCGATTATATCAGAACAAGTTCTTTTCCGTGACTGTACTATTTCTAAAACACTACAAATGTATACGTGTCCATGAACAAGACCGGAGAAAATGTGTGTGTACGTGTAAATGTGTGTTGGTGTGTGTGTTTAAGTATTGCTAGAGAAAATGAGTACATTGAAATTCATTTTCTAATCTAATCCTCTAATCTAATGTATAAAGGGGTTGATAGGGTGATATAGATATATTTAAATATTTATTTTTGGTTTCATTCTTTATTTTCCTTGGAAATTGTTTGTGTATCATGATATGTGTGTTCATCTAGGCTTTGTTAAGGAATACAAATATTAATATAAGTTATGACCATGTAGGAGGGCTCCCAACAAGCAAGTTTAAGGATTTGGGACCTCTTATTCAATTCAATTTCAATTCTTTATTCATTTAACAAACAAGAATAAACAACTTTCATGAACAATGAGTATAAGGCATCACCAGAAAGCCGATGGCTTGTGAGATGTGATAACCTTTAACATGTGGTTCAAAACACATAAGTATAAGGTCCATTATTTAAATGACATACAGTAAGTTGAACCCAAGTACACAAATTACATAAAAATACACAGTTAAAAAATATATATATCAAAGAGAGACTAATACAAGCAAATACAAACGAAGCAAAAAACAAAAAACAAAAACAAAAAACAAAGACAAATACAAAACAAAAAACAAATACAAACACAAACGAATGTTTACCAGCTAAGACAATAATCAACAGAGTAAACAGTATGTAATATCAAAATGTCGAAATATAATGCGGCTATGTATACCTCCATATATGTATACCCCTCCACACGCCCCGAGGGCAACTCGAGTTACAACAAAATATGTGACTACGCACCACCCAAGCAAGGTCGAAAAACCTCCGCGTGCTCAATCATTTCAATAGTATGAGTGAGTTCATAAATTTGTTACGGAGGAAAATTACCTTGCGACCTGCCAAAGTTGTATGCACGATCAAGCTACTTGCTCTTGGGTGCATCGCAGTATCACAACTATCCACAATCCTGACTTTTCACCATAAAGAGCATGAGGCTCTAAAACTAAATAATACTTAATTAACTATATGTGTTAAAACACCAAGAAGCTCGCTCTTTATGATGAAACACAAATGTGGCATAGAGCACGAAACGCAGGATAGAGAATATAGCACCGAAGTGGTGACGCCGCATGAGCATGTTGTCAAGACAAACTGCTCAAACTCACTACTGTGAGAGGCTTAGCGGTCCGATATTGTCTATCGGTTTAGTGTCGGGCAATCCCTATCACAGCCCCCGCTGTGATAATCGCCGTTTGCTCGATCCGCATAGTTTAGAACCAGTTGTCCCGGCAACGATGCTCAAACGACGTCACACCTCGGCACTCCATATCACGCACTAAAAATTTATCATTAGTAAGTTATTACTAATAAAGAGACAGGAAGTGTTTTTTTTAATTAACTTTTGAAGTTACTGATAGAATTTAGATTTTTTATATTTGAATCAAAAGAGTTCCAAAATTTCGCTCCTTTAAACTGGATAGAATTTGATTGTGTTAGATGCAAACGACAGAACGGCAGGACAAAATCATCACTTTTACGAGTATTAAAAGTATGGGTTTGGGAATATTGTACAAAATAATCTGTAAAAACATGTGGCAATAACCCATTTAGAAATTTGAAAACAAAAACTCCGAGTTTGAACGCTATGCGATCATGAATAGTTAGAGTATGTACTTCTTTGAAAAGTGGAGAAGAATGGGCAAGGTAATTTGAGTTGGTACATAATCGAATGGCTTTCTTCTGGAGAACAAATAAACGGGTTAGATTTTTTGAACTCGTGCCTGACCAGACCAGGCTACAATAATCCAGATAAGGCAGTATAAGGGCATTGTATATCGTACAAAGAATCTTACTGGGAAGTATTACACGTACTTTATAAAGCATCCCTAATGACATGCTAATCTTCCTGTAGATATGGTCCACATGGTCATTCCACGAAAGTTTGTCGTCAATTATGACCCCCAAGAAATTTGTGGAATTTACCCTTGAAATAATACTATCATCATATCTAATAGTCATATTACACATTGTAGTGGCCTTGGTCGACTGAAATAACATATATTTTGTCTTTTCCACATTTAGTTGTAATTTGTTGGCCTTAAACCAATCACATACATTTTTCAATTCATTGTTCACAATATGATTAAGTTGCTCTTCATCAGAATGCGATACAAACAGATTTATATCATCAGCATATATTACAAAATTGAGGACACTCGACGAGTTTATGATGTCATTTATATATAAAAGGAACAGGAGTGGCCCTAAGATACTTCCCTGCGGAACCCCACAATTCAACAACATGGTATTTGAGTTGACACCTTTAAAAGTAGTGTATTGTTTACGATTATGTAAGTAACTTTTGAACCATTGTAGTGGTATACCCCGGATTCCATAGAGATCAAGTTTGCTCAGTAAGATGTCATGGTCCAATGAATCGAACGCCTTACTCAAATCGATATACAAAGCAAGAGGCTTCTCTTTCTTATCTAAGAACGAGGTGATTTTCTCCAGGGCATGAAGTAAAGCAGTCTCTGTTGAAAATAAAGGCCTAAACCCAAATTGTTCATTTATCAATACATTGTTATCCATCAAGTACTTATACAGTCGTTTATATACGATTCGTTCTAGAATCTTTGATAGAGCTGATAAGAGTGAAATGGGTCGATAATTTTCAATGAGACTTTCTTCCTTCTTTTTATACACAGGGACTACTTTAGCTATTTTAAAGCAATCCGGGACAACCCCAGAACAAAGCGAAAGAAATACAATAGATAATCTTCTTTAAAAAATTGGCACTAATTCCATCATGACCGCGGGAAGACGTGTTTTTAAGACGTTTAGTGATTTCGATGATCTCCGATTCGTTTGTAGGGGTAAAGAATATGCTTACAGGTGTTCTTGGGTTCAAATAATCTTTAAAGTGTTTTGACCCATTTTGGACTTGTTTTGATATATTTACACCAATATTACAAAAATAGTAGTTAAAGGCGTCAGCTATTTCCTTTTCATCTTCAATTCTCTTCCCAAGTATTTCTATATAATTCGGGAGTTTACGAGTTTTGTGTTTGCCCAGTACTTGATTTATTGTCTGCCAAGTCTTATAAATATCAGACTTATTTCTTTCTATTAAATTCATGAAATATTTCTGTTTTGAAGAGCGAATAATATCATTTAATTTGTTTCTATAACATTTGTATACTCTTTCATTGTTTCCTGACGGATCATTGGTATGTTTCCAATATAATCTCTGTTTTTTGTTGATAGATTTCAAAATACCTCTAGTAATCCAAGGTTTCCTAATTGTTTCTTTTTTTCGTGTTTTTTTAAATACACGAGTTGTCTTCCCGTCTTTATATTCACAATCATCATGAAGTTTTTTGAGCGTGTTCATAAAAAAGGCATGTGATTTGGATACATCATCACAATTTGTAACACTTGACCAGTTCACACAACATAATTTACGATTCAATTCCCTGTGGTCCACGTTACTATTAAACAATTCGTTGTCATATTGCATTTGAACATTATGCAATTTTGCATCAAGTGTTGTTAATTGAAATACAGGGAGATGATCAGACAGGTCAGTAATAAAAATGCCAGGTGTGATCGGTTTACCATAAACGTTAGTGAAGATGTTATCAATACATGTGTGCGAAGTTGACGTTTTCCTAGTAGGTTTAGTAATAAGAGGATAGAAGCCGTGACTATACATAACACCTAAGAAGTCATGGGTATGAGAACTTACAGTATATTTCAATATATCAAAATTGAAGTCACCAACAATGTAACATAACTTATTTTCCCTAGCTATGGTTTCTACACACTCTCCAAGCATTTCATTGAATGACACCGGGTCTGAGTTAGGGGCTTTATACACAACACCAATTACAACATTTTTTCCATGTTTCAGATCAATTTCAACGAACAAAGTATCAGTAGATTCGTTACAGAAAACTAAGTCATTTCTCTCACGAAATGAAAATAAAGCATTGACATACAAACGCCACCTCCCCGTCTCCCCTCACGTGATTTATGAACAAGTGTATAATCTTTTATATTGTAAATGGACGGTACATCAGATTTGAACCATGTCTCAGAAAAAGCATATATTCAAAATTTGTGGTTTAGATTATTTATGTAGTCACAAATCGCGTCATATTTAGCGGGTAAGCTTTGGGCATTTAGGTGAAAAATAGACAATTGTCTGTCACATTCATTTGCATCAATGTTTGCATTAAAAGTATCGGTAAAGTAATAGTCACATGTTCCTTCCAAGTAATCTTCTATATATGTCATCTGCTATATCAAACATTTAACGTGGAACGGTAAAGGTACATGCATGGCAAATTGAGAGCTTTTATGGAAGGAAACCGCCTCAAAAGCAAAAGAGGAACATTTGGTATTACAAATACTACAACAAACATAAACAAAGTTACACAAAGTCATTAACTACAATATTTGTATCCTTGTGATGCAAAGGAATATGGGGATAGCGGGAAAAGGGCGGCAGAAATGAAGGAAAGAAGACCATGGGACACAGTCCTGAAAAGAAAAAAGGGAATAGATTAAAGAAAGGCTCGCGTACAATAGCAATCAGTGGGATATACCCTTTTTGCACACTCTTGTAAGCACATGTATGCCACCCAGACTCGGTGGGGAGACGGGCACACATTAAGTAAACACCCAACATTAAGCCTTTAGGAAGGGAAATTCTGAATATAAACTAGTATAATAACTGAAACATTTTTGTTTACGATTTTTTTTTCTGTACATGCTTCCATTTTGATCATATTGATGTTGATGCGTGTTAACGCTAACACGCCATTCTTAAAATTAATATCTGAGTATTGTAAAAAGGTATTAATTTGTATTGCACGTCACAACAGACAAAACATCTCAATAAAATCTACAGTTGATCATCTTAAAGAATATTAAAGCGAACACTTAGTGAGTTTTGAACAGTGTCATGAAAGGTTACAATGTTGGTATACATATATCTTTTTTGGTATACGGAATGCTCGAATGATACTCAAAATATTTGTTAAGCTTTTATGTGAATTTCACCTTCAATGAAGAGATGTTGAACCGAATGCAAACCCGTCAGCTATCCTAATCAAAGTTTGACAAATGCAATAAAAATATTATCGTAGTACGCGTGATGCAAATGTATTCACTTTTCATGGCCCTATTACGCAACTCGACTTTCATCATTTATGATCACTGAACTATTAAGTTTAGTGATCATGATGCGATATGTGTCCGAAGAGGTTTGAGGCTGAGGAGAGCTTGCATGGTCTGAGTCTGGTAACAACTGAACTACGTCTGGTAATACAGACTAGGCCCACTAATCCTATACTGACTGCCCTGGTACGGGGCGAAGAAGATGATCCAGGGCAGTCAGAGGGATTAGGGCCGGGGATGAGGGCCTAGTCTGTATAACAGACTCGTTTGTGACCATGCACTGCTCAACCTAGTAATACATAGGCTAGGTTACTAGTGTTGTACATGTAATAGCTTCGAGAATCACCGCAGGCTCAGTGCTAAAATATCAGAGAGTTGTCATCGTGTCGGCGGCGCGCGCTGGCTGGCGAGCCGCGCGGTATTGCGCCCCATTAGTCAACTCAGCGAGACAAGCAGCAACAACAACTGTTGAGAGTCACTCTGTCAACAAACATGTAAGTTCGATAAGCTATTTCGAAATCTACAACTTAATCATTTTAAAACAGGTAAATAAGGAATGCCTGTGATATAGGCAACTTTTGATTTCTATGACATTTTGGCAGGATCATAAAGACAGCGTGGTAAATTACACAGGTTTTCTTCGTCGACGCAGAATTGCACAGCTGTACAAATCTAGGCTCACATCGCAGTACTGTGACGCCGAAGTTTCGGCTAAATAGAAAGTCGGATATAATATGGTGTAGTAATTGTGGATAAACTCGGTTCAACTCTTATTTTAAGTTGGTTACAGGGAACGTATTCATAAACATGCATATGAATATCTACAATCTGAAGAATGCTTAGAAAGGTGAATGGGGTATTTTGATACAAGATTTGTGATAAAACAGTGCCGAGGCTGTGTTTGCCAATTATATACACCACTGTTTGCCTAGTATATAGGAACAAGTCGGGACTTTTCGGAAGTGTACCATCCTGAGTCGTACCTGTAGGTGCAAGGCTCGCTCCTAGGCCTATTGCCGTCCTTTTTGCATGCAATATGATTTTGTACAATACAGAAAGATTGAGTAAATAATGAGACAAATGAATGAAGAACTGTTTTTATGCAGGAAGTCCTAAATATTATTTAGGCCTGACCACATTAAATATTTTGGATATGTATGGCTATACTTTTGATTTTCCTGTACAGTGGAAGTTGTTCACAATGTCAATGGCAACGATTGATATTCAGTAGGCTTACGAATATGAGTTACGATTGATCTGGAGAAGGGAAGTTCCACAGGTTTGGTTAAAGTCATGGAACGTGAGTAACCAAAGCGTTTTTATTTGATTGAAAAAGTTTCTGTGCTGAGGAAATGATTGCACGTCATGGCCCATGAGTGTTTGCTTCCTAAATAATTATTTAGGCCTACATAATTTCTGCAAAACTGTAACAAAATATAAAATAAAGAAGCTTTGGTTACTCACGTCACGGTACATGACTTTAACCAAACCTGTGGAATTGCCCAGAAGATACAATCGATTTGCCCAGGAAGTAGTGGTCGATTTTGATCGTAACTTTTTTGTGATATGGATTATGATTGATATCAATGGTATGATCAGTCATATTTCTTTGTGATACGGGTCTCAGACCACAAAAAAAAAAGAACGCACAATGAAGAGAAAAATTTCAAGTGCAAATATTGTGAGAAGATCATTCAACTCATCTGGTAATTTAATCAAACACATGATATCTCTGAATATAACTGTCTTAAAATGTTCATTGAATTAGACGACTGCACTGCTTTGTACTATCTCCACTTTGTTGGTAGATGCCAGGAAAAACAAAATTTAATTATGGGGTTTCAGAATAGCAACCAAAAAGAGATTGTCCCCCCCCCCCCCCCCCCCCCCCATCTTCACTTTGCTGGTAGATGCCAGGAAAAGCATCATTTAATTATGGGGTTTCAGAATAGCAACCAAAAAGAGATTGTCTCCCCCCCCCCCCCCCCCCCCCCCCATCCCTTCACCCCCATTAGCAAAAAGCTAGATCAGCCCCTGCAAGATATAGGCTAGATCAGAGACCAGTCGCTAAGAGGTCACGCTTGTGTTTGTGTTTCAAGTCTTCCCCTCGGAAGGGTGGAAACAACCTCGCTGACCCTTTCCGGCTATTTTGTTTAGCCGGTCAGTCTATAATAATGAATCCCATGGAAGCACTACTTTTCATAGGTGAAGAATAAGGTGTCCTGATGATGTATTCAGAGAGCAGTTTGGGTATCGGTCTTAAATACAGTGTCACCTTGAGAGAAAACTTGTCTTTTTGTGTTGGATTTCATTTGTTGCTTCAGGATCTTTTAACGAAGGATAAGGTCAGCACTCGGGAGTAAGGACCAATGTTGATAAGGCCTTAATGGTATCCCTTAGACAATTCAATAGTTTTTAAGGTAGATTTAAGTTAATATTAAGTTAAATAAATGCAGTTTAATACATTTTGCATATTTCTTTGTATTTATGATGGGATTGACTGTTGAATTGAATAGAGTTGAAGAGATGGGGAAGGAAATACAGTCCATCACATTTTGTCAAACAATGATGACAAAATATCAGAAATGCTGCTGCAATCAACCTTGTAGAAACCTCTTTTTCGATTGTATATTCTCAAAAATGTCACGTGGCAATTACAATTTTCAAAATGTATTTTCTAAATATTCATGTCATGTCTGTATTGCTTATCAAAGTTAGGGTGTACAGTGTTTTGTTTTATTTTTTATTTTTTTATTTTAGTTTTTTTTTTTTTTGGGGGGGGGACACTGCATTGGCCAGTGTTATGAAATAGTGTGAATGACGGTTGATACTTGGCATTCAAACAATTCTATTTTGATACTATGTTTGCTTTCCTGTACAAGTACAAATAAGGGAGATAAGCTCGCTGAAATACATGTTATGAGTGAGGTCGTAAGCTAAAGTTTTACAATTCTCTCTGCTCATTGCAGTCCGTAGATTGAAGTCGGTAACAAGTTTAAATGGACGATTCGAAGAGCCCTCCTGATATTCTCACGGAGTACGAACATGAAGGCATCCGTTACCTAAAGATTGTGCTGCCGTCTAGTCTGGACGCACTGAAGACCTTCGAAGTGAGAGATGACGATGTCTGGATAGTAGCCTTCCCAAAATCAGGTAAGTATTGATCAGGCCAGCAATAGCAAACTTCCGTTAATATCGTAGTATCATAAAGACAGAGACACAATCTCTTATGTGGGATCGGTGGATCTCTTCACAAGTAATGTAATTATGCATGAATTTGATACAACAGCAATTTGACTCAATGGGTCAATGTAAACAATCGTAAGAAATAGTTTGAGTAGAAAAATAAATATTCTCTTTTTAATGAACCAGCTCTGCTACACAGTGTTGTTCAAATTTGTTGCTCAAATTTACTGATTGTCGGTAAAAGGAACACTTTGCCCTTTATATTTTTACACATTTTTCACCTCCCGCTCTGAGCAGCTATTGTCAGTGCTATCCTGAAAAAGGAACCCAAAAGTTATTTGCACAATTATATGTGTTGTGATGTGAACTTCGGTAATAATTAATACATATTGATGGTAAAGGTTGGATTTGGTTGAATAATCAAACCAAACAATTTTCAGGTATATGAATGGGTGTGTTTAAGGAAGAGGTTTTATCTTTTTTCTCGTTCGGAACTGGAACATAGAAAGTAGAATAAATAGGTCAGATTAGAGCCCTGTCACTGAGGCCACAAACGGATTCACATTGCATGTTTCACCTCTTTCCTCAGAAAGGGTGAAACCAATCTCATTCACACTTTTTAATTCGTTCTGTGGGTTAGTATGAAGATAAACTTCCATGTAAACACTGCTTTTTATAAATGAAGGATAATGTGAAGTGTTGATGTATTCTGAAATCAGTCTGGGTACAGGTAATTTTTAAAAGTGTCACCTGTAGAGCTCTTGCCAGATTATGTTGAGTGTCTTATCCTACAGGTTGCCATTGGATGCTGGAGATCGTCGGCCTGATCCGGGGCGATGGAGATCCGGACAAAGTCAACCGATCCATAATGTCCTCCAGCGCGGAAATGATCAACATGAATCAACGGTTTCCGACGTCAAGGGAGGACGAGAAAGCAAACCCCATGGACCTGACACCAGTTCTCGACACCATAGAGAAAGCCCCATCACCACGGACAATCGTAACTCATTGTGCTTTCCATCTGTTACCTCAGGACTTGCTGAAGAAGGCTAAGGTAAGTTTTTGAAAGCATCGCATACAAGTGTCATATGTATCAGAGGGCCTGGCCGCAGAGTGAATATTTTCTGAATGCCCACACTGCTTTCAGTCTTTCACTAGCACTATCAATTACAAGAAGTTGTTAAAAACAACGTACAATCATGTAAATGTGATCTAATCTGATTCCATGTCATTACATGGTATCAGATCAGTTTTGATGAGATTTGATGATATCGAGTAACATTAGATCACATTTACACAATTGAATCAGATTGATTGAGAATCAAGTCAGATCAAATTACACATCAGGAGTTTCACTGAACATGGTTTTATTCTACATCTGTCTATGCTGCTTCATACCAATTGCAAAGTGATATGTATCTGAACGACTGTTATAGAGGCACTGGAAAATCAATCGATGAACTTAGAAACTAAGGGGAGTGATATTACCGATTCTGAACAGAAGATCGGAGCAAATCGGTTCAAGAACTGTCAAATCTGGCCCTAGATGGAGGTACATGTATTGCTGTGTGGTTTGCACATTGCTGGTCAGTTGGCTAAACTAAAAGTATATACTTAGTAATCATGATTGAATCCCATGAATTGATGTCAGGTTTTCATATGGTTCACATCAGCTAAGATCACCAGAGACCCAAACTGTAAATGTCTTTGTTCGAATCTATGGTTTCTATCAGGTAGTATACTTTGCTCGCAACCCCAAAGATGTGGCCACGTCTTGGTTTAAGTTTCTTGGCAGCAACCCGTCTAATGAAGTAACCTGGGAGGGGTACCTCCAGGACTTCATGACAGGAAGTAAGTTGATCAGGGAAGCAATCGGGTTGATCCAATTATGTGGAGTTTGGAGGAATTATGTGGGGTACACTTACATGAATGTTTTCATGTATATTATCAATGCAATGCCATCACACATACATTGCTATGCAGACTTCTGCATGGTTCTAAACAACACGCCGACGAGAGATTCGTTGGTCTAATTGTTGTGTCATTGTCTAACCAGCATGTGCCTTGCACTGTCAGTGAGATCACAGCCATGGTAACCACGACCTGGGCCCCCATGCTTAAAACTTACCATTAATAGTAACTACCATGGTAACACCACTCAACTCAATTTATAGGTTTCCATAGAAGTTGCCATTCGTAGCAATGTTACTATCAATGGTGAGTTTTATGCAACAGGGCCCTGCTCTGCTAACTCTATACACACCTTTTGTCTTGACATCATGAGCATGTGAAATCACTCTTTTGGAAACTATTTTGCCCCTTTAGACAGGTGAGGATTGTGTGAATATTAGGGCATGATTCTGCTGCCTTCAATGTGGATGTATCAGTTATGTGATTGAAAGCACTACATCATTCACTTTTTTTCAGAAACGGAGTGGGGTCCGTGGTTCAACAGTGTTGACACATTCTGGAAGCTGCGTGACCATCCGCATGTCCTGTTTGTCAAGTACGAGGATCTGTTGAAGGTATACCGAAAATAGAAGTGTAAACGTTACTTGTTGAGAAATACACATCATGAACCAATCAATCAATCAATCAAATCCAAATTCGTCTTTAGGGTGCTGGACTTGTCCCATTCGATGGGGTTGGCAACACCAGGCAACGTCGCACACCAGCTCTCCATGCGACTCTGTCTTGCGGGTCAATGCCAGACAGGCCACATTCACTCACATCTTTCCTCACACATTCTAGCCATGTCTTCCTCGGCCTTCCTCGCCCTCTGATGCCAGGAATTACTAAGTCTGTGACAGAGTTAATACAGGACGTGGCACGCTGCACATGTCCAGACCATCTGAGGCGCCGGCTGCGCAGGACTGCAGTGATGTCATCAATACCAAGTTTCTGGAGAAGTGTAGCCGAGGGAGTTTCATCTTGATCTTTGGTGCCACAGATCCAACGAATCATGGAGCGGTCATTTCTGCGTAGCCGTTGAAGGTCGGAAGCATTCGGTGCCCATGTCTCGCTACCGTGGAGCATAGCCGACCGAACACAGGCTGTGTACACTTTGCCACGCACCTTAGGTGAGAGGTGCCGGGTGGTGAGAATGGGCAGAAGTTTCCTGAACTTTCCCCAGGCCACACAACATCTGGCGGCAATGGCACTATCACAACCCCCACCGGCGCACAGCATGTCGCCCAGGTAGCAGAAGGAGGCCCCAACATCGAGCATGGTGCCGTCGACATCCACCTTGGTCACTGGTCTGCCATCAATTGGGCGTGCCACACCGCGACATCTCGGGCAGACATAGGCTGGGTCAGCTGTCAGTGGACCAGTGATGCTGCTACACTTCTTGTGGACCCAGAGCCTGCACTGTGAGCACTCGATAGAATTCACGCCAACACCTCTGCGACAAACAGCACAAGGGAACTTGCCAGAGTTCTTCAGAACATCGAGGCCAACACCAGAGATCAGGAACTTTGTCTTCTTCATGTTGACACGAAGACCCTTGCCCTCCATGCCAGTCTTCCAGGCCTTCAGCTTTGAGACACACTCCTCCAGTGAGTCAGCAATGACAACCAGATCATCAGCATAGAGGAGCTCCCATGGCACGCCAGTGCGAAATTCATGGGAAAGTGTCTCCAGCACCAGGATGAAGAGCAACGGACTGAGAACAGAACCCTGATGCACGCCAACACCCACATTGAATTCCTCACTGTACTGACCATTAACCCGTACACGACTCCGGGTATTGGAGTACATGCCCTGGATGACATGCACAGCCCACTCCTCAACACCGAGACTCCTAAGGGCCCACCAGAGGACCTTCCTGGGCACACGATCGAAGGCCTTCTCGAGATCGACAAAGGCGAAGTAGAGTGGTTTGTTGGCAGCGATGTACTTCTCTTGCAGCTGGCGGACAATGAAGATGGCATCAGTGGTGCCTCTGCCAGGCACAAAGCCGAACTGCATTTCATCAATGCACACCATGTTGCGGATGTAGGAGTCCAGCACTCGTTCCAGCAGCTTCATGACTTGGTCTGTGAGCTTGAGACCACGGTAGTTGCCACGGTCGAGAGCCTCACCCTTGCCTTTGTAGAGGTTCAGGATGTAGCTCTCCTCCCAGTCCGCCGGGATCTCACCGCTACTGAAAACAGCCTCCGCAAGTTGCCTAACTCGACTCCCTCCTCTCCAGCAGCTTTCAGCATCTCAGCTGTGATGCCAGATGGGCCAGCAGCTTTGTTGCATTTCATCCTGCTGAGTGCTTTGTGGATCTGCGCCGAGGACACGCTGGGGGGTAGGCCTGCAGTAGCAGCAACCTCTGGGAGCTCGTCGCCGGGCCACTCAAACTCGACGTTGAGCAACCTAGCATAGTGCTCAACCCAAGCCTTCATCTTGTCATCATCACTGAGCGCAAGCTCACCAGTGTCATTGCGCACACAATTCTCACCAACTACATCCTGATTTATGCGCTGGATCTGTTTGGCGATACGGAAGACACCCTCACCGTTTGGAGATACTGTAGCGAATTCCTCTTTCTCAGCCTTAAACTTTGCCAGCCAGACGACACGTTTGGCCACACGCTTGGCATCTTTGTAGGCAGTTTTTGCCTCCTTGGCCTCAGCCGTCTTACCTCCCTTCTTCTTTTCTTCCTTCTTCAGGGCGCAGTAGACCTTGAAACGAGCCCGCTTCTTCTGTACAGCGTCTTCCACTTGATCATCCCACCACCAGGTTACAGATCTCCACTTGTGTTTCTTGGACAGGCCGCAGACTTCGGTGGCAGCATCCAGTAAAGGTCCCTTCAGCTTCGACCATACAAACTCTACTTGACTAACAGGGGCATCAACCGTGCCAGCGGCTGCAGCAGCCGTCATCACCTTCCCCTTGAAGACCTCCTGGAACAGGCTAGCAGTAGCCGGGTCCCTCAGCTTCCAGGTGCGGATACGAGGTGTAAACTTGCGTTTCTTCACACGGGGAACATGAACGGCAAAATCACACACTACCAGGTGATGCTGTTGCACGCACTCCTCATTGGGGATGACTTTCACATCACTGACAGATCGGCTGAAACTCTTGCGATAGAGTATGTAGTCTAGCTGGGTCAAATGGCCGCCAGAGCTGTATGTTACAAGATGCGAGTTCCTCTTCTTAAACCAGGTGTTGCCAACACGGAGACCATTGGCGAGAGCAAATTCCAGGACTCTCTCCCCTCCCGCATTACAGGTGCCAAAGCCATGCCCACCATGAGTGTCGCTGTACACTCCAGCCGCAGCACCGACATGACCGTTCCAGTCACCAACTGGGATCAGTATCTCAGAGGCTGGGACCTTGGCTACAGCACTTTGCAGCTGGTCGTAGAAGCGCTCTTTCACTGCTTCAGGAAGCCCTGCTTGTGGTGCATACACAGAAAGAAAGGTGAAAACCGCCCTGCCAATGATCAGCTTCAGCAAGAGGATCCTGTCTGTGATGCGCTGGACTTCAATGACTTTGTCCACCCAGGCCTCCGCCAACAACATGCCGACTCCACCTAGGCCTGACTCATGTGAACAGTAGTAGAACTTGTACTTGGAGTCCTTGCCACTGAGGGTGCGAACCTGGTTGGCAGAGAGGCCGCCCTTCCACCTGTGCTCCTGCACACCGCAGATGTCAACTCTTCTCCTCGTTAATGTCTCCATCACTTCTGAACTTCTTCCTTTCAGAGTTCCCACGTTCCAAGAGGCAACTCTGACTTTAGTCGGGAGCTTGCATGATTTGCCGCAATGGCCGGACCCTGCTTCCCGCGCCCGTGAGGAAGCCAAGCCCGAGACGTTACCGGCATTCCGTCTATGACGGCTACCGGCACCGCCTATCTCTAAATCCGATGTGTGTGTAACCATTATAATGGAGCAGGTTTTAATGGAGCGGCTGCCCTGCCTGACCTCCAACTCAGCTTGAAGGTGCCAAGGGACCTGGCATTTCTGTCGGGGCGCCGACCCTTAGCCGGTTCCAGTGAGATATAGCCGCCCGGCAGCAGAGGTTTGGGATCAGAGTTTTCCTTCTCCTAGATGGGTGATCCTCCCGGCTTGACGAGCCCCATCTACCCGTAGAATCCTGGTCCCCCTACCAAAGGGAGACCACAGGGAGGCAGACTGTGGTCAAGGGTAGCCTCATGTTCCCACACTAACTTCCGAGAGTGCCACAGCTGGAACAATACCAGTTGGCCTACATTGAAGAAGGGTCAAGGTATTTTCTATATAATTACAGTAAACCATTTAACATTACAATGTTCAAGTTCATAAGACATGAAGCCCTTTGCTAGGAAATTTTGAGACCAGCACTCACAGCCTAAAATGAAATTATTTTTTGTTACCCAGCCACTGTATGTGAACAGTGTGTGTCACACTGTTAATAAACAAAGGATGAATATCGTTCGTAACTGGTTGCTCGCACGCTTGTTATTGTGTCCACAGGAAACTTAAAGGTGCCGCCAGTGAATGTAATGAAGTAATGTGATATAAATATTTCCTTCAGAGACACATAAAGAACTGTTAGAACAGGCAACAGGCACTTCCACATATATGTTCTCCAATGGAGCGAAACAATTCAACCACTGATTGTATGGTACACAACAACCATATTTAGATATAATGATGAAGTACTGAAAATAAGCTGACATTGGTGCATTTGTTGGGACCAGGTATACCCGGTTTCTGTTTCTGATTAGGACGCTTTGTATACTCTGATCCCATAGTTATAGGGTTAAAAAACACTTATTTTCAATCTGATCACTCAGACAATTTTTATTTCTGTTCGACCAGGAACCTGCTAAAAATATAGCTAAGATTGCGGACCACATTGGACGCCCTCTCTCTGACGAAGTATTACAGCGCGTTGTCACAAACAGCTCTATGTCATCCATGAAGAAAACCTACCAGAAAGTGGAGGAAGCGGGCGGGAGAATGCTGGTCAAGGCAGCCGGGCAGTTTCCTTTCCTCCAAACAGGTGAGAAAGTGAACTCCAAGCACAGGAAATTTGGCAACACGTGCTCGACTATTAAAGGGAAAGTCCACTCCGAAGTTAAGTTGGTTTTAATAAAAGCAAAACATGAAAGAAAAATGTAAGTGAAGGTTAGACAAAAATCTGTCGAAGGATACCAGAGTGAATTTTCAAATTCTGAATTTGTTGACATCACTTGCAAGATACTCTGCAATAAGTTGCATATTTTTTTTCTTTAAATGCCCAATTTATTGAAAGAATATATACTATTCAACTTGTGCATTTTAATCATCATTTTACACATATGTTTCCACACACCCTTCTGTGGTAAATATATATTCCTTCATCACAAATCAGAAAAAGGGAAAGATATGGAAGAATACAGCACACAACATATGGGGGCGTAACTCGCATGTGACGTCACAGAATTAAAACTTTTACAAAATCATAACTTTTTTATCCTTTGGCGGTTTTTCGTCAAACTTTCTCTAACATCAGGATGGACATTTCTTTTAAGAGGAACCATGTCGAGTCTCTCGAGAGCAACCTTTACATGTACATGTACCATGGGAATGCCCCTGATGTTGTGTTTAGCATGAAATATTATCCATGTCTCATCTGGTCATGAAAACTGAGGCCTACCTTGCCGGGACTGGAGAGGAGGGGGAAAGTTGATCATTCATTACTGACAAAATTTGGAAATATAATATAACTTTGTTTGAAATTGAGCACTTCTTGTGTATGTATTCTTTAACATCTCAACAATCAAGACCATTTGAATATTATTTTCCAGGGAAATCAATAGTAATCAACAAAGATCTCACTATCTTTTATGGAAAAGTAGTCATGGCCAAAGTCATTGATTACTGTATTTGCTTATTTGTGATGGGCCTATAGAGTAAGACAATCCGCTATGTTGATTTGATAAAGAATGTATATTGATGTAAATTCTTTGCACAATTTCCCTTTGTCAGGAGTCATTGGCAAGTGGAAGAACCAGTTCACGGTTGCGCAGAATGAAGCCTTTGATGAGTGGTACCACTGCAAGACCAAAGACACCGATCTCAGCATGGTGTTTGAGTGACGTCACATGCCACATTCAGGAGAAAGATAATTGTCTACGGTATTGAATATGTGATTACGGACTGCAGTTGGCATAGAGGCTTATCCAATTTTTAGTCATAAATTAGAGCAATTTGACTGCCACACAGTCGATCAATATGCCTCCGCTCTTTTGGTTACATTCATGAAGTGGACATTAATAATCTTGTTAGGAAATTTGTATATTTGGTTACAATGGACCATTGAATTCCAATGTGAACTTAAAGCATTAAATTTCTGGTATTTGCACAAAAGAAAGGGGCCATGTTCATTGACCCTTTGACCTTTCAGGGAATTTGCCAGATTTCATTAGCCTACCTCCATGTCATGTTTCATATCTGCATCATGTTTGGTTGGAATTGAATCTTTGGAATTTAGATTCATTCTAAAATATACCAAATTTTAGCCAATATCGGCAAAGTTCATTGGCCTTTGACCTATGACCTTTCAGGGATTTTATCAAATATGTCATCAGTCTATCTCCATGTAACGATTAATCTTTTTACCATTTTTGGTTGAAATTGCATCATTGGGCTTGGATTTATTTTGAAAAATATCAATTTGGGGGCAATTTCTTAGCCTAGTTTGGCAAAGTTCATTGATCTTTGACCTTGATCTTTCAGGGATTTCACTAAATATGCCATCAGTGTACTTCCATGAAGTGATTCATCTTTGTACCTTGATTGGTTGGAATAGACCGGTTTACTAACATATTCAAATTTTATGCGTACCAGTTTAACAAAGGTTGCCCCTGACAACCGGAAAGCTTGCCCGAGGTTTTCCTGACATAGCAACAACTAATGTATGCAAAGTGGATTCCAAGTACTGAAATACTATTGTTAGGTACAGGTTAAAGGAATAGCTCATTACTAGGCCCAGAGGGAAGAAACATCCATAAATTTGACTACATTAGTAAACCGGTCTATTGCATGGCCATTGGATTTGGATTCATTGTGAAAAACATCAATTTTACTAAGTGGTCTTCTATATAAAATAGCAATAGACATATGGCAATACAATCCACGGCTTGTAATTGTGTAATTATACTGTACTTCATTATCAACAAACCATGATTTGGTCAAAAAATGTACAGGTATTGTTTTTTTATATCATTTTTTTTATATAATTCAGGTGAGTATAGTATTGATTACCAATTGGCTGAATGTGGTCACATGTCAGCAAGACAAATCTGTATATTTCCCATTGACGCCATCTTGCCAGTCACCATAACGCCGATACTGGATGTTTCTAATGTGAACATCAACAATGGTGCCTCTTGTATTTATGATTATATCAAAATGGGTTTTATCGGATTTAGATTGCTTTTGTACTCATTTTTATTTTTTTTTTCACTTCTCGTGTTTGTCATATAGGATGTGATTGATGTATCGATTTATAATAATTATCATGTATAATCAGCAATTTTAAAGGCAGACTTTCCTTCTTCGTTTTCCTCCTCTGCTGCCCCTTCATTTTCTTTTAATGTCCTTTTTCTATCGTTCCATCTTCTAGGCTCCCACTTTTTCTGTCTGCCTTTCTCAAATTTGTATTGCTTTATATCTCTGGTATTTTGTATGGATGTATTTGTTATTAATAATTTCAGACAATATATGATAACATATGTGTAATCCAACTACATTTGTAAATGATGGTTGCAATAAAACAGTATACATGTACATATATCATATTGGGTTGCACTTGATAAAGCTGATAATGATAATGATGATAATAATGAAGATGGAAATGGAAGTTGATATTTTATGGAAAAGATTTTCGGGTAATTGCCTCTTAAACATTCAGCGATCTTTGTAAAAATCAATGCTTGATAAAAAAAAAATGAAACAGGTGAATAGTTAGGACTGCATTATGAAGCAGTTTTACTTCAGGTTTGTGCATGTATGTACTATGTGTGTGTGTGTGTGTTCGTATGTGGAAGAGAGAGTGTGTGCATGTGCGTACGTGTTTGTGTGTGTGCGTGTGTGTGTGTGTAAAGTGTATGCGTGTGTGTGTGTTCGTGTGTGTGTGTGTATGTGTGTGCGTGTGTGTCTGTGTCTGTGTCTGTCGGTTTTCATGTGTGTAAAGTGTACATAATTTCTAATTTATTTCTCAGTTGGTATCTCTCTCAACCTTAGTTCATGTATCTCTATACTCTATGTTATTGAAATCAGGCAAAAACACACCACGCATTCTTTGATAATTGCACAACACGATCGATATTATAGAACAGCTCCACAAAAGCGAAAAAAAAAATTGGCACAAATGCCCTTCCTTCATATTGTTCAAGAATATGTCAATAGTAACAAGATAATTACAGTTACGCCATGAATTGTAGTTTAAAAAATATCACAGCAGCTCTGTCATGTAGGTGATAAAGAAAACTAATTTCTCAAAAAAAGCAACCACCATCAATACATTTTGTATCCTCACGCTTCGAATTGCGTGATGATGTGAATTGTTGACACATGCCCTGCCCGAACCGAGCAATATCATCACAGTGGGTCACGCGATTCATGCAATAAAAACTACACAAATAATGAATGTTTATGAGTGCAAAGGACGGCATGTCTCATGAGGTGAAATATGAAAAGATCCATTCAACGAGGCGTAGACGAGTTGAACGGATCATTCATTTCACCTTTCACCGAATGAAATATTTTGATCTTTGCACTGCACGAATGATTTTTTTTTGTTTTGTTTTATATGACAGGTTATAGGCAAATTTGCTCGATATGCATATGCACTAGTACAGCTGCTGAACGGTCGCATTTCGCATACGCAATACACGCGGGTCCTGGTGGTCTCGGCGAGCGTGCAATGGGCAATATCGTATGGATCCAAAATTGCACGGTTGATGACATCTTTGTAAATGAACTGAATGATCGATATCAAACAACCAATCAAATGACAGGGATCTATGTAGGTGTCATATGGAGGAACATTATGTTCTAATCGCTTTGAGATGTTGCGGTGTCATTTTAATTTTAACTGACTGATGCAGCCACTAGATTTAATAATGCGTTTTTTTGCTTGTCGACTTAACAAGTAAATAGTGCGGTTATTTGACATTTTGTTTATTCTTCGCATCGCTGTGTCTTTCATCAGTTTCTTCTACCTCCTCTCTCAAACCTTCTCTCCCTCTTTTCCTTCCTCCTTTCGTTCTGCGTATTAATTTCACTTTACAGGGTGAGTCAAATACGGTCCCATCTCTTCAAAGTATAAACATTTGATCATGGGCTCATGATCAAGTATTGGTAGAACTATCATTCCAATATATTATGATACTCTTTAATTTGGATCTTTGTCATGACGAAATATTTTTTTCAAATACTGCAAAATCTCTATTCTAACCATGCTAATGACAAAACGTGTCTAACTCTAGATCAATGATGAACGATATATATGTATACGGGTAAACTACACCGTTCTACCTATTGAACCAAGTACATGTATAATGCGGACTGAAATATCTAAATGTATGCATGACGTCTTGTTTCAGAGCGCCACTTATTGTTAGACTGCACGTCCCAGGGAGTTCTATTGTTAGATTTCATGAGCGTGATGTTTGGAAACTCAACAATGGAATCAACGTCAGGGACATTACGCGCTTTTCATTTGTGTTCTTGCCTCACGATTTCTGTAACTCCCATAATCGATATCTCATTCAGGCTGTAAAGTTTGGACTGTACCATGTTGGAATAAGTGTAACACCCCATCATTAATCACGGCGAGAAGTCGTTTCATGGTCCTCTCGGCATATTATTCTCTAAGATACAGACGAGCAAAACTGGATTAGGATCCTTGGAACTTAGTTGAATATATGTGTTCTTTATGAACATGCTGTCACCGAAGTAAAATGCACCTCAACATGTTTTACCCTCAACAGAAATGGTGATTTCTGAATGAGGAAGTAATATTCTACCTTCCAGACAGGTGGATTTTGGAAAGCTTTAGGCACAATCCTTCGATGTGACACAACACTTCTAGCCTGCATGTTACCACTGAATTTCAGGTAAGATATCATCCTGTATGACTCATCCGAGTTCATCATATATTTATGAATGCAATTGCTTTTGGGAATTGGTCTGTTTTGCTTATTCTGGCAATTGTTGTTGTTCGGCTCAGATGACGTTTTCCCACTTTTATACGAGTATCACGGGTGCTACTTTTTTTTACCTCTGTGATGGCTAGTGGAGTGTATATATGGATGCAAGCTAGCAAAAGAATGTTGGGTTACTTATGCAATTGCACTGTTAACTCATTCTGTAATATATCATGGTCATCAAAGTGGAAACAGTGACAAAACGGGCTAATATGAAACCAGCAGTGAAACCTCAATTTACCGTGGAACGTACATCTTTATTCAACGTTCAATGATTCGAGAGCACCTTATCAACTTGGAATCATATGAAACCAAATCATCGTCACAATATATTTTTCTCATTACGCACGCAGGTTTCGACATTCAACCTACAGCACCCGATCAGATACTACATTACAGGCCTCATATGACAGACCGGGCAGCCTACTCAGCAGGCGGCATGGTCAGGATGGCCTTGTCAATCTTGGTGTTCACTACCACTATTCTGCATCTGGCCCACTTGACCGAGTCTGCTCCCCTCTCCTCATACCTGGTGTCCTCCTTCACCCCTCCCTATCCTTCCCTGCCCTTCAATCACCTCGCTATCAATAACGTCACAGGAGATGTCTACGTCGGGGCTCGGGAAAGACTCTATCAGCTTAGCTCGGACCTGTCTCTCAAACAGAACGTGATTCTAGGACAGTGCACTGGGAACAACGTCAATGATAACAAGCTTCTTGTTGTTGCTCCCTCGCCTGAAAATAAACTCATCACGTGTGGGGGTTGTGACGGTTTTTGTGAGACGCGGAGCTTGGAGGACATATCGGCTGATGTGACACGTCACAATGGAGCTTCTGGTCACGAAGTTGTGGCGACAGGAGACGCCCCCACTGTAGGAGCTGTAGTCATGGGAGCTAATACCACTACCACAATCCTGGATGATGCACTGTACTTGTTTACTGGAGTTAGTAAAGATATTAACGTTGTATCAAAACGTGATGTGGCAGAATTATTTTTCAGCCAGGGTATAGTTTCTAAGAAGACACATGAAACTAAGTTTGTGCAAGTTGTGTCCTACAATGACTTTTTGTACTATTTCATCCAAAGGAATGATAAAACCTACATAGGACGACTGTGCCCCAATTCACTGGATAATTCTTTTGAATCCTACTCTGAGATAGAACTCCAATGCGGGTCTCATCCCGTGATCCAGGCAGCTCACATTGGTCCAGCAGGATCTCAGCTAGCTGACTCATTGGGTATCAACAGCACGGATGGCGTCCTGTACGCTGTGTTTGGAGACGGGGCATCTCCGGCAGGGTCTGCGCTGTGTGTTTATAAGATGAGTGACATCCAGCAAAGCTTTGAAACAGCCGTGCTCGGCTGCATCAGAAACGGGGACGATTCTGGAGTACCAATTGACTATCTGGCTGGGGCCAAGTGTGACATTGTAAGTATAAATATTTACTGAGGCTCTGATGGAGTTCTCTATCTATGGCTCTGAGTTTGTGTAGGACGAGTGACATCCAGTAAACTTTTAGACACCCACACTCTGCTGCCTTAGATTAGACATGCAGAAGTAAGATTTTGAAGTTCCAATCAACTGCTTTTTTGAAGATGACTGTGATATTGTAAGTATTTATTTTCCATTACGCTTTATTCGTGTTTTATATGGGTCTCTATACGATGAGTGCAGGGCGTTCAACAAAGTTTTCAAAAAGCCGTGTTGTACTGTATCCGAGTCGGGGACGACTCGCGAATGCAATCAGACTATGTTGTGGATATTAATGATGGTAAAATCTTTTATGGACCACCTGGGCAGTGATGTATTCAACCAGGTAAAAATTTCATATTACGTAATAGATGCTGGATACCATCATCAATATGAATGGTTCCATATCTCAGCAGAGTGACGTCTTGGTCCTGTGAAGCTTACAAACGTGATTAGTTGCTCCAGAGACTCTGGACTACAACTCGACCTCCGCATTATAGATACTTTCATAGATATGTGCATTTCTGTATCATCAATATGATATTGAATTTCCTTCGCACTGGCAAGCTATTGTTATTCAGCCGCTTCCCACAAAGTAAAGTAATGCTATACATGTACATGCAGATGTCCTGATCAATGTCATCCTGCATACAAACCATTAGCATTTGTTTTGCTTCTTTTGTATAGCTCATCCGACACGAAGGGTAGATTGTCGTAGCACGTGCATTTGTTTCCATAGTTGATTTATAGTACATTCATTAGTTTGTGTGCCATCTGTGTGTCTTTTCGTACAGGTTTGTTTTTATTGGGTTTTTCTTTAACTTCAACCCTTTCTTTGTACACATGTCTTCGTATGTGGTATGTGTATGTCATTAAGAAGGAATGGCACAGCGCCATCCCTCTTCTGTGCAAAGAATGAAAAAAAAAACACTTTACTTTCAGGCAAAATACATGTAATTAAGTGCAGGGAAACCATGACCATCTTGTACATGTTTGACATAACTGCCAATCACCGTCTTGTTTGTACTTTAAAGATTTGAGTTTAAATGGTTAGGCCTAAAACCTTGGTAGTAGCAACAACAACTGACCAATCGAAAAGAAGGGAGATACGCAACAAAAAATGGACGAGAGCGTGATATATATTCGTGTATGCGCACGGGGGTGTGTAAATATGTGTGCGTGTGTGTGTGTGTTTGTGTGTGTGTGTATGTATGCGTGCGTGGGTGTGTGTGTGTGTGTGTGTGTGTGGGAGGGAGGGGGTGGTGAGATGGAGGGTGGGAGGTGGGAGTGAGGTGGGTGGCATGCATGCGATATATTTCAGTCTAGGTAAATTCTGCTTAACAAATCTCAAGATTACCGTCTAAAGCTATCGTCTAAATCTACTCTCAATAAAAAGAATATTATTATCATCATAGGATATGAAACTTCAAGAACATGAACAAAAATGTGCAATCAATAATCACATTGCTTCACTCTCCTCATTGGAGCCGCATATAGCATCCCATCCTGTTTTTTCATGTTTGATGATAGTCTGAACACTAATCTCTGTAATTGAAAAAGGAAGATCGATACGTTTATCTTTTTACTTACTATTATTGGCGCATTGAATCGCATAAGTTTTAAAAATTACGCCACACTTTATCAAAGAAATAATCGTCCAAAAAGTAACATTGAATAACCTAACTACTCGCTTTGCCAGATCAACTGAAAAATTAAACTGCAGTTAATGAGGTTCGGGAACAAACTGTTAAGCAGGAAAAAACAGTGTATGTGCATGCCACTTTTACAGAGATGTCTGTCACATGTTATAATTTATTGACAGCAAGTTCTAGGTTTCGAAATCGCTATACTGTTATATCAGATCTAAATTTCCCATTTCCATCAAACATGACAAACAGCATAATAGCGTGTGTAGATTCTGGCATTCTCTAATTGTATGCAGCTGTCCAGTATTTGGGCTTCCCCTACCTCTGCCTGCCATCATGGTAACCACCATCATCACCACATCGCAAACACGGGAACACACTATACAGGCGGGATAGACTTGTGACAACCACTGTGCTATTTGAATGTATTGCACTTTCTCCGTTTCATAGGAAATTGCCGGACCATATTACATACCCCAAGATGATGTTTACCTGTGCACAGCCTTTGATTACTCTTACAAGTACGCCGCTGGTGTTACACCTGTTCAGGGAATTCCCCTGCTCTCTCTTCCTGCTAAAATGGTAACCTCCATCCTTACCACACTTAAGACAGGGAACACACGGTAGCTGTAATCGGGACACAGGATGTGGATCTTCAAAAGGCAAGACTTAATTTGAATTGTCAACAAATTGATATATCATGAGCCCCACTCATCTTGAAACTTACCTCTTATGGACAACTCAATCAGCTGATTATTTGTTACTAGGCTTATCGTGCGCAAATATAGGAATTGCTCCTGAGAACAAACTAAAATTGGTAATGGCAGTTGGGTTGATTTTACAACACTTGTAACTTTAACACTTCTCATTTCGTCTCTCGCCCTAAATTTGTCTTTAATCTTTATATGAAATAAGTTCATTCTTATGTTTTATATATACATATATATATATATATGTATATATATATATAATTTAAATGATTGGAGTATAGCTTAAGTGAGTTGTACAAACTGTTACACCAGAAGGACAGACAAGACAGCATACACAGTCAACATGACCCTCCAATCTTGGTGCTCACTGCTACTATTCTGAATCTGGCCCACTTCACCGAGTCTGCTCCCCTCTCCTCATACCTGGTGTCCTCCTTCACCAGTGCCGATCCATCTCTGCCCTTCAACCACCTCGCCATCAATAACGTCACAGGAGATGTCTACATCGGAGCTCGGGAAAGAGTCTATCAGCTCAGCTTGGATCTGAATCTCAAACAGACCGTAAATCTAGGACCATGCAATGGGGAATATGATAGAAAAAAACTAATGATAACAAGCTTCTTGTTGTTGCTCCCTCACCTGAGAATAGACTCATCACGTGTGGGGGTTGTGACGGCTTTTGTGAGACGAGGAGCTTAGAGGACATATCGGCTGATGTGACACTTCACAATGGAACTGCGAGTCACAGAGTCGTGGCGACAGGAGATTCCCACACTGTAGGAGTTGTGGTTCTGAGTGCTAATATTAATACTGGTAACCCAGATAATACACTTTACTTGTTAACAGGAGTTAGTAAACATCGTCAAGTCGTATCAAAACGTGATGTGGCAGAATTAAAACTCTGAAAGGGTTTAGAAATTGATTCACCACATGAAAATATGTTCCTGCAAGTTATTTCCTGCAAGGATTTTTTGTACTTTTTCATCCAAAGGAATGATAAAGCCTACATAGGACGGTTGTGCCCCAATTCACTAGATTCAGCATTTGAATCCTACTCTGAGATAGAACTCCAGTGCGGGTCTTATCCCGTGATCCAGGCAGCTCACATTGGTCCAGCGGGATCTCAGCTAGCTGACTCATTGGGCATTATCCCCACCGATGGCATCCTATACGCTGTGTTTGGAGACGGGACATCTCCGGCATGTCCGGCAGAGTCTGCTCTGTGTCTCTATAAGATGAGTGACATTCAGCAAAGCTTTCAGACAGCTGTGTTTGGCTGCATCAGAGGCAACGGCAGCTTTGGGGTGCCAATCGACTACTGAATGGGAACTGCGACAACAGTGTAAGTATCTAACTTGGTTCTATTTATGTTATATTTTTGCATGGCTCTCTTATGAGTGGCAACCAACAAATATTTCAAATAGCCGTGCTCGACTGCATCAGAGACGAAGACGGCGAAGCAGTACCGAACGATTATCTGTATGGATATGATCATTTCGTCTGTATTTTAATCTTAAATTGTAAACATATTTCCTTTATGAATGATCAACTTCATATATGCACATGATGAGATAGGTGACATCTAACACGCTCTTCGGTGCTCCGAAGAATACAATGACACTGAAAACATGAAAAACATTTGCTGCTTCGTAGGGATATGCATGTCATTCCCATAGGTAATAATTGGTTATTGATATCGGGTAGAGCTATTCCGGGTCACATGGTCACATGCACTCCCGGGTCACATGGAATAGCTCCATATTTGAACTACCTCGCGAAAACGCTACTTATTTAACTGAAATTCAACAGTTCTTTGCGGAAACCTGCCTTTCCAAACCGGTTCATTCAACAGCTCACTCACTGCTGCATCAAATCGACATGGAGAAAAGAAAAGCCACAACGAGATGCAAAAGCGTGAAGACGAAATCGTTCTTGCTGGAAACTGCCGACACTGGTACGCCAAAAGTTTCGGCAACCTCCCGGACTATGGCCATTGGACCTAACCTTACCATCAGTGAGTCCTCCCCTACTAGTACCGTGTTCACTGATGCGAGCGCGGCACGCGACGAACATGGCCCCGCGCTCACACAAATGGATTTGTACTTCAGAAAGGCGACTGAGCGGTTTGAACGAATGATAAAAACAGCAACCGAAAATTTCCTCGACAACCTCAAATCTCTTGAGGTCAATCTTGCGGCGTCAATAGACTTCGAACGAAATCGCATCAACGACATCACTAAGACCATCGATCACGACCAGATGCGGATTGCCGATCTCGAGTCACAGTGTGCAGCCCTTCAGAGCAAGATGGAGGCCATAGATCTCGCCAACAACAAGTCCTCGCGTATCTTACGGCGCAACAACCTCCGACTCGTCGGCGTCAACGAGCCGACTCCTCCCGAGAGCGAAAACTGCGAGGATCTTGTTGCAGACATAATCCAGTCGAAGCTCGGCATGACATCCGGACCATGGTGATCGAACGAGCTCATCGAGATGGGCGCAAATCTCGTCAAGTTCCTGAGCTTCAAGGATAAGATAAGCATTGTCAAGGCATTGCGAGCAGCTCTGAAGGATGCCGCCTTCTTTTTTGTCGCCGATCTGACGAAGGCCGATCTCGCAGAGAAACGTAAGCACGGCAAATAAGTACAAGCTCTCTACCAGCGCGGTACGACCGAAGCTGAGGTTCGTAGCGGGCAAGTGGCGACTCCAAAGCGGCATCCCTTTTGACTTCAAGTAATCTCTCCATTGAAATCCGAGCTGATATCACCTTAGGTAAAACTTTCAGTATTCACCAACACGATACCGTGAATTTGTCACATTTTTATCAATGTAAAAGGCATATGATACCTGGCATTAAGAAAAAAATACTACACCATAGATCATCACACATATTTCCGTATACTGGAATATCATTTGTCACCTGTCATAGCGAAATATTAGCATATTTTTTAGATCAATTGTTCCTAAATATAGATAATGATCGTAACATTCTTACATAACACCACTTGTCAATGTTCCATGCTACACTTGATATTCTCTCCTCAGATAGGCTTCTACCATGTCTACAGTAAATCAATACCAAGGTTGCGTTATCACGTGCATTGTTAAGGCGGATTCACACTGCATCCGACATCCGACATTCCGACATACGACACGACATACGACACGACATTTCAGTTCACACTGACAACGACTTTTCAAAATGTCGTGCAAAAAGTCGGATGACACGACATTTGCTGTCGGTCAATCAATTATCAAGTTCTTTATGCAATAACCAAGCATAAACACAAGAAAAATATTGATCTGAGAAGGACGAGAGGCAGGAGGATGGGGCGGTGAAGAAGGAAGAAGGAGGAAGGAAATAACTTACCGCGAAGGCGGGAGAAAAATAATGGAGGAGGAAATTGGAGCGGTAGAAGACGGGAGTAAGAAAGTTAAAAGGAAGAGATGAAAAAGGTGGAAGGGAATATAAAACGAGGGGGAGAGGGAAGGAAACGGGAGAAAGGGAACAAGGGAGGGGAGAAGAGGGTGGATTAATGGTGAGGAATAGAGAAGAGGAGGAGCAGTACGGCAAGGAAGGAAAGAGGAAAGGGGGGGGGGGGTAGGTAAAAGAATCAAGTGAGAATGACTAGAAGAAGGAAGGGTGAATGAGGAGGAGAAAAAAAAGACGACAGACAACTAGATGATCATCGTCTTCCTCCTTCTCCACCGTCTCCCTCCTCCTCCGCTTCCCTCTCTTTCTTCTCCTTCCCTCTACTCTTACGTCTCCTTGTTCATTCTCATGCTCTTGCCTCAATCAAGTTTTATACAGATACGCACTTATCCAAAATAGAGAAAAACCAGCATCAATATTTCGTGTTGGGAAGTTGGCATAATCACACTCACCCTAATCCTTCTTTACAACAGTGAAGAGAAAGAATTTTCGATATTACAGCAATCATAACAATATTTAGTCCATTATAAGAGGGGTAGGTTATGTCTTTATCTAGTTCATTCGCTATGCCTTTGTTAAGGCATGTTTGGGATTTTTTTTTATACCAGACATACGCAGTATAAATCATATCAGCAACATGACATTGTATACATGTAGGCCTACAATATAGTTTGCAGGTATCACGATTCCTCAAATAAAAATATAAAATTATTCAGTGATTTGAGTGTCCTGTTCAAGCTAAGTCTATCTGTTAGATTCTGCTTTGACAAATCTGCACTGACATAACATAATTACCCCCCCCCCCCCTTCCTTCCCTCCTCTCTTTCATGAACACAGCAAAGGCATATATATCCCCCTCGGCACCAAACTCCCCTAATCTAGGGCTACATCTGTACATATTTGTTTCAGCCTTAACCCCCCTTCTTAATTTTCCTTTCACAGATTCGATCATTTATGCTATATAGACGGTTGAAATATACGATGAGAACTTCCTTGGAGATCAAGAAACAACATTATCCTATGAAGCTACATCGGAACATTATCCTACTAAGCTACATCGGAAGGGGGGGGGGCACCCCCCCCCCCCCCCTCTTCTCAGACATCCTTCTCCCGCACCCTCGAAATGGCATCTCCCCCTCCCCCCCCCCCAAAAAAAAAAAAAAAAAAAAAAAAAAAAACTTTACATGTTTACGCCAGTTTGCGTGATGCAAGAAAAGCATCAAATAAAACACTATGAACAGTTGAACAGGACTACTCTTGATATTAAATTTATTTAAATCTATGCAAAGAAATTTGAAAGAGGCGGCCAGGAGGCGCAATTTTTTCGAACATTCGCGCCGGCGCGCCCAAGCGGCGGCCAGGAGGCGCAATTTTTTTCGAACATTCGCGCCGGCGCGCCCAAAGAGGCGGCCAGGAGGCGCATTTTTATTTTTACACGCTAGCTCATAGACGCCAGAGCTTTTCACAGCTGAGAGAGAAATCCTTGCTCTCTGCAATCGGCCACAGCCTGCGAGAGCACGCTCATGCCGATATCAGCTGTTCCTTTGTACCATTGTATGTGGGTAATGAGTTGATATAAGGACACTAGAAAACCTATTACTGTGCACAAATGCCATGTTGTGATAAAAAAGTTGAGTAAATAGATATGTGTTTGTGTTATAATCATTTCATGTTTTCTAGGTTTTATCAGACTATTTATTATTTTTTTATCTGTCCCTCCCGACATGATGCTCTAAATCCCCTAGAACAAAATGGAATCTCCCGTCTCTTTTTCCCCAAATCTCGCTAGAGAAAAAAATATTGGAGTCATCGACTGTTTGATAGGGGTGCATAATAAATTTCTACCAAAAATATTCCTTATTCCTGCGGGTGAATTGTGTACGTATGTCGTCAATTTGTTTGCAATTTCACTCACCGGCTGCCGTACTGCCATCATCCAGGCGCTCATCCAGGGACGTCAACGATGTACTGCGTGCGTGCGCTTCCAATTCTACACCTCGTACCTCAACCCTGCACCGGCCATCTCATTGCCGCGCGCCTCCAGCTCACCAGCTCCTGGCGATGGCCGCCTCTTTGGCCGGCGACGTTCGACAAGCCATACCATAGTCTTGAATGTTCATTAGTACAGTAGCCAATAACAGAGGCCGTCTCATGAAAACTGCCTCGTGTACAAAATGAATGGCAAAAAAACTGGGTCAGAAAGACTAGGTCAGATTAAAAGTAGGTCAGGAAATGGCCTAACCCAACAGTGACTCTGCAAGAAAACAAATTAACGTTAAGAAGTTTTGACGTTAAGAAAACTGTCACCATTCCCCGACGAACAAATATGAATCTACATTAGCTCCTCATGTAAACTTAGTTGAGAGTCTTCTAAACCCGAAAGAAAAGTTACTTAAACCCATGAATACAGGCCAATTAATATCTCTATTTTTGTTAGATCTCACTAAAATTAAGGTTTGGTTATGTTAGTAGACTTAGACGAGCAGATAACTTGCTGTGATTGAAGTAGACTCTACTTGATAATATTGATAGACGGATGACTAGTACGAATTGTAACTAAACAAGGAAATCTGAGTGTAGCAAATTATCTATTCTAGTCCTAGAGGTAGACTGCATACATTTATAGTACGAACCAACGTCAGATATACCTGTAAAGGAGGATGCTGGGGGGTAAGGGTGATTGTAAGGGGGTGCTGGGGATTAGGGCGATAGTGAAGGGGTGTGGGTCCCCACAGGTCTCGCACCGGACTAGGGCATTCACGCAGACTCACGCTGACTAAAGACCAGTCCTCACACCAATATCCAGGGACGGTGACGACGCTGCCGGGGGAAGCAGATCAGAGAACAATGAGAACATATGAATATACAAATGATGAAAGAAAGTGTGACTTGAAGATACAGTCATCGTTTCGAGCTACAATAAACTTTTAAATTAAGATCATAACCCATCAATGGGTGTACGTCACTGAAATACCTATAACGCTGGTTGCCATAGTAACAAACACTGGAAAATCAAATTGTCCCCTTTCAAACTCTCAACATGAAAGCAGCATTCTGTTAACGCTAATACTAGTAGTATCATAACAAACACCTAAAAACATGTAACATAACAAATCAAAATATCACTGAACATGATCACTGCCCCTGCAGATGTGCATGCACAACACATCCAATCTAACTCCCATTCCTATCCCCTATCCATTGCTGAACTCCTTATGAAGGCTAGACAATTACTTTGAATAAAACAAACCTATGACAATCGTACAGTAACGACCTAGGCACAGAGCAATATTCATATGCTAATTACTTGTTCCAGTAAAAACACTCCCGATATTACCGTTAAATACATCACAATAATTGATCCCTTAAAAGTATGATGAGCAATTGCTCCTCTCAAAAACTAGTCTCTTCCACAAACACTCTATAAGGATCTCTCTTACACGCCCACACAATATAACTCTACCACACAATTACCGGCTATATTGGTAGCGTACAAAATGTGTACCTAGCTCTGGAGTATAGTTAAACATCGCTATCACTTTGTTACTAAGGTTAACAACAATAGCTTTAACCACGATCGTTGATATTCATATATGTCTTATTCGGCCTTGTTGTACTATGTAAACATAGTCTAAAAACGAACAGTAATGCAATCAAAACATACGCGCAGATATTCATTGACATATGTCTATTCAACTACATTACACCTTTATTTATCTATGAAAATGGCTTATACTATCTATACCAGAATCAGTCAACATCTGGAGTAGATATCCCAGTCTAGTGTTCAAGACGTAAATACCAATAGTCACAAAAATTCCCAAACATTCTAAAAGAATCAAAACTGCGTCTGTGTTAAGGTATAAAAATAAATAACTCACAACAACCACTTAATTTGAAATCCACATATACAACCAGCTCTTGTTATATCAGTACTTTGATTCCAACGACATTAAACTGGTACTAAAGCTATATTCACATCACGACTAAGCGACCAATAGTGGAAATACAAAGTCCAGCCCAATAATCAATCTCCTTATGTAAGATTTCTATACTTTATACTAACAAGAGTACATTGTATAATATTAGCTACACGGTCTCTAAAATCTCATCTTAACATCACACAAGGTGAGGAACAGACTGTCACCAAGATTAACCTCTACTCATACTACAACAAACCACTATTATGAAATGCAAATTGAAAAGGGCAAAGCTCTCATCTAGATATGAATACCTTACACTGTCCAAAAATGCTGAAATAAAAGATAATGCCTTAAACTTGAACATCGATTCCCAGACACAGATTTAAATGTAGGCTGTGTTTTAACGAGCCCTTTCCATTAGTGAAGACACCTAAACTGACACATTAATCTACGTATGTACTCACTAGATAGACCTCTTTTTAGCCTACCGACATAAAAATCCTGGCCCAACCGCCAACTACCTACATTCTCTTACCCAACTTATCCATACTACCAATCCAATCCACTTATAATCGAAATAGTCCACAATACATACACCAGACATTGACACAATAGGCCATTAGACATGTTAACCTTAGCCAGATGTAAACAAAACCCTTAAATACATCTTCTCACTACAATTCAGCAAACGACTACTCGATCAACCTAATAAGCGTACGCGACATTCCAGGGGAATGCTACGCGCACCGAGGACGGCCTAGTTATGCGATGCAAACTCATTCATACACGTTCGTATGTACCGTAGTCTATGTACGTACATGTATTATGTGTAAGGATTTCTCAACACTAGGAATAACAGTACAAGCTCATAATCAAAAGCCAAATATTACCAATCCACTCACACTTAATAATTGTATCATGCTCCCAAAGTACGCTTTATACATTCATAATCAACCTACACATCAGTTATCATTATAAAAGAACATTATATTGCCGAAACTAGTATGGCTAGTGGCCCATTCTCACCGCGGGGCCCTTAATCGACGCACTAGCAAAAATGCGTATCAGAACAAAATGGTAAGCGTATCACGCGTGAGACTACAGAATCACCGTCGGCACAACAGTTTCTGTCATGCTACGCAATTACGAGTCAAAAAACGCAAGTTTCATCTAATTATCGTCTTTTGAAATTTTAAGCTACAAAAAATCACATTATTCCGTAAAGGTCAAAATTATTTGCCGACCAGAAAGTCTGTTTTCTCCAAAATTCCTGCCGCGAACCCGCTCCGCGATCGCTTCGGTAGCCGAACGGAGAAGTCTAGTGTGATCGTGATGCGCCTGCCTTCGGCACTACATCATGCGCGTTCCGAGAAAATGCGATCGAAATGAAGACTCTCGTATATTGTGGCAGTCTTTTTTTTCGGACCTTGTTCCATTAAACATCTATGGTAGCCTTAAAGAAAATAGAATTCTTTTATCAATATTCCACTTCAAACGTAAATCAAATGAACAAGCAAACTACAAATTTCTTTTTTTTTTCTTTTTTATTCAAATCACCAAGTCACCATGAAATCGAACACATAATCGATCAGGAAAAGCCCATTGACAATACACGTAAACGGTGCGGCGTTTAAGGGCCACAACTTTATCGTCGACAAATATTGACAGGCTAACAGTTTTGCACTGAAAATACATTTATTCGTAAGTGCTTACTCAAAATGTCTCTGTAATATGATTTTGAAAACATAAAGCATGAAATTAAGTGTGATTTAGTGTAAGAGTATATCGAAATACACATTTGTTTTCGTTTCAAATCGAAAGTGCGGCGAATATGGGCCCCCCATCATATAATCAAATTTCTTCCACAAAATGTTAAACTCACCTGCCGGGGGAAGCAGAGAAGTGCCGTCACGCGCACTGAAGCACGGACGCCCCCTTTTGTTCTCTGCTATATAGTATATCGCCGTACCGTACGCACCCCTCACATACCTAACAGTCAATTCATTTCTTTACTAAAACTAGTATCTATCTTTCTATACGAATATTCACTCCGTGGACCTAGATCTCTATTCTCATGAGCACGCCCGGCCGGTCGGCCGGCTAGCTAGATTTATCATAACAACAAGATAGACCTACTGGCTACCCATGACTCTAGGTCTTACTCTAGGTACGGTCGAGTCCAGATCCCGGGTCCAGATCTAAAAGAAAACGTGAGTAGTAGACTAGCTGCTAAAGAAACTTGTTTGGATCTGGGAAATCTACACTCTAACTAATAGACCTAGACCCTCTAAATATCTGTGTTGTTATGAGTTGGTGTATCTGTAGCCCCGGGACTGCTCCCGCGTAGCGGGAGCGTGATGAGCGGGCTGGTCGCAGTATAAAGTATATCTGGATGTATCTGGTTTGTCGTTAAATCTCACTTCGATCTCATGACATTTTAAAGCCTTTAACAGCCATGTTGACCTCGAGGCTGTAGACCTGCAACTTAACTTTAGATCAAACGTATAAATTAGATCTAGATCTATCTATTAAAACTCTGACATTCGAACAGAGTAAATACAAAACACACTACAATCAACTGCAGTATCGTATAGACGTATAGTAGAGTACGCGTATAATACGAATGTTTATGTTGAACTGTTGGTTATGCAACAGCTTTCTAGTATACAAATATTGACTGCTATGAGGGGCACAGTTAAAATTATAAGCCCAAGGTGATGTCAAAACCATGACTACGCCCGAAGCGAAGCTGAGGGCATAGTCATGGTTTTGACATCACCTAGAGGGCCTATGATTTTAACTGTGCCCCGAATATTAAGCAGTCAATATTTGTTTTATAAACCGAATGTATAGATTCTTCTCATCGATTGGTTAAAAGATTTCCTGAACTGACAAGGCCTACAAGATAGCATGTAATAGGCCTGGATTTTGAAATGAACTACAAAAAAATTGTAATATCAACTTACCAAAATCATGTCCTCTTCAATATTGATCCATCCAAATCAGAAAATGCAAGTTCCACAAAAGTTTCATTTTGTTAAAAGTTACTTGTAGAAAGCAACAGCTAAACAGATCCAACACGGATAACCGTTAAATCCATGGACTACGGTGAAGGTTCAAGGTCGATCGTCTGCGCGATCGCGAAGAGAGGTCAAATTCAACATGGCGACCTGACAGTCTCTTTACAACGCGCTAGCTGTACGCGCATGCATGTAAATCAACACTCATTGCGCGTACAGGGATTGCGCACACACGAGCGATATCGCGCGGTGTTGAGGTTGTCTTATTATTTTCCGGGCACAGTCGATTGCCATGCCCCGGGCACAGTCGATTGCCATGCCCCGGGCACAGTTAATTTTGACGTCATCTTGTTAAAAACGGGGGCACAGCTATTTCGATGACTCTACTTTTAACCAATCAGATGAGAGGAATCTATGTATGAGGTATATAATATACAAATATTGACTGCTATGAGGGGCACAGTTAAAATTATAAGCCCAAGATGATGTCAAAACCATGACTATGCCCGAAGCGAAGCTGAGGGCATAGTCATGGTTTTGACATCACCGAGGGCCTATGATTTTAACTGTGCCCCGAATATTAAGCAGTCAATATTTGTTTTATAAACCGAATGTATAGATTCTTCTCATCGATTGGTTAAAAGATTTCCTGAACTGACAAGGCCTACAAGATAGCATGTAATAGGCATGTAAATCAACACTCATTGCGCGTACAGGGATTGCGCACACACGAGCGATATCGCGCGGTGTTGAGGTTGTCTTATTATTTTCCGGGCACAGTCGATTGCCATGCCCCGGGCACAGTTAATTTTGACGTCATCTTGTTAAAAACGGGGGCACAGCTATTTCGATGACTCTACTTTTAACCAATCAGATGAGAGGAATCTATGTATGAGGTATATAATAGTAGATCTAGACTAGAGCCTAATCCAAGTATAAACATAAACAGGTTACTCAATTGATAACGTTTAATACCAGTCTAGACCTCTAAAAATAGATATATTTATGTTGCATGTACATGTCCAGGCCTTTCAAAGTTGAAGTGCGATTCAGATCTCACAAGACTTTCAAGTAGAATGATGACATTTATGCAGGTAGATTTATCATAACAACAACGTCAAGCAATTTTGGTCGTACATGAAACTGCGACTTGGGCCCGGGGAAAATGGAGTAGCAGATCTTATTGCCAACAATTCAGTCATTAGTGACGGGAAAGGGAAAGCTGAAGCATTGAACAGCCAGTTCACCAGTGTCTTTACAAGAGAAAATAAGTCTGAAATTCCATCAATGGGACCTAGCATAATACATGTACCGGACATTCCCACACTGGTGATTCACGAAGCGGGTGTCCTGAAACAACTCGAAAAACTGCTACCAAATAAATCCACAGGACCTGATGAACTTCCTCCATGGTTCCTGAAGAGGTTTGCAGTTAAACTTGCACCTATACTTACAGATGTATTCCAATCATCCATAGACCATGTGGAACTTCCACGCCAGTGGAAAGAAGCAAACATCTTACAGTCTTCAAAAAGGGCAACAGAGCTGCACCGGAAAGTTACAGACCAATCTCCTTAACCAGTGTCACATGCAAAATATTGGAGCACATAATTCATTCACACATCATGGGTCATTTTGAAGAAAATGACATTTTAGTGGACTCCCAACATGGATTCAGAGCGAAACGCTCAACAGAAACCCAGCTCATCATCACTATCGATGGGCTTACTTCGAACCATCGGGTCTTCGCGTCGGGCCGCGTTATCGCGTAACCCGACCTTTCGTGAAAACAGCCCCTTTATCTACGAAAGGTCGGGTAAATCAGGTGGAAAAAATGTTATTTTTTGTCATGGTGGTCATTGACATAAGACTAATTCTTTACGTGAACATTTATGAAAAAGGTACCTTCAAATTACGAAGCATCGGGTAAAATCATTCTAAAACCATTTAAGACGTAGGGGCGCCCTTATAGGGGGCAGGGGGAGGATAAAAGGAGAGAGAGCGAGAGAGAGAGAAGAACAAGGCTGAACAAGGAAAAAAATAAAGCATGATGGGGAAAGGAAGGACTGGGTCATGGAACTATATAATACCTACATATTTTTTTTGTTTTGTTAATATAAAGGCGTAAAAAAGACACGGGGAAAAAGAGTACGAGTTATGTAATTGTAATATACCCTAATTTTTTTCAATTTAAAACGTAGTCATGTATGGGCCCCCCCCCCCCCCCCCCCTTCAAAATATCCTGGCGCCGCCCCTATTCATTGTTTTAAAGGCCTACGTAATGAATCCATGGCAAGCCGTTTAGTTTTATCCAGACTTTAGTTTGTCCAATGACCCTTGGTCTATAGATACATGTATATCATCACATCGTACCATTGCAGTTATCAATTTCAGCTACTCCCCAAGCTGGTCCAGTGCTATTCAGTTCTGTTTGTCTGACCATTCGGCCTAAATAGTTGTTGTTTAATATCAATTGTGCTTCTCAATAGAATTTCGAGCTATTTTCTTTTAATGTCACCTCCTCCCCGCCACGGACTGTATTTTCTACTCATCATACACCGACAAGGACAAATTGTGCACAGAACTCGCCATCAAAAGTTTCAGTGATTATTTCATCACATTTATTTGCAGAAAAGTAGAACATGAAAGTTTCATTTTAACGCATAAAACATCAACAAGAAAAAGTAAACCAAAACAAAGGGATTCCTGCTGCATGCAATCACGTTTGTCCGTCATCACAAGTTATACTAATGTTTGCCATTAAGTTCGATTCAATGAGGTTGATGTTTGGAAAGGTCAAAAAGTGGGGTGTTATTCGGAACATAAAGAAATACATAAAATGGGCTAAAATTGTTCTTTTCTGTACACAACTTATAATTCTTTTATCAAAATTATTTCATATCGATTGTATAAAGTTTTCTTCACAAGAGAAAATGGAAAATCATATACACATGTACAATTATTTATAACCCATTCAAAAATTATAACTTCATATTTAGACCCTTGAGAAAACTGAAGCAGTAAAACCCAAGGATTCATTGTCAAATGGAATGGTATTAGAGAAAAAACACGCAACCTTTCTGTTTGGCATGGCTGCCAATTATGGTTGACATGGCAACAAAAGATATCAGGCAAGACAGGCATACCAAAGTTATCATGGTTATGCATCAAATTGTTTCCTATACAATTTTAGAAAAGGTCAGCAAATTTACTAGAAAATGCGATTAAGGTGCAGGAGGACTCTAGGGGACACAATATGCCCCCCTCCCCGCCCCTGCCTACAATAATGCTCAATGCACACATGTATATGTTTGATCCATAGAATTATATTAACTCTATGCTGTTAGATCTCATTTTATCTCACAGGTTATCAAGAAAATGTGTCACTTGTTATATGCAATTACTGCAGTGGTGTAGGTTAGAGGGAGGGGGGGCATGTACATTGCTCTGGCTTGGGCAAAGTGACTAATTAATACATAGAGAAAAAAATATATGACAATGCAAACTGCAAGAGCCCCTCTACCACCCTGCACTCCCAAATGGGGGCTTTCCCTTTTCATTTATTGCATATACATGTAACTTTGATGCCACCACTACTCCCCTCCCCCATACCAAAATCACCATGCTGTTATTAATTATAATTTAGTGATCGTCCAGTTGAATACTACATGTATAAGTCAACTACTTTCTAACAGTCAAAAAATTGAACAATAAGCATGAAAATGCCTCTGCCTTTACTAAGTGGCAGAGGCATTAACATATCAAACACAGAAACAAAAGCCATCTTTGATGCTCTGCATAACTTGGCAAGATTAAAAGAATAGTAAAACATAGTATTTAAACTCAACTAAAAGAAAGCCTTCCTGTCACATTGACATTAATGACCAAAAACACATGCACCTGCAGACCTGATGAGTTGGTGAACTTTAAACAAGATTAGGCAAACTAAATATGTTCTCACTTCAATCTGTCTTGTCAACAACGTTAAGAGACTCATGAAGGATCTGACCAGCTAAGAAAGATATCACGTGGAGGCATAAAAAACAATGACATAAACTGTAGACAGTACTCTAAATGCATAACAGGGAATATTCAGCCTGGCATCAAGTAGAAGTGAAAAATAAACAAAAACCAATCAAGCAAAAACAAGTAAAGAATATTACAAGAAACAAAGTAAGTTGTAGAACTTTATGAAGTCTTTGCATAATTTCATGAAACGGTTGTAAAGGTTGTATGCAAGGAGCTAGGAGTTTATGATATTGGCTGATTATTCCCTATAGAAATCTATAAATTAATAGCAATATATCACATTTTGAGCTTTTGTTTGTATGCTCATGGAAAAATTGCAAAAGACACTGTAACTTAAGTAGGTGGTCTAAAACCTGTGCATACATGTGCAGAAATGATTGAACAAAGTTAGAGTGTAGAAGTTCCATTCAAACTTACATCAAACTGCTATTTGTTGAATGCTCTTTACTCCTGTTTGTAAACCTGCTCCTCTAGAATTACCAGACATTTCTATCAGTGTTCAACATTTGAAGATTATATCTGGAATATGCTTTCAAGCATGGACTTTAGTATGGTTAGCAACATGCCAGAAATTATATCTCCACAAGTAATTTGATTAAAAAAAAAAAAAAAACAACTGTGGGCAGCATGACAGTGGACAGACCAGTAAGCTGATATTAGGTCACCAACCTTATTATCATGGACTGTCTGTACATGGACTGTCTGTAATCAGATGCACATTTCTTGAAAATGCTTAATCATGTAAGTCAGAATGAAGTGAAATAGTAAAACTGCTTTTTAACAACTGATGTAGGCTACAAATACTAATCTCATGCACACAATGACTTAAAATATTAGTAACCAGTCAAGTCACAAGTGTAACAATGTGTCCAATAATGTGTCAAACTGCCTAGCTTGTGTGCTTGCTGGTAAATTTTAATACATATATTGACCTCATTTGACCTCTAACCTATTTAAATGTATTTCTACGACCTAGCTTTCACCAAGTAGAGGTCCATTTAAGGTTTATTGTGAAGTTATCTACCCCAACAATAAAAACAGAAACTAAATGTGTATGCTTCCTGTAGAGTACCTTGACCTTGAGGTAACCTTCTACTCTGGCATGGGTTCCCCATCATATACCTTCCAAGTAAGGTCAAAACTCAAGATCAAACCATCAAGTCTCCATTACCATCCCAGATGGATGGACACCACTCAAGATCCATTAAACAATAAAAAAAAAATGAAATATAAAACAACTATGTCATGTACTTTATATGAACTTAACATTGCTTCTCAGGCATACAATGTATGTTTAGATAAAATCCGAAAGACAGATTTATAATTCAGAAGACATTTTATATGTAGTACATGTACTAGACTAGAGTGGTAAAATGTTCATGTCACTTCATGTGTTCTTAAAAGTATGAAATGAACTCCAACGGTGTTACAAATGCAATCCTGAACTGTATGTGATACTTGAACCCAAATAATAAACTTGACTTTAGGCTTCAAATCAGGATGCTTTGTTACGGCATTAACAATACATTATACAGGAGATCATATACATGTAATATCTACTGACATATACATGTATTACATGACTTAACCCTTAAAAATCAAGATCAATATTATGATTAGCCTCAATGGAAGGAACAGACAAACCTTCGATGGTATAAATTTAATCTGTGTATAAGTTTTAAGCTGATTAATACAAACATCAAATAACCAGAAGCTAAAAGAGTGATACAGCCAATCAATTGTTGACCACATATAAAATAGCCTGCTGCCAATGCAAGAAAAATTAGGGACCTGCACACTTAAAAAGGTCTTTACAAATATTAATTTTCACATTTTGTATATTAATATTACATTGGTTAAATGATAGATATAAATGGTAAACAAAATAGCCATGCTACTCACCCTAAGATAAAGATAAAAGCTTAATTATTTCCAACTGTTATAACAGTGTATCTACCCAACTTTCATTCTGTATACTTATTCAAGAAAAGAACAAGCCATGGAATCGATGTAAACCTCTCAGATAACTCATTATTGAAGTAGTGTAATGTGATGGCAGTGACAGTGTATCTTTGCAAGAGGTTTTTGCACTTACCATCCTACCACTGTTCAGTACTATTTTTTTCTTGTACAGTAAGTATTCTTCTCTCTCTAACAACCAAATAACAGTTGTTAATTCTCATGGTATTTGAGTGTTTGTTCTGCATGTACACATATTCATTATTTAGGCAATATCAAGACCAAAATTTCTCAGAATAACTTTGTGGTCGGGGTCCAAATGCTCAAGAACTTCATCATGCACAATTATGTCCTTCAATTCAGTATAAGGATAGGTTATTCTCAGACAATTCAGTTTCAAATGGTAATATGTTGGTACAAGGCTCTTTGAATGCATGACAGAACCTGTCAGTCTGTCCACCCACTCTCTGATGTCCATTTTCTTCAACACTATATCATGTGGAGGCATATTCATCTTCTGTCCAAACTCCTGCTTGCATCCATAGCAGTGTTTGATGACACCCACTTTACGAGAAATGCAGAAAGGCTGTTCTTGACTGGGTTTGGGGATAACTGTTGTGACAGGTTGGGACACTTTGTTATTGCCACTTCTTCTCTTATTTGCACTCTTTTTTTTTACCACAGTCAGAGCATTGTTTCTGGAGGACGTCATTGGCTAGATTAACAGATGATGCTCTCTTTTTAGTATTGACTCTGCAGAGGAAGGCTGCCAATTTGTCCTTTTGTTCAGCAACTGCTAAGGTATGTTCGCAAAACAGACGATTGTGTAGGATGAATGATCTGCATTGCCTGTCACAAACATTCAAGTCATTGTGCCATGACACCTTGAAGTGATCCTTTCCATCAAAGCAAATGGATTGAGAACTGGTAGATGGAAAGTCAACGATGCTATGACTACAATCAATGATCTTACCAGCCTTGCTCCAGACAGCTTGCAATTCATACTGAGTAAATCCTCCGATTCCACTTTCTTCTGGAGATATTGAAAGCTCCTTAGCTGACTGTTCTGGTACACTAAGATTCGCTCTCTCTAGTAGTACTCTCTTTTCCTCTGACTTCATATGAGACCATTCTAATGGTGTTCTTTCAAGGCACTTCTTGGCTGGTCGTATCACAAACATCATCGATAAAGGAAATTCAGTACATATGGCAATACTTGATTTCTCAAAGGCTTTTGACAAAGTGCCGCATTCACGCCTCCTGGTCAAGCTAGAGCATTACGGCATCAGACACAACATTCAGAAGTGGATACAGGACTTCTTGACTAACCGGATACAAAGGGTGGTATGTGAAGGGAACTTCTCTTCAAACGCAGATGTTCTATCAGGTGTGCCACAGGGCACAGTCCTCGGGCCACCACTATTCCTAACATATATAAATGATCTACCACAACACCTAAAATGCAAGGTAAGACTATTCGCAGATGACTGTTTAGTCTACACATCGGTTAACAATGAGGAAAATATGGTCTCCCTTCAAGAAGATCTCAAAAGTCTACAACTATGGCAGGACAAATGGCAAATGAGCTTCAACCCATCAAAATGCTCAGTAATGGTAATTTCAAACAAGAAGGTACCCCCTACCAGAGACTATGTCTTCTGTGGCCAGACGCTCGACAAAAAAAGTTCACAACCATACCTTGGGGTTACCATAGACAGTAAATTGTCTTGGGCTGAACACATTAACAATACCGTAAATAATGCAAATCGGACACTTGGTATCCTGAGGAGAAATCTCTGGTTTTGCCCAAAGGACGTCAAAACCACAGCATACACTGCACTTGTGAGACCCAAGCTAGAGTATGCTACATGTGCTTGGGATCCATATAAAGTGGGACAGATCAAAAAGTTAGAAGGTTTCCAAAGGAAAGCAGCACGCTTCTGCACTGGGGATCATCAGCGGGAGAGCAGTGTCACCCAGATGCTAACAGGATTAAAGTGGGAACAACTTGAAACGAGAAGAAGAAGAAACGACTAACCATGCTGTACAAGATACAAAAGGGCAAAGTAGACATCAGTGCAGATGAGTACATCACATATTCACCTGAAAGCAGAACAAGAAAAAATAATCAAGCACAAATCATTATCCCATTTGCAAGAACAGATACATATAAGAACTCATTTTTTGTAAGAACGCCAAGGGACTGGAATAGATTACGGGAGGAAATAGTCGAGGCAACCACCGTAGGCAGCTTTAAATGTGCGCTCGCAGCGTCCCAGCAGTAGCACACACAATGTTTACATAAAAAGTTGGCGATATGCGGTGGATGCCGCCCTGTCGACTATACTTCAGAAGAATCAGAAGAAGAATCAGGTAGATAACAGTTGCATACACCATCAATCATCGTTGACTTTTTATATGTAGACCCTTGGCCTTGGGTCTGTATATTTTGTAACGTTTACTCATACGACTACGTAGACCTACTCGAACGTAAACATTAGACTTGTCTCGAGTCGAGTCTTTAAAACTGAATTACCACTGAATACCGAGATCAACTCGCTATTAGCTGACATTAATAGACATTGATTAACTTACCACCAATAAGGAATCACATTCTTTCCCACCTTTCTTTACAAACAATGGCAAAATGCTTCACCAAGACATGATAAAGATAATGATGCGTAGGGAAACATTGTCCAACATACATTTTAGTAGATGGGACTGACATAGGTCCATCGCAGGGATTTTCCGCGAAGAAAAAGTCTTTTGACCAGCCAAACTTATGAAGTGACGTCATAGGAATCCGCCGTTGTGATTGGTCTCCGGCTAAATGTCGGATTGTCGTGCTTGAAAAATCGCTACATGATCCGATTTTTTAATACGACAAAATGTGTCGGACACGACTTTTTTGTCGTGTTGCCTCAGTGTGAATGGACACATTGGATTTGCATTGTTTCGATTTTTATTTTGTCGGATCAAATGTCGGAAAGTCGTATGTCGTGTCGTATGTCGGAATGTCGGATTCAGTGTGAATCCGCCTTTACGCAGGATTATGCTGCGTCGCTTGGTGTCTTGAGGAAATACTCGTGTTATGACCCGCGTTTGTTTATTTTCTTCACCGATTTCCATTATTTTCTGTCTCTACCAATACATCGTTTTCGTAATGTATTCACAGCTTTCCTCTAACTGCGATGTAACGCGTTATTGCAGTCACCTGTATCTGGTCATTCGGGTTCAGTGGATGGAATGCACTTTGAGTCTATTGGTTGTTGCTGCTCGGCGGGCCTCAGACAGGCTTGAGGGTTCCCATTTTGTTTTGTTTGAACGACGTGAATAAAATGTGCATACAAAACGAAAACAGTATATTACGAAGTCGTTGCGATTAATGGCGTTGTTATGTAAATGTTTAATGTTCGCCCATGTCATGCTTATTATACAGAATATCAAAGTGCCGTCGTCGCATACATTGTAAAGCAGAATTATTTTTGGTAAGCATTTTCTACGCGACATATGTCTGTCCTAAGAATATACATGTAACCATGTCAGACACATATTAGTCATATGCTATATTTTTATTGAGCTTTCTTTTACGTCTACATTTACTGCTTATCAAATATTTGTTTCTCGTACTTAATTGTTTAATCTTCGTTATATATCTCAACATTTGAGCAAAGTAGTCGCTATATTACATAGAAAATTGCGTTTAGTGAGGTAGAACTCATCAGCATTCTTGTTTTCCCCTCAACACTGCTATTTATAATTGTACTCCCCTTATCTCCTCTCTTCCCCATCCCCTCTCCCCCACTCCCTGTACTATCCTCTCTCTAGCCACTCTTTTCCTTTTCATTTGCTAGACAACAATGATTTCTTTACCGAACACCACCGCACTTATTCTGAACACAACGCAGACACACGAGGTAACACCGACTCCTACCAAGACAGATTAATTCACACCTTCAGTTGTTCAATGGCGGAAGAATTCGAATTCAACTTAGATCCCAATGACTCGATAAACTCACACAAGTCATCTCTCTACTATTCACAAAATCAACTTAACTCTAAACTTACCTTAAAAAAATTCCAAAAAGTTCTCAACTATATGCACTTCAACATCCGCATCGCAAACAGAAACTTTGACAACTTGAAAGTACTTCTCGAACAAAATCACATTAAGTCAACAATACTTGGTCTTACTGAAACATGGTTTACATCTTGACAAATTAGTCCACTACACATCGAAGCAATAAACTAGGTGGTGGAGTGGCAATATAGGCCTACATCTCAAAAGAATTTTGAATTCTCTCTTCTGAAAGGCATGTCCTATATGAACAACACATTAGAATCAATCTTTGTAGAACTTCCAATAGAAAAAAGCAACAAATGTTATAGTTGGTATCATCTACAGACCCCCAAGTGCAAACCAGCATGATTTCATTATTGCTCTTCAAAACATACTTACAAACCGCTCTTTTTCCAACAAGCGCTGCTTAATTATGGGGGACTTCAACATTGATATACGCCACAATGTTAATAAAACTTCTCAAGAATTCTTAGAAACTCTGTTATCCGCATCGTTCCTTCCTTTAATCACAAAACCGACACGAATCACGAAACACTCAACAACACTAATCTATAATATATTCACAAGCATACATCCTCTCCCCGAATTAGGTATAATTTTATCTGACTTTACAGACAATTATTCATTTTTCGTAACTCGACATAAACAGAGCCCCCAGGAAATTCAAACGTAGTGTTGTGTAATGCGGTTGGGTGTGTGTGGGATCGACTACTATGATAAAGTCTCTAGTTTGCTTAATTCTGATTTGAACTTAAAGGAGGACTCGTGGACTCAAGGTACATTATGTTGTCGTACATTTAATACTCAAACAACTCTGATGAATAACTCTGTGATGAATACATCTGGTGAATCTCCTGAAGTACTGGTAACTCGGGAAATAACTCTGCTGAAATAACTTTGGAACTAACTCTGCTGAAATCACTGCTGAAATAACTCTGCTGAAATAACTTTGGAACTAACTCTGCTGAAATCACTGCTGAAATAACTCTGCTGATATAACTCAGGAAACAAGTCTGGAAATATAATTCTGCCTTCAAACTCTGTGAACTCTCGAAATACAAACCCTTTCTGTCTCAAGTTTGAAGTAAACAATTATAGTGAAATTCATACAGAAGGTCAGTTTCTTGGATGCATGATGATCTCACAGAAACTGGACCTTACCTACGTCATCCTAAATTCCAGTAAATGTTATTCATGGACTAGCCCCATAAATTCGAGAGTCAGCTACAACCTTGAGGGTAATTCGGCTTCTGGAAAGTGGTCACTTAACTTGGAAACATTATTTGGGCGGGGGAGTGATAAAAGGACTTATATCACATAACACTAAATACACTGCGGAAAACATTACGAGATTAAAAGAGAGTCTCATAAACACTAACTTGTCACCAATGCACAATGCTATTAACACAAACTCAGCACTTGACTCTTTCATAAACATTTTAAGCCAACACATTGAACAACACGTATCGCTCTGCGAAGTAAAAAGAGACAACAAATCAATTCCAAGATCTCCCTGGATAACACCCGCACTCTTAAGATGTATAAACCGTAAGAATAACCTTTACAACAAATCTGTAGCTAAAGCAACTGCACAAAACAGAAAGAAATACATCGACTACAAAAATGATTTAACAACAATTCTTCGCAACGCAAGGTAAATGTTACTTTCACTGGAGTCAATTTCAATCCTTTAAACGCAACATGGAAAAGACATGAGATGTTATCAACGAAGTACTTAACAAATCCTCCGGAAAATCTCCGATAACTAAACTTACAATCGACGGCGCTGATATCAATAACCAAGAAGACATATAGCGAACTATTTCAATTCATACTTTGTTTCCATTGGGGCGAACCTTGCTAGCACTATTCACCCAGCAAAAGAAAAATAGTACGATCATTTATCAAACCCTAATGTAAACTCGATCTTCTTTACACGCACGCCATACACAAGAAATTATCGACATAATAAACAACTTACCTAACAAACCGAGCTGTGGGCATGACAACATCAACAACATTCTTATAAAAAGATAGGTTCGTTGATCATAGAGCCCCTTACACACATCTTTACTATTTTTCTCAGTTCGGGTGTTTTCCCAAATTCAATGAAAACTGCCAAATTAATCCCGATAAAGGGAAGGGGAACATCCGTGAAATGGGAAACTATAGACCTATTTCATTGCTCACTTCTTTCTCCAAGATTCTCGAAAAAAATATTTATACAAGAACCATCAAATTTCTCGAGAGCAATAATGTAATATGTAACTCACAATTCGGATTTAGGACATAACACAATACCTCTCACACCATCCTTACTCTACTCGGAAAAGTAACCACTGCATCAAGCACATACAGTTGGTATTAACCTAGATTTTTCAAAAGTCTTTGACACTGTACATTACTCTACTCGGAAAAGTAACCACTGCATCAAGCACATACAGTTGGTATTAACCTAGATTTTTCAAAAGTCTTTGACACTGTACATTACGAATAATCCGTGGGAGAGCTTTAGATATTTTCAAAGATTATCTTTCTAACAGGAAACAATTCGTCTCTCTCAACGGTACAAGCTCAACTACTAGATATATTCGGTGCGGCGTACCACAAGGTTCTCCTCTCGGCGCTTTGCTTTCAGTATTTACATAAACGACTTTTACAAATCCTCTAACGTTCTCTCCTTTATTTTCTTTGCTGACGATACCAGCCTTTTTACTCGCCCTCCTGTCCCGAAACTCTTATCGACACCATCAAATATGAACTATATCGTGTAACCAACTGGATCAAGGCTAATAAACTCTCACTAAACCTAAACAAGACTAATTATATGCATTTTAGTAACTCGATCACATCACTCCCAAGAAACATAGTGTTTGACGATATAATCTTATCGAAAGTTACCTCAACTAAATTTTTAGGTTTGACGTTAGACAGCAATCCAACGTGGAAACCCCACATTAACAATGTACACAAACTCATCTCCAGAAACGTCGGCATAATCAATCAAATGAAACAATACTCTCCATCCAACATATTACTCATGTTATACTCGACACTCATTCTCCCTCATCTACAATACGGCATTCTTGCATGGGGTAATTCCAGTAAAACAAAGCCCTTCTTTGCTTTTTTTGTTTTTTTTTTCTTTGCTTTCTTGATAATTTTTATTTGATTTTTTTTAATTTTCGATAAACCCACATAGACGAATTATTTATTGAAAACAAACTACTAAAGGTGTCCGATTTATAGTTGTTTAACCTAGGTCAACTGATGTTTCAATGTGAGCAAAACACCCTTCCCCTAATTATACTTAACCTTTTCTCAAAGAATGAATGTTTTCACACGTATCCAACAAGACAATCAAGACATTTTCACCTTCCGCGTACAAGAACACTCCTCGCCCATAGACTCTTCACATTTCACGGACCAAAATACTGGAACTCCTTGCACCTAAACATAAGACAATCTGCCACTATAAATACATTCAAAAGAAAGCTAAAAACACATAATTGAACAATACACAAAATGATATAAAAAATTTAAGTATTGTAAAGTAATGCAAGTGATAAAAATCGATACAAATAAATCAATCCTCCTGCTCTCCTTAATTACCACACATACAAATAAATCACAATGATTTCATTAATGCGGTGCTAATCTCATATCGACAACCACCCTGCCCCTCCCCCACCCCCAGACCCGCCCTCCGTCCCCGCTCCCTCCTCCTTGCCTTGTCTCTGATGATTTTTTTTTTATTACTTTCATCAATGGTTTCTAATTGATTAATGATATTTGTTGAAAATATGTTTTTGTTCAAAGGGGTCCAGCTGACAAGCTCTGCTTTTTTGGAGTCCCCACACACTCACCTTTATCGTCATCATTACAATTTGTACATTTCATATATTTATTTCATGCATGTTTATTGTGTGATATTTGTACTATTGCTTGTATTTGTACTTTTGATGGCATTTGTACTATCTAGGCTACTATGAGTTGTGGAAATAATGAATTAAAAATTACAAATTCGATTATGTAGTCTTATATACCCAGGGAATAATTAACCCAGTCGCTTGATCAGAGGATCCAACTTCCTTTGAATTGTGTGCCCACTCAAAGCCCCCTTCCAATCATTATCTTTTTAAACCACTTCTCCTACAGTTGAAGTTGGGGTCACAATGAAGTTTTGAGTCCCAAATTATGCTTTATATCCCCCGTGTAACAATCATGCTAAGCCACCCGCTATACACATCGTGCCGGTGACAGTGGGAGTGTGGTAACCATCATCATCGTCACCAACAAGTGTATAAGTGTAGTTACTCATACAGTCGCACTTTCATTGTGCACATTCATGTTCTCAGTAATCTTCCATTACGCGATTGAATTCTTTTCATTTACATTCGGACCACTTGCGTTCATCCGTCCAATCGCGCATTGTTCACTCTGCGTATTTCAACACCAACAAGTTTTTTCTTCACTCCTGCTAACACCTCAGTCGAGTCAGCACGTCTTCGTGATCTCTCCTCCGGACTCGAGAATCTTCCGTGCCTTTTGCACTTCTTGCATGGCTCGTCAGTTTCTTTTTCTGCCGTCTCCAGTGGGATGACAGTCTACCAGTGGAACCTTATCATGGTTATAATCGGGACCGACATGGTGCTTGATTCTCCACAGGGAGCTTCTAGTCACTTCGCTCCGGTAGTTTCTTCACCCACACGAGCTCGACTCACCGTAGCTCTGATGAACATTAATGAAAGTTCAGCTCATCCGACTTCAGCGACTCAATGCTCTACATCGGCACCTACTTTGTTCTCGTCATTTCTTCCTTGGCCTTCGACATCAAGCGATTCACTGGTTCGTCCCCGAGCGCCACACTTTCTTCACTTATCTAATTCTCATCCTAGAGCTTCATTATTTCACGAGAGTTAGCGTCGACATCTCGTTCTTCAGCCACGTCAACGAAGTCACTTTTCCGCCATCAAGTCTCCGCTTCATCATCGTGAGAGCCCATTTCCTCGTCCATCACCCGTTATCACTTTCTTTGGTCTTTCAACAGCATATCTACTTTGTCGTAAGCTTTATCCTTTCACTGCATTTATTCATGTCCTTCTAATCAGTATTGGTCGATTCATCTCCGTGCAATATTCTTATTTCTCACTCATGGCATTCTTATTCAGAGTAATTTATTTGCATGACTACACTTGCACGTGTACAGTTTATGCTTCAATAAAATAACGAAAAGGAAACGCAGTTTATCATGTGTTTTATTGCTTGCAGAACCTTGCTTCCTTTTAGCAAAGAAAAAAATACAGTTATGTCGTGAGATTGGATTATCTCAAAGCACACATATAATTCTACATAAGTACGTCTCTGGTGTGACTCCACAGATCAGGGAACTCCCCTCCTCTCCCTTTCCGCTACCACGACAGCACATATCGTTACCACAAGAGGCAGGAACAGCTAGTGGTACAGACCACGACTGGTGGACTTAAATGTATGGCATTTTCGTTATTTCATAGGTAGGAATCGGGTCTGGTTACAATCTCACAGATGGCTTTCTGTGTACATCTGATTTGGATGGCGAACAACTGTATAAGTACGCTGCTGGTGTGACCCCCATTCAGGGAAATCCTCTCCTCCTTCTTCCTGCTACCATGGTAACCTTCATTATCACGTTGCATGAAAGAAAACACACGGTGGCAGTAATCGGGACCAAAGATGGGGATCTTTACAAGGTAATAGAAACTGTTCACACATTACATATTCTGAGTTCATGCATTTGTATTTTTCAAGACACGTTGATTCATCACAGTACTTTTATCATATGCATACAGCGCTTTTACGGAAATGGAACAATTGAAAAGTTTCTTTTTCATTAAAACAAATGAAACTAGAAACCTGATAACCAACAGTGTAAATGGAACATTTTTGGGGGAAGGGAAAAATTAGGCGAAAGTTATAAATCTGTCGAAACATGCATAACTCTGTGAGCTGCCTCTGTGTGACCTCGTGTGCAGAAATTGAAGGGGTATATTAAAGTCAGTGTACCATTGAGAGGTAGTATGACATCGTTACTGTAGTAAAATTTTGGGGGAGAATATAAGGAGAGAACAATCGAAGAGGGGTTCTTCTGACGTTTTAGTATTCTTACTATAATCAGGGATGTGTTAGGAAGGAGAAACAACTCGAACATAATATATTCAAACATCCGTATGGATACTAAAGCGTGTTAATGAATGTCACAAACATTCCACAATCACCACAATGCTTTGATGTCCCATGCGCGGCACCGACATTTAGGTGCTGTCAACTTGGAAAGCAATATCTTTAATTCACTGTTTTGTCTCTGGAAGCTATGTTTCCTACCACATTTTTTTTAGCAATTTTCAAGAAAGTTACGGACACCACCACTATAGATCCTGTACTCGGTTTTCTTCTAAATAATTGATGAATGGTGCACAAACGGAGATATAAGATAATGTTCTTACACAATTAACAAATTTCTTCACTTTCCGCAGATTTCCGCAAATGTGGGATTCAATCATTATCAAAATTATTATAAATTAATAATTTATTAAGCTGTTTATTTTCATTAACAGAGTTTGCGTGCATTTGCGTGCAACTGAGATATTTTAGTTGACAAAACTGTTTAGTTCTGTTTGCTGATATCTCTTTTCCTCACAAAAGTCTTGGCGCAATCCAACAGAACTGGACAAGCGAAATACGACTCTACATTTCTTTTGTTCTATCTGAGAAACCGTTGCTACGCAATCCTGTTCGTTATTATCAAAACACATGAAAAGCACATGCTGAGAAGACATTTTTTTTTCGTCGGTGCCACGCATGGGTTCAAAGAAAGAAAGTTGTTTCATATGCTTTCATAACACATCCCTGCTATAATCATTTGTTGTCGCCATGAGTGAGAGCCTGGGACAGAAGTATTTTTTTGTAAAGATATGATATTTTGAAAAAGCTTCAATTTGACCAAGTATTCAAAATATCATTATCCACGTACACAATATTTGTACTTTGTTTTAAGCACAGGTTCTCATTGTTAATGCGACATTTGCCTCTGTCTACGAAACAATCCCCCTTGGAGGTGGCCATATTCTCCGAGATGTATTTCTGGATATGGAGAAAGAAGAAATCACCCTGGCAACAAGTGCTGAAAGCGCATCGCAGGTACTAAAGACATGCTACATATCCCAAAACTTGCATGGGGTAGGTGATTAGGAATTATGATATAACGTGAATGAAATCACATCCTACTCATGGGCGGAAATTCCGGGGGGACGGGGGGTGGGGGGAAGTGTTCCCCCCCCCCCACTATTTTCGTATCTCTACGACCACAAGATATAGTGTCCCTCCCCCACGTATTCGGTCCTGTCCCCCACCATACTAAATGTCCCCCCCCCCCCCCCCCCATGAGAGCAATTTCAGAGATTGGGCGGGTTTAAAATCATGGGGGAAAAATAAAAACATCCCCCCCCCCTCAAAAAAAAACAAAAAAACATGATCCTACTAGATCTTTATACTTATATGTTCTAGTTACCTGACGTCGCAGATCATCACATGATTATACCGTGTGACATAACATCAACATGGATTTCCGTTAACACTGTCTTACAATGTTTCCTTCATGTATTGCAGGTGTTGAAGTTATCCCTAGTGAACTGTGGTCAGTACGAGACATGTGATGCGTGTATAGGTAGAAATGGCGGGAATGATGGGGATCCATACTGTGGCTGGTGTACACTGGAAGCAAGGTGAGGATTTTATAGCAAACAGGAACTAAAAAAGCACTCATTGCAAATATCTATCAAAAATGTTTAAATTAAACACAAAATAGGGGACTAGTAAATCAATCGTACTTAAGAACGTTGATGGATTTGAATATCATCTCACAATTGTAACGAGCCTTCAAGCCCTTTAATGATAGTGCTATTTGTGTACAATCTGTCGGGTACCTATCGTATATCTCATTGCAGAAATGCTCCATGTGGCACCCGGCATACAGCGTGTTAATGACTTCTATGTGCACAGTTATTCCAATATGAAATCCTTCAAGAAGACAGACATCGTTAATGCTTGGCACTTTATTTATGTTTATGATTTTAAAGATGTACGAGATATGAGGGGTGTACCCTAGCCAGTGAGTCTACCCGCTGGCTACCCTACAACGCCTTGCAGTGTGTCAACATATCCAGTGTTCAGCCAAATGGAATCCCATATGAGGATACCAAACAGCAAGTCAGTACCCAATATCATGACTCAAACTTACAGGTTATTGGATATTCATTGCAGTGACCGTTTGAGTTACATATCTATTCTTAAAACTTTAAAACCTCAAACAATCTAACAGTAAAGACCCTTTGAATATTTCTAAATGTAATGCTGTGTTAATTTAATGTTAATTATATCACGTTCTTGTACAGCAATGCTGAGTCTTACATAAAAGCGAGTGATTTATCCTTGTACTATAATCTACGATGATACTTATTAACGCATCAATTAGTTAATTTCAACAGAGGATTTAAACAAGAGGAACAAGATGGTGATGAAACATTCTGAGCTACTTAAAGTAGTTATGAAGAAAATAAAAGAATAAAAGTTTTGCTAGGAATCGTACGTTTCTTTCAAATAAAAAAAAAGAAGTATCAGTCTCTACGTGCTGGACAGTGTGTTCTGTCCGTCATCAGGAAAATATCTTAAAAATGCAATGTCATATCAGACGGTTTGATGACAATTGTAGCATTTTGTGATATCAATTTAGTCGAAAAACGTCTTGACATTTTAAAGCACCCGAGTTTTCATTCCTCCACAGATCACCATCACAGTACAGCAGCTTCCGTCTCTCAGTGGTAGCAACCAATACATATGCGCCTTCGATTCTTACACCGTGTCTGCAACCACTAACAATAATGACGTCTCGTGTCTGACTCCTTCATCAAGCAACCTACCAAACATACCATCAGGAGGTGAGCGAAAAGTTACTATACAAAAAATTTAAACAACTTAGAATACATCAGTTAAAGAAAAACAAAAGAAATTCAGCTTACAAACTGCTGCGTAAAACTGGTATACGCACCCACTTTTTTCCCCACACCCACTAAGCCCTTAACCAAGTCCTGTAATTCTTGCAGGTTTACAGGAAGAAAATGGTAAATGGAACATATAACGAACATATAAAAAAGATATGGAAGAACATAATATACGGTATATACATTGTTTGATGAAAATCTTTGTGGGTACCAAAACAGCTATCATTGTTCACTTTGCTACTTTGATTATGACGTCAATCATTATTTCCTTCTGATTGCAGCCAGCTCCGTCAATGTGACTCTCTCCATCATTGCAACTGAGACTGACGTCAGCTTTGTCAGCACTCAGTTCACCTTCTTCAAATGTAGCCTCATTGCGTCGTAAGTTCACTTTCCTCAATTGAGACTTGACGGCTTATTGCTGATGTCCATTTAATCGGTGTACTAATTTCAAGTCAACATTTTCTACCTGCCTACTGAGTAAAGGGTATTGTTGTGTTAAGAATTAATTATATGATAAACCCAACTTGCTTGGTCCTGATTTATAAAACAGTTGAAATGTAATGACAAAATTAAATTGTGTCAAATCTATTTTTATACCCAATGAAACTTTAAAGGCGTGTGCCCAAGGAACTTGACATCATCCACCTTTACAACGCAAAAAGTTCAGCTTGTTTTTTTTTTGTTTTTTATAGTATCTTTTTCAATGATGTTTCTTGTGAAATTGATTTGTTGCTTCCTCTATAGATGCTCCTCCTGTGTGACAAGCCCGTGGCCCTGTGATTGGTGTGTCTATGACAACAGCTGTACCCATGACAACACAACATGTCAGGCAGTAGACACCATTGTGATAGGAGACAATGTAAGTCGCTGCTGATATGATCTTTTAGGCTCATGCATATTTCTTTGAATGGAAACAACTGTCTATCTACTCTGTGATACGTCTTTATCTTTGTGCTCACTTGTTCAGAGCTGAAAGAATGTTGCTCAATAATGAATTGTTCTCTGTTGTTGAAAGTCTCACAATTGACAAAGGACAGCTCAGAATCCCTCATTCCATTCGTCACCAACATTTACGTCCTACTGAATAAAATTAATTCCTTACATGTACACGTAATGAAAATTGAATCGACTTTTTCTTGCAGATGGGCTTTTAATCTAATTTACGTGTATATATTCCTCTGTTCATATCTACAGAATCTGGTCGGTTCTGGGAATAGAGGACAAAGGTTCTGTCCACAGCTGCTGGGGCCTGCCGAGGAGTTTCTCCTTGCAGTCAATGTCCCATCAGGCTACACCGTACTGGCAAAGAACCTCCCTACAGATCAGACCAGGGTAAGGAGTATTATATATACAATAAAAATGAAACACATAAAGGACCACGTATATATCACACGTAACCTGGCTTAGGTTATGTGATGTCTTCAATTGCATCACCTTTGTTCTCATTTGAGAAACATCTATCAAAAAACGGCATGCGTTTTATGCTGTATAATCCTATCGATTTTGATATCCTGCATGTGAACAGGTCCTCACGTGAAAATCGCGTCTTCACACCCTATGTCAAGATCCAGCGAATCATTCTATCTCATGATCTCTAATTTTTTTTACGGGTAATGCTACATTTGTTGTCCAGGTACAATCATACGAGTGTATTGTCCACGTGGAAGGGAGTGACGTTGCAGTACAAAGCACAGATTACAGCGACACCTACGTTGTTTGTCCGGAGAAATTGGTAAGGAACAACACCTTCTTTAAGTCGGGTGATGAGGCACGGTGACTGAAAGTGTCCTCTATTCACAGCGTGCAACTCAAAGTCTTACAATGAAATGTATGAACAATTTGAGCAAATTTTTCGATTGTCTCTTTGGTTTTCAGACCTAGAAACACAATAACATCTCTACAATTTGCGAGACGAAGTCCTGCAAAAGAAAAACTTACTGGTAATTCAGTATTATTAACTTTACCAAAATTGTCATTTCCTTGTGCTTGACCTTCTAGTATAGCTATGAAGAAGACATCCTTCGCAGCAACGTCAGTGTGTCTGTTAGGTGGAACGACAATTACATCGATGACCTGGTGGAAACACATGGTACGAAGTTGTAGCGTGATTGCAAATCCTAAAAAATCCATTATTAAACTTCGAACGATGTTTAGGTTTATTTTGATGATTAGGAGAGTAAGATCCATGGCATTTTTATCTGGAAGCTTCTTAAGCTGTTTACTCAGTTGGACACAACGGCACACTTTGATGGATGAGATACATGTGTAGTAGATTTCATTGGTGTTTTTAGTTCGAACTGAGTTTTAACACCGAAGCTTTATGAGACTAATGGCATGCACTTCGATGAATATTTTAGTCATGAATGAAATATGACACAGAATGCGCGCACATCGATTGAGGTTTTGTTCCCCGATGAATTTTGACACATAATGCACGTCATAAACACTTTCTTAAAAGATGTACTTTAGGTATTTAGATCAAAATTATACCTGCCGGTTCTATAGATATTTATTTTTACTGAACACCTACCTGATGTAATCATTTTACTAGTGCGTATGTTTTTCACTACTAACTTTTATCTGTACATTGGTACTGCACATTATGATGACAAAATTTACGTTAATTAAAGAGCATCGTTTAACACATTTCTAAGTCTTATTCATCAAGTGAATTCATTCGTTAATTGGATGATTTTTATTTATTCCAATATTCCAATATTCAGAATATCGTATAAAATACTATGTTGAAGATATCTAATTCTTCCCTGTTCTCTTCCCTGCAGTGACTCTGTACAAGTGTTCAGTAAACAGCGGCAGTTGTAGTCGCTGTCTGTCCCCAGAGGCGACTCCACCGATGCTACAGTGTGGCTGGTGTGAGACAGACTGCAATGTCGCACAGAGTGACGTCTGTCAGACAAACGCTTTCTTGTGGCAGAATCAGACTCAACTTTGTGACGGTCCAGAGATTACCGATGTAAGAAAGATTTTATTATCGTATAGAATACAGATTTGCATTTCAACTATTACTACGATAGAAATGATATTTGCGAAATGTACATTCAGAATAATTCATATTTCGAAAGCATAATAAGTTTTTAATTTGTTGCAATGTTATTCGTTACATTTCCACATTGGTAGGTATGTATATTACACAAGCACATTGTTCGATTGAAATACAGCCCGAGTAGCCTTCAATGCATATCTACATACACATTGAACTCGGAAAAAAAATAACACTCGATGTATTTTGAATTGAAACTGTACTTTTGAATACACCACTGGGATTGAAAACAAGTATGACACCTCATTATTTAACAGTTCTACCCGAAGTCTGGTCCCATTGAAGGCAATACTGTACTCGAAGTTACAGGAACCAACATCGGGGTAGCTTTCTCAGACGTCGCACGGATTTCAGTGGGAGACTTGAATTGTAATTTGACTGGAATGGAAGCATCTTATCAAGCAGGACAGAGGTGATTTTTTTTGTAGCGTTATCTTTTTTGTGTGTGTTTGATTCATCATGTCCATTGTTCATTTTCTTGACCTCATTGAAATCATCAACTCATAACAAATATGTTATCATTCGTTTGCTTTGATTTAACCTTTCAAACATACTACGCATAAAACGTGGAATAAACATACAAAAATAGTGTTTCGAGTAAATGCTTGTTACACCAGCATTTTTTTCGTGTTTTATTTTTACGAAGTCACTTCACAGTCTAGATTTGTCGCCTCCTATCCCATCATGCGTATGTCGCGTCTTTAACTCTGCTCTGATTTCCTATCCAGTGTTAGATGTGTGACGAGTGAATCAGGAACAGTGTCGTCTGCGGCGGTCAGCATCACAGTGGATTCAGGGGAAGAGAACCGGACAGATCTATCTGAGGAGAGCTTTTTGTATAGGGTATGTACAGGCGCTCTCAAAAACACTAATTGTTTCATGAAACTACATTTGCTTTATTGAACATCGACTGTACACGTGTATATCCTTTTACGATTGTACACATACATTAAATTGTTTATTGCTCACTGTTTTATATATATACATTTTATATATATACATATATACTTAGGCGACCCCGATCCGATTGACCGCCAGATTGACAAATTCTCGACACAATACCAATTATAATTTCCTTTGTCGGGTGTAGGTGGGTTTTGAACAATGACAAGCCGCCATGCCTCAGCTGGATCAAAGCTATTATATTGTGAAAGAAATGGATGAAGAGAACAATGGTAGGCGTAGCTTAAATCAAGGTTCCCCAGAGCTATATATCTACCCTTTTGGAAAAATTGGTGATGCCGAAAAAATGTCTCTGCCGGGAATCGAACCCGGGCCCCCAGCTTTGAACGCCGGTGCATTAACCACTAGACCACAGAGACGGGTTAGTGGCTTAGGCGACCCCGATCCGATTGACCGTCAGATTGACAAATTCTCGACACAATACCAATTATAATTTCCTTTGTCGGGTGTAGGTGGGTTTTGAGCAATGACAAGCCGCCATGCCTCAGCTGGGTCAAAGCTATTATTTTGATGCAGTACACGTATGGGAGAAAGTATATAAATGTGAGAAATTATACATATACAACAGCTTTGGCAACTCTTTTATTTAAATATTTTGTGAAAGAAATGGATGAAGAGAACAATGGTAGGCGTAGCTTAAATCAAGGTTCCCCAGAGCTATCTACCCTTTGGAAAAATTGGTGATGCCGGGAATCGAACCCGGGCCCCCAGCTTTGAACGCCGGTGCCTTAACCACTAGACCACAGAGACGGGTTAGTGGCTTAGGCGACCCCGATCCGATTGACCGTCAGATTGACAAATTCTCGACACAATACCAATTATAATTTCCTTTGTCGGGTGTAGGTGGGTTTTGAGCAATGACAAGCCGCCATGCCTCAGCTGGATCAAAGCTATTATTTTGATGCAGTACACGTATGGGAGAAAGTATATAAATGTGAGGAATTATACATATACAACAGCTTTGGCAACTCTTTTATTTAAATATTTTGTGAAAGAAATGGATGAAGAGAACAATGGTAGGCGTAGCTTAAATCAAGGTTCCCCAGAGCTATCTACCCTTTGGAAAAATTGGTGATGCCGAAAAAATGTCTCTGCCGGGGAATCGAACCCGGGCCCCCAGCTTTGAACGCCGGTGCCTTAACCACTAGACCACAGAGACGGGTTAGTGGCTAAGGCGACCCCGATCCGATTGACCGTCAGTAGGCTACGCCTACGCCTACCATTGTTCTCTTCATCCATTTCTTTCACAAAATATTTAAATGAAAGGGTTGCCAAAGCTGTTGTATATGTATAATTTATATGTATATATATATATCTTGTCTCAATAAATCGTCATACTTGTCCATTGCTGCTCTAAAAAACAAAACAGGGCCTTGCTTGACAAATAATTTGTTTTTTTTAAATTATGACAGGACCCCGTGATTACAGGTTTCAGTCCCACGATGGGTCCAGCAGCAGGGGGAACCAGAGTGACCATTCAAGGAGAGTTCCTGGACACAGGGAGGGACATCACGGCTGCATTTGGAGACTATCCGTGTGAAGACTTGTGAGTCGATAATCTTGTTCATCTACCTAGTACATACCTAGGTTGAACTGATAAACTCACAAATCGCATGTGCGTTGAGATTGATACGTAGACATAATATGTGTCATTCTAATGCATCCATTTATATGTATAATTGAATTATTTAACATCAAATCATGTTAACGTGAAATTTTTAAAGTGGTTTTATAACCTAATATGAATTAATGTCAGCGCTGTTATATTCCTTATTTGGGTAGAACTGTAGCTGTAAATGAAGCGACCTGCACAACCACAAGTACACCGCAGAATGAGATGAGTGCTCACCGGCTTACAATGACCTTTGACACGGCCCTGAGGACATCAGAAGATTCCTTTGAATACATGCTCAACCCACAAGTGGAAAGTATTGGTCGCACAGAAACAATTCAATCGTAAGTATAGTAATAAAGGCAGAGATGTATATGTATATATATATATATTGCCTTCGTCATTTTTTTGTTATTGTAAATCAGTGTATTCCCAACATGTAATGTTAATTTCTTAAAGGAGATTCCTTCTTCCTTTGTAATAAGCAGTGGAGGCCTCGACATCGTTGTGACTGGAACCGGTTTCGATCTGATACAGAACGCGTGGATCATTGCTACATCTCTGTCGACAACCCTTAGTACTTCAGAGGTATATCTTCTCTTCACCACCCTTCACCAGTTCACTTTTACAATCTTGATGATAAACCAACAATCTATGATCTATAATAGCACACATAGATGCTAAAATGAACTTGCCATCAACATGGTGTTTTGTTACGGTATCAATTTAGTAAAATGTGTAACAGCCTATGAAGAAACACGTTGCTCCCAGTGATCCAAATAACGATCGTCTTCCTAGGCTATAATTCATTCAGTGAAACTTAAAGGTTTAATATTGTTCATAACGTGTATTCTATAAGGATATATCCCTCATTCATAATGTTCCATTCCGTTGGTTAAAAGTGTGTCACATGACAACAAATGGAACTATTTGCATGAGAGAGAAAGAACAGAAAGATGCTCAAAACAAAGAAAACCTGACTTTATTACAAGACAAGTCGCCCCTTTCCCTTTGCCTCGATATCGGTTCATCCCGTGTAAATGCGCAACACGCAAAATGTAGACAATACATTTATTACCAGTCCTTTTATGCGTTTTAGCGGAAAATCATGGGGGACTCATGCGGTTTTTCAGCCGAGGCGCAACTTGAATTTTCGTTTGCTTACGCCGCAGGAAAAAAATGAACGACTCCTCCGTATTCATATCTAACGTTGAAGATCTTAGAGCATGTACACTAACACAAGGTCCATAAAAATATCAAATTAATGATTAATTAATAATAATATGTTATGATCTTGGCGCAATATTTTGGTCCCCTCGGTACAGTGGATGGCGTGGGGTACCAAAATAGTACCGCACACCCTCCACTTCACTTAGGGAGCTAATCAATTCCACAAGATTGCTAATGACCATGAATTACTTGTTTAATATATTAACAATATTTCGAAAAGGAGAGGGTATACAAGGTTTCTTTAACCATCTTGCCATTTGCTTGTACGGAAAAAAATGCATCGTGATTTTGTGGAGGTGGATTGTGGTGCGTATACCCAGAACACAGGCCTCATTATACATATTTTGCTTAAGTAAATTGTTAGGAAAACTGAAAACAATAAATATTTTGATAAGTGCTTCATTTTGATATTAAGCAAATAATCAGCGTTGGTGAGTGTGATGGGACGAACTATCACTTCCGAGGCGATCTGGATTTAGCTATCTTTCCGAAGCGCAACTGAGGAAAGATAGCGTATATATTCAGATCGCCGAGGAAGTGATAGCTCGTCTCATTGCTTGAAACCAAAAGTTGATTATTTGCTTTATATTCCACGTCTGAAACCAACTATCTATACCAAAAATGACAATTTGACTTAAAAAGGTAATGTTTACTTACCTCCATAACCCCGAGCCGCTGCCATGGGGAACACGCGTTAGGACGCGCATTAGGACGCGCATTAGGACGCGTATTAGGACGCGTATTAGGACGCGCATTAGGACGCGCGTTAGGACGCGTTAGATGTCAAGTGATAGTCCGAGTGTAACGCACTTTTATTTCGCGCGTACTCAAAATATTAATCACGCATTAGAACTGTGAGGAGTGAAGAGATCAGCGAAACCAAAAATTACTATCACCTAGAGTGTAACGAACTTTCATTCTCAGGTGATCTGATAGGAAAAACTACGCCTCATCACGTGATCAACTCTTGACCAATCATATAGCAACATTCTTAGTATGTGGAATATAATGTATTTTATCATTGTGTATTTTATCATGTGAAAATGCATCCATTCTTGCTTCTCAACAGCCCTGCTATGCAAACAACACGAGCACAAGCCTGGTTTGTCCTACGCCCCCGTACCCCGTGGACCCGTCGATGCGGAAAAGACGAACGACCGAGGATCTTGTGGCCAACTTGACGTTGGATCTGGACGGGTTCCTTGTTGATCTCGGGATGATATCTTATCAACCAGACCCTTCTTACTTTGACTTCCCCGGTCCGAATAGAATATTTGAGGTCCCGAGCAATAGACTTCTTGAGCTAAATGTAAATATCAAAGAAACCGTGCTAAACTGCATATTTTCATTTTAGTTTCATTTACGGTATTCTTAAACAACATTTGCTTTCGATCATGAATATCATGGAGCAGTTTGTCCGCATTTAAAGAATTGTCACTTCTTACATTTATCAAAACATAAAAATTGCTTCCTCATGTTCCGGTTCTTCTAGGGTACCAACCTTGATTCAGCTGCTGATGACGTCAGTATTGACGTGAGAATATTGGTTGGCAGAGATGGCACTTGTGACATTCTGATCATCGAGTCGACTCGACTCGTATGTCAGCTGCCCGACCAGATCCCTGAGGCGGAAGACTACAACGGCACTCTTGGAGGGGGCGTGGCCCTGGAGCTACCTGCTGTAGTGGTACGATTCTTTTCTATTTTTATCTCATGTGTGTCGCCTACTTGGCGGTTCGAGAGCGATGTCTATGTAAGGAAAAGACGCTGACGGTCCATCTGTGCGGGAATGATGCTATGACAAAGTACTAGTTTTATAGTAAAGATGAATTAGATTCGTTTGATATTTATTTCAAGACATAATAGCAATGGAAATATGGTACACTGAACGGCTCTAGTTCACAACTAGAGCTGTTGAAGCGTGCTTAATATTTTTTTTTTGTATAACCGTCATAAGGTCATATTTACGCGTGGAAATACTTGGTATGACTTTGTTGTAGATCTCACATGGAAACAATTTGCTGTTCTCACCTGGCTATGTGAGATATTCCACCTCAATAAACATCGGTGTCGTCGTCGGATCCGTGATGGCCTGTGCCGTGGTCATCATCATAGTCATGGTGCTGGTCGGACTCTTTCTCGTGAGGCGCAGTCGGAAGACATTAGATGAACAGGCAGAGGAACTAGAGCTCGTGGGGAAGAAGATTCAAGATAGGGTGCAAACAGGTAACCCGGATGTACACTTCACTTCGTCTCTCTGTGTTTCATTCGGAAGAAAAGAAATCCGTATTTCGAATTGCGGCATTTTGTTCAAAGGAAATAAAAGGTTTGACGTAATTGATATATTGACGTTCTATCTCTCTACGATTTGTATGGATTGCAACACATTACATCCTTTTGGAAACCATTTCGTACAACAACAAATGCATACGAGAATAACAACGAGGATTTTACCAATTCTACTGTTGGCCATCATCTATTAAAAGGCTGTCTCTGTCCTGTCAGCGCTACATCAAAATATGGATTGTTATTATAACTTCTCCTTTTCACTGCTGTTCATCTGTGCAGCCTTTCACGACCTGCAGATTGACATGTCTGAAGTGGAAGAGCAGCTGAAGGGTCTGGGCATCCCGTTTGTCAACACCCAGGACTACACCAAGAACATGCTGTTCTCTGGGCTCGACATCCTACCAGCTACGGCAGACCCAGAGGTACTCGCGTAAATCCTAATTATTTCCAAATATCAAACATAAAAAATGTTGATGTTGTTGAAGGAATTATATAAATGAATCATTTAATCTATGTTCTATGTTCTAAACTATGTTCTCGTCAAATTCCCCCGTTACTAAAAGCAAGCTTTCTCGTTTGGCTAGTACATGGATGAGGCATTGGAGATGGCCATGATCGCGTTCTCCAGGCAGCTCAACGACCAGGACTTCCTCGTCAGTTTCATCCAGGAGCTCGAGGTGAAGAGGAGGGGTCAGAGGAGAGACAGGTGAATAAGTATCCACATCTATATCGGTTGGACTTCCTTCCTCTTCCATTATCTGGTATAACGTTTGTCCATATTCGACAATATAAATTCTTAGGCCTTACCTATGACATGTATGATATAAAACTTTATATTTCCGTTTGGAAACTGAGTGTGATGGTGTTAGGGATATGAATTGTATATATGTACGCAGGCATTATATTTGTACACGAGATTCCTGAACTGAGTTACTAGATCTTCCACTACACATTTAGCTGTGACATTAATTCTAAATGTATAGAATTTGCCCTCCGTATTTATTGGTATTGTTAGAAGATGCCAAACATCAACACTGGAATATACGTCGTATCTCATACCCCACACATGATAATATTTTCATTTTGCTTCGTTATTCTTCTTTGTATCCAGAAATCTTTTTTTCGTCATCTCACAAACCAATTCGTGCCCAGTTTGCAAGTGAGTTGATCTTTATATCGAACCGTTTGTTCACGTGACAGAGTTAACATTGCATCCCTGATCACGGTCGTCCTGCTGTCTGAAGGAAAGTTTGACTACTTTACTCAGTAAGTCCACTCGATGCAAGTTCCTACAATGTTTTGAGCGACCATAATATAAGGATTCGTTTTCGTGTCCAACATACATTTATGGTTAACTTTTTCCTATTATTATTTAGGTATCACATAATTGAATTGAATATGATGCTTTATCAAGGGTAAGAATTTTTCATTTCCATTTTTCTTTTACTTTCATATCCTTAATACGTTGAAAGCTACACTTCAAGAACTCATGTGAAGATAATGTGTAATCGATGCAGCTGTTTTATATGGTGAACGGTTGTGTCATTAAAATAAATGATGAACCAATTTGGCTGATGGTTAAGCGATATTCTCAAGAAAGTTCTACTTGTTTGATTCTCAAGTTGACGATTATATACATCAGGCTTTTGAATATTCAAGTATTTCTTTACCTTTAATGTTTCATAGAGTGCTACAGCGATTGCTGGAAGATGCAATCAGTGAGGCTGCAGATGAAGGAAGAATGAGAGCTTTATTTAGAAGGTGCGTTGCTTGCTTTTAAAATTTATTTACCATTTTCTGTATATCTTTACAAAAAACAATATATAGTACAAATATGTAAAGACAAAAAAACAATATGAAAACCATTAAAACAATACTCCTTTAATTTGCAATAGCTCCCCTACGATTATTTCACGAAATACAGATGTTTTTTCACAGGTTGGAATGTCGAGTGGGAAAACTGTATGATAAAAATACATTCCATGTACACGATCTCGTGGCGTATGACGCGCCATTCATAACTTACTTAATTCCGCTCTCCATCCGGCCGTGTCTGGGTTAAAGTAGTTCACTGAAGTATTTGGTATAAAACTAAAAAAATGAACCCTAACAAAGTGACATGACGTCTTGCACTCGGTTATTCCTTTTCAACAGGACAGAGACGATTGTTGAGAAACTCTTGTCCAACTGGCTGTCTCTCTGCGTGTATCAATATCTGAAGGTAGGTGGCTTAATTGTGAGAAATAAACTTTATATCAACCAATCTTTGCTAAATATACTTTATAAGTTTTTTCGTATGCTTAAATTTGAACCAAATGTTAATTTCCTGATCAGAAACACGTAACGAGATCTCTGTACCTGCTTTACCAAGCCATGAAGATCCAGGTGGAGAAGGGACCGATTGACGTCATCACGGGACAGTCCTACTTCTCTCTCAACTTCGACTGCCTCATGGAAGAAGAAGTCGAGTTCAATGAAATGGTTTGTTGTCTCAATTGCTACTTTGTGTTGCCTCTTCCTTAAACATATTACAAATGTTAACAACCCCCCATCTATTATTTTATGTTTGGAAAAAATATGTACGTTTCGACAAGATAGTAATGCGGTAAGAGAAAATACTTTACGTTACAAAATCATACGCTATGTATGAACAGCGCTTTAATAACCATGATTGGTTTTTTTAATAATAATTTGTAATATTTCTAAAATGGGACGCTCATAACAAGTCTTTGCTTTGTATATTTCCTCCCTGCTTCTCGCCCCGATCTACATGATCCATCCAGTCTGAAACAACAAGTCCTCTTATCCCTTCTCTCCTTCATTATGTTGTCCCTGTCTAGTCCCTGTCTGTAGCCGGGAGAGATGACGGCTTTACCTACTACGTGAAGGTCCTGGACACTGACTGCATCAGCCAGGTCAAGCAGAAGATTCTGGACGCAGCTTACAGGAAGCAGCACTTCGTCAGACAGAGTAGAGCGCATGAGATGGACTTGTGTGAGTGCCTTCACTCCAGGACTCCATCATGTCCAGATATATTTCATTGTAAAATTCCGGTAGAGTAATTGATATCTATGCTTTCATATATCTATTTTTCTAGAACCGAAATATAGTACTTTAATGTTAGGTGTTGAACGTGTGTTAATGGCACACCAAGCTAAATGCACATCACATAAAATTAAATTACGGGGAGGAGATTTACACATCGATACCGGTATCTTTCTGCCATCAATCTTGCTCGATTATTCTGAAGGGCCTAGACGCTGAAAAAAACACACATGTCAATCCCTCTATCGTCCCTTCTACTCACACAGTGTGGTACCACCCGGGAGGCGAGCAGCGGGTTCTGAGAGACCAGGACGAGTTCAACACACCGACCGGAAGCAACAGGACGGTTCACATCAATACACTAAAGAGTTTGGAGGTGAGTAGGTCTATTCAGTGTATCCTTGGTAGGCATAATCGTAATGTGCCATTGTCAATATTCTGTTTGACCTTTTTGTATTTTGCTACAAAAGTTTGTATAATTTTCGTAACGTATAACATGTTAGTTCAATAGATGTGTTGATGGAATACTGCTTCTAATCAGGTTACAGATGGTTCCAGTGTGGCTCTGATCGACAAAGTCGAGAATCTTGCTGAGCGACGAGGAAACTACGAACCAGTCTCACCGGGAGCTAAGCTCTTTTATCTACGTAAGCTCTGAAAAAAGTTCGTGTGCAAATTTTATTTTTATCTCACCCGAACAAAGTTCGGCTGAAACCTAGTAATCACTTGCCCTGTTAGTCTGTTAGTCTCTTGGTCTGTTTGTGTGTTGGTCTGTTAGTCTGTTAGTTTGTTAGTCTGTTACAAAAAATGCTCGCATTTGTTTATTGCTGCATCAATTGTGTTCATACTTGGTAAAAATTAACCATGGGTAGTACCACATGTGTTTTGATGAGGATGATGAGGGCAAAGGTCATCTAAGGGTCAAAAGGTCAAATTATATTAGGCCATATGCGACACTTTTCTCTTAATTTGCTCTCATTTTTTCTGCACCAATTGAGTTCATGCTTGAGACAAATGATCCCTGGGTAATACCACATGTGTGTTGATAAGGATGATGAGGTCGAAGGTCATCTAGGCACCATTTTACATTTGAAAAACAATTCATCATTTTTTTATTGATTGCAAAATCAGGCGAGATTCGTAGTTCGCGAGCCACATTGTACTGTTGTAGGATGTATGATATAAAAAATTTTATTTTTATTTAGATTTCCTGCAAAGACGGAACCCAAAGAGCTGTGCAAAAAGACAGTAATATACATTATTTGCACTTTTTTTCATCAGAATTGTGTATCATTTGTAAACTGTTGATAAACCTATCGTTCCCCCACCACAGAAGACGAGCAGGATGGTAACGACGTGAGGAAGCGGGACTACATCAGGATGCAGGGACAAGAGGAAGATGGCTTCCACCTCTGGCATCTCGTACGTCACATTACGTCTTGTCAAAGCATCCATGACGAAAACTAATTACTTTCATGTCTCTTCAATGATTCCCTGTTGTCCCGACCGATGACATACTTTAGCCAATAGTTTTAATTGGTATGATTACCTCTCCCCTAAATAACGTCGTTTAATGCCCACATTCCCGTCATTTTACAGAACATGCATCCTTTAGAACTACACAACTAACCACACCACTAAACATCCATCTCGAATAAATGATGCTCTATGGGACTTGAAATTGCAACAATCGAACATGTCATTCGTTATCTACAATATCCATGAGTTCCCAGCCCTTGGTAATAAGGCTTCCCATTCATAAATATGCATGATGGGTTTTTTTTTCAGATTCCGGAGGAACACATGCAGACTGATGAGTATGCGTGTAAGACCAAGCTGGACAAGGAGTTCTCAGCCCCACACCTTCTTGTCACAAAGGTTTCATGTGATCCATCTACATTCCATTACATTCCATTAGTTTGCAATTATTTTCACCTACGAAGTCTTTATGAAGTGTTTTTTTTTTTTTTTTTTTTTTGGGGGGGGGTGGGGGGTGGTGGGGATCGAGCTGGGAAACAACGTCGGTGTGTCCTAAATATTCAGATTTTATTCACCGCTATGGATTGTACAGTATGACAGACTCTAAAATCCGCACATCTTACTGTAAAGGAGGATGCTGGGGGGTAAGGGTGATTGTAAGGGGGTGCTGGGGATTAGGGCGATAGTGAAGGGGTGTGGGTCCCCACAGGTCTCGCACCGGACTAGGGCTCTCACGCAGACTCACGCTGACTAAAGACCAGTCTTCACACCAATATCCAGGGACGGTGACGACGCTGCCGGGGGAAGCAGAGAAGTCTTTTATTAGATTAAGAATCATCATCAGAGAACAATGAGAACATATGAATATACAAATGATGAAAGAAAGTGTGACTTGAAGATACAGTCATCGTTTCGAGCTACAATAAACTTTTTAAATTAAGATCATAACCCATCAATGGGTGTACGTCACTGAAATACCTATAACGCTGGTTGCCATAGTAACAAACACTGGAAAATCACATTGTCCCCTTTCAAACTCTCAACATGAAAGCAGCATTCTGTTAACGCTAATACTAGTAGTATCATAACAAACACCTAAAAACATGTAACATAACAAATCAAAATATCACTGAACATGATCACTACTCCTGCAGATGTGCATGCACAACACATCCAATCTAACTCCCATTCCTATCCCCTATCCATTGCTGAACTCCTTATGAAGGCTAGACAATTACTTTGAATAAAACAAACCTATGACAATCGTACAGTAACGACCTAGGCACAAAGCAATATTCATATGCTAATTACTTGTTCCAGTAAAAACACTCCCGTTATTACCGTTAAATACATCACAATAATTGATCCCTTAAAAGTATGATGAGCAATTGCTCCTCTCAAAAACTAGTCTCTTCCACAAACACTCTATAAGGATCTCTCTTACACGCCCATACAATATAACTCTACCACACAATTACCGGCTATATTGGTAGCGTACAAAATGTGTACTTAGCTCTGGAGTATAGTTAAACACCGCTATCACTTTGTTACTAAGGTTAACAACAATAGCTTTAACCACGATCGTTGATATTCATATATGTCTTATTCGGCCTTGTTGTACTATGTAAACATAGTCTAAAAACGAACAGTAATGCAATCACAACATACGCGCAGATATTCATTGACATATGTCTATTCAACTACATTACACCTTTATTTATCTATGAAAATGGCTTATACTATCTATACCAGAATCAGTCAACATCTGGAGTAGATATCCCAGTCTAGTGTTCAAGGCGTAAATACCAATAGTCACAAAAATTCCCAAACATTCTAAAAGAATCAAAACTGCGTCTGTGTTAAGGTATAAAAATAAATAACTCACAACAACCACTTAATTTGAAATCCACATATACAACCAGCTCTTGTTATATCAGTACTTTGATTCCAACGACATTAAACTGGTACTAAAGCTATATTCACATCACGACTAAGCGACCAATAGTGGAAATACAAAGTCCAGCCCAATAATCAATCTCCTTATGTAAGATTTTTTATACTTTATACTAACAAGAGTACATTGTATAATATTAGCTACACGGTCTCTAAAATCTCATCTTAACATCACACAAGGTGAGGAACAGACTGTCACCAAGATTAACCTCTACTCATACTACAACAAACCACTATTATGAAATGCAAATTGAAAAGGGCAAAGCTCTCATCTAGATATGAATACCTTACACTGTCCAAAAATGCTGAAATAAAAGATAATGCCTTAAACTTGAACATCGATTCCCAGACACAGATTTAAATGTAGGCTGTGTTTTAACGAGCCCTTTCCATTAGTGAAGACACCTAAACTGACACATTAATCTACGTATGTACTCACTAGATAGACCTCTTTTTAGCCTACCGACATAAAAATCCTGGCCCAACCGCCAACTACCTACATTCTCTTACCCAACTTATCCATACTACCAATCCAATCCACTTATAATCGAAATAGTCCACAATACATACACCAGACATTGACACAATAGGCCATTAGACATGTTAACCTTAGCCAGATGTAAACAAAACCCTTAAATACATCTTCTCACTACAATTCAGCAAACGACTACTCGATCAACCTAATAAGCGTACGCGACATTCCAGGGGAATGCTACGCGCACCGAGAACGGCCTAGTTATGCGATGCAAACTCATTCATACACGTTCGTATGTACCGTAGTCTATGTACGTACATGCATTATGTGTAAGGATTTCTCAACACTAGGAATAACAGTACAAGATCATAATCAAAAGCCAAATATTACCAATCCACTCACACTTAATAATTGTATCATGCTCCCAAAGTACGCTTTATACATTCATAATCAACCTACACATCAGTTATCATTATAAAAGAACATTATATTGCCGAAACTAGTATAATCAAATTTCTTCCACAAAATGTTAAACTCACCTGCCGGGGGAAGCAGAGAAGTGCCGTCACGCGCACTGAAGCACGGACGCCCCCTTTTGTTCTCTGCTATATAGTATATCGCCGTACGCACCCCTCACATTACTTAAAGGGAATCAGACCCGGCGCTCAAGAGGGCGTTATTCCATGTAAGCGCATGAGCGGACAGTACGTGTTGTCCAATGACGGCAATGTTATTCGATAATTTCACCGGTTACGCAAATGCCATGTTCCGAATGCCCGAAGAATGTCGATTCTCAATCTAGGTATGCCGAAATACAGTTCGGCTCATGATTCGGCGGCTGTTCCCTGCTGGCTCCGCCCACTTGCATACGGTACTTCCAGCTAGCACTCACGTACGTAGACTAGTACTAGTAGTAGTACTCGTATGTGCTTGCATGCGTATGTAGCTAGCTGGCTGTGCATTGTGCATGCACGATAATACGTGAAAGGGCAAGCAACGCATATCCGCAATCTACCAGTTTGATTGACAGCGTTACTCGTCAAACTTCGGAACTAAGATGGCGATGATTGTGACGTCATCCAACAGCGCCCTCTTGAGCTCCGGGTCGAAATTCCTTTAATATAGAGGGTGGATGGTTAACCATTCTCAAGAACAATAATATTAATATGTATAACGTTGAACATCACCATCATTGTCAGATTTGAGGTTTATATATATAAATATGTATATATAATAATAGATTTCTGTGGTTCCCATTCGAATTATTTGTTTAAGAAGGAATAACTGTTCTAAGTATTTCATTCATGATTCAGATATGATATTTTCATATTTGTGAACAAAAAGGTTTTTCCGAGTTTTGAAATATGACCTTTGCTTATTTGAATATTTGTTTTGTTTGTAAGAAAACGATTGAGCCCTTCTTGAACGAGTTTATGGCGGCCATCTTTGAGCAGCCAGATACCACCCCAGTCACCATCAAACATCTTTTTGACTTCTTCGACAAAATGGCTGCCAAGTATTGCTCCGAGAAACACAGCGAGAATGCAGAGGCTTGGAAAAGCAACAGGTAAAGAGTCATAGATTGATGGAAGCTTTAGCCGTAAGTGTCTTAATGATTTTTTTTCAAGTGAAACTAGATTGATAAAAAAAACTTGCATTTTCATTTCTCCTACCTTAGTCTTTAGCAAAATCTTGAATTGTTGACTTGGATTTTGAGGGATGAACTGATTGATTGATCGATACATAATTTGACAGATCAATAAGCCAGTTCGTAGTTGCAATCTACGCATGAGCAGATTATTGCAAATAAGAAATATCCCCAGGTCAATGGAACTACTCACAGAGTAAAATGTAAATTAATGAGATATTCGACGACATTTTAATTTATTATCATGCATACATGGCAACAGCTATTCAGCTCTGGGAAGATAGTGAAAAAATATTCCACCATTTGCACACGCTTCTAATGTTTTTCTGGGCATAGATCCAACACACCTTCATTAACAAATCCCAGTCTGCAGTCTAGTTTATTTATTCCGACCATGGTGTAACTACGAACTGGTATACTTTTTTTTTTTTTTTTTTTTTTTTTTTTTTGTATTAAGAAGTTTTTATTTGTCAACAACTTCAATTCATACATGTGATATACAAAATAAAATACATACGGCAATACAATATATCCTTACAAATTAATATATGAATACATTGTAAACTCATATAGTTAACACTTTACATTTTCTCTTTTTTCCTTTAGTGTTACAATAACACCTAATAAAACTCAACGTACTCAATTTTTTTGTAGTGTCAAAATATTCATAACATGACAAATTTTCCAAATACACAAAGCCAATCATTAATACAACCTAGTCGAATTGAAGCCATTAACAAGGATTTTCCATAACCCCCCCCCCCCTCCCCACCTTGGCCTCATTCCTCAAATATTTCATATCCTCTAACAACAACAACAGCATCTGGCCCTGAACCCTACACCTCCCCATAACCCCTCCCCCTCCCATGCCCTTCGTCGTCACAACCTTCCCGTTCTACTCGTGTGGGGGCGGAAAGAACGTTTTCTTTCCTTCTCTGAATGGTAAGAATGAAACAAAAATATATATATATATACATATATATATTAATGAAAAATACTCTCATACCTCAAATAGTTTATTCATTATCGTTATTATACACACATGTTATTTATTTCATTTATTCATTTTCACTTCATTTTTTTTTATTATCATTATTTTATTATTATTATTATTTTTTTTTTTTTTTTTTTTTTTTTTGCACATCTAGCTTTCCCTAAACTCCTCCCAACATTCCCATTTTCTTAAGTGAAGGGGGTATTTATTTCTATTTAATGCCAATTTTCTTTCTTCAAATTCATCTTCTTTGAATTTACGTTTAATCTTATTCAAAACTATTTCTGATTTTTTTTCTCTACCACTGAGAACTAAATACTTCACAAGGATTATTAAGTGATTAACCAATTTTTCTTTTCCTTGATCTGCTAATTTTATCCCCCAAAATATGTCTTCCCAAGTAAGATTGGTGAAAGAAACAAAGTCAAAAATATTCTCGCAATCTCTCCATATTAATTTTGCTTTTCCGCATTGAAAAAATAAATGACGATAAGTCTCTTCTTCTCTTTTACAGTAGCTACACAGATTAGAATCAACTTTCCCAAATAAATACAAATGCTGATTTGTATAAATGATTCCGTGTATTAATTTAAATTGGAACTCTCTAAGTCGGCTGTTTAATGTACATTGCCTGGGTCTTTTAAAAATATTTTCTATGTCTTTATCTGAAAGACGGTAGTTACACTTTAGTCTTGTGAATACTCAAGGTGTTATTGCTTTCTGGTTAAGAAATGTTGTGTAAATTTTTTTTGATGCAATGTTATTTATTGCTACAACGTTTTTCCCTAATAAAAAAACTATGTCAGGATCATCAGGAATTGTGTCTCTATCTGTTCTCATATTTCTCTTCCAGCTGACCGGAAGTGTATCATAGATCTTCCCAATCAATTCAACGTCATTGGATTCTAATCCTCGTCGTTGAAAGTATCCAAGGGATCTTAATTTTCCGTCACTATCCATTATGTGGTTCAATCTATATACTTTTTTGTCAAAAAGCTTTCTGTCAAATATACACTTTCCGTTAACTCGTATGAATTTATTATTAAACATTATTTCATTTCCTTTATAAGGTTCATAATTCTGCTGGAAATTCCTCGTTTCTATCCACACTTCCAGAAGATCTGTATAGAATTTTGGCAATGTTAAATTCAAAAGGCCAAGTAAATAGTCACAAGAAAAAATGAAACTTCCGCCTACATGTTGTGTAGCGTGATTAAAATATAACTTCCATTTCATTTCGTTATTTTCCAAAAGTTTTTTGACCCACATAACTCTCTGTGCTTTTATTATCAGTTCAAAATTCATCATTTTCAGACCTCCCAAATGGTAATCCAGATACATCGTATTTTTATTAATTTTATTTCTTCCACCCCACAGGAACTCAAAAGTTATCTTTTCTAACTCCTCATAAACCCATTTTGGAACTGGCATGAGGGATGCTGTGTATATGAATTTTGAATATATAAATAATTTTAGTAACTGTATTTTACCCATCAATGTCAAATCCCTCTGTTTCCACCAATCTAAAAGTTTTTTTGTTTTACTTAATATTTCTTTATAATTCAAATTTTCTTTTACTTCATTGTTCGAAGAAAAAAACACCCCTAATATCTTAACAAAATCCACTCTCTGGCCAAAGGGTATTTCATAAGATTTTCCTTGTAAAGCCCCAATCAACAGAACTTTTGTTTTATCTTTATTAACACCAAATCCTGAAATATTTCCAAAATTCTCTAATAAACATTTGACTTTTCTTATTGAATCTTCATCTTGAACAAAAAGGGTCATATCATCTGCATACATGACTTGTTTTATTTCCTCCTTTCCAAACAAAATACCTTTAACTTCCCTATTGTATCTTATATTATGTGTCAGTATTTCTAAACATAAAATAAACAGGTATGGGGAGAGGGGATCCCCCTGCCTTACGCCTCTGCGTACCTCAAAATATCCCGTTGACATTCCTCCATTAAAAATACAACTTAATGAGTTTTTGTACAAAATTTCCACCCATCTGCAAAAGTGTGGACCGAAGCTATAAAAATTTAATATTTTATTAAGAAAATCGTGGGACACCGAATCAAAAGCCTTTTGGAAGTCAATTGCTATCATATACCCTGGTAAGTCATATTGTGTGGCATGGAATATTACGTCATCTATTATTCGGATTGCTTCTCCAATAGTTCTCCCGTTCATAAAACCTATTTGATCTACTGAAATAATGTCTTCTAAAACATCTTTTAATCTTGTTGCCAAGACTTTAGATAGAATTTTATAATCAATATTTAATAATGATATTGGCCTGTAATTCTTAAGTAAGTGAGGGTCCTTCCCATCTTTGACAATCAGAATGACCACAGCTTGTTTTTGTGATGCAGTTAGTTCTCCCGTTTCAAAAGCCTCGTTAAAGGCCCCTAGTAATGTATCTTTTATTTCTGTCCAGAATGTAGTAAAAAATTCTACGGTCAGTCCGTCATTCCCTGGTGATTTATTTTGTTTCATTCCTTGAAGGACTGCAAAACATTCTCCTTCATAAACTTTTCCTTCACAATTTGTTTTGCTTTCATTTGACAATGACGGTAAGTTTTTGAAAAAATCTATATCTGATACACTATCTTCTAAAACCTCCTTGGAATACAATTTTGAATAAAAGGATTTAATCATCTTGAGAATTTCTGTTTCTTTATCTATTATATACCCATCCGGATTGACCAAAGTCTTTATAATACACTTTTTCTTATTTGCATGTAACAGTTGACTAAAATATCTAGTATCCTTTTCTCCACTTTCGTACCAAGTTGCCCTGGATCGTATTTTTATTCCTTCATTTATATAATTAAAAGTAGCTGCTAGATCTTCTTTTTTCTTTTTCAATTTTTCAAATATTTCTTCATTGCTTACTTCTGAAAGATTAAGTTCTAAAATCTCGATTTCTTTTTCAAGATTTTCTCTTTTCTTTCTTCTTTCTACAGCTAAGTTCTTTGAAAAGGCCTGTGTAAAATGTCTTATCTTCATTTTGATGTAGTCCCAGAGAACTCTTTTATCTTTGATGTCTGTTTTCAAATTATTTTTTAGACGAATTATTTCCTCTTTCATTTGCTTAACATACTCTACGTTTGTGCAAAGACTATTATTGAATTTCCAATAAGATCCCTTTTTACTTTTTTCTGCATCAGTTCCAGTATCATAAAGAGACAAAAATATTGCTGAATGATCGGGAGCTAAAGAGGATATTATGTCACACTTTGTAACCAAACCTTGTATATTTTCAGACATAAGCCAATAGTCTAAACGACTTTGCATAAATGGATTTTGTTTGGTATATGTGTACTGTTTTTTCAGTCGATTTCTTTCTCTCCATATATCTATTAAATGTAGCTCTTCCATAACCAAACTGACTTCTTTACTAAATCTATTATTAGTTTTTTTTACTTTACCATTGTAATCTAAGTCATAGTTCACAATCAAATTAAAGTCCCCTCCGATGATAACATGGTTTTTATCTTTATTTTTTTGTTTTAACCTTTTACATAAATCCTGAATCATATCTATTTGTTGCTTTTCTTTGTCCCTGGTCGGAAAATAAACATTACACAACACAATTCTTTTTCCTTCAATTTCACAGTCTATTATTATATAGCGTCCACTGTCATCCCTCTCTATCTCTATCAGTTTAAAATCTACGGAATTTTTAATCAAAATAAGTACCCCTTTACTGTGAGGAGAGCCATGGCTATAAAAACATGTCCCATCCCACATTGAGCCCCATCTGTCCTCTATATCTTTTGTACTATATGTTTCCTGAAGAAATATGATATCACCCTTTTCTCTGCACCAAGAGAATATTATCCCCCTTTTAGCATTTTCTCTGATTCCTCTTACGTTAAGAGAACACAGTTTCCAATTTATCTTTCTACTCATCATTGTGCAGGTGGTAAAGCCAAACAAAACATGGTGCTTCCATAGGAAGAGCCAGACGTGCAGCAACCAAGAATCTAACCATAATGTTATGAATTTGATTTCGGTCATGAGTTTTATCACAATAAGAACTGATATAAAATCCTGTGTTTTTGTTGTTTATGTATTCCACTTTTTTTCTTTCCACGATTCCCATTACCCCCACACAAGTAGAACATCCCACCCAGTCTGACATGAATCTACTACCAAGAGTAAATTCATCCTTGTCGACAAGAGATGGGAAAAGCATGACTTCGATTTAAGGGACCCTTCTCCTCCTTAAAAAAAAATTAGAATAAGAAAAAAGAAAAATGAATAATTTTGAATAAAAAAAAAAAAATTAAAAAAAAATTAGATATATCAAATATACATATGTCATACACATATATATATACACACATATATATACATATATACTTATACACATACTGACATACATATACATACACATATATAAAAGCACATTAACTAAAGTTAAACTCCCATTCACATTGAACCCTTGTATACTTTTTATACACAGAATGGGAACACCAAAACACCCCTGGTTAATGGAATGTATGATTCTGATATAGAATAGGGAAGCAAAAACAAAATCCACCAAAATCAGAAGATGAACTAAGCTACCGAACTCCGAAAGCCCTGCCCCCGTCTGGCGTCCGGAGACCAGCCCAACCCGCGCCCCCATGAATAGCAAGAAAAGAATAAAACCGACGATGCCGCATCCCCACAAAACGAAACCTTAACGTTTTTTTGTTTTTTTTGTTTTTTTTTCTCTCCTGAAGGGAGAGAAAAGGGAAAGTCGTGGCGCCACACCGTCGGCCTACCCGCCTCGCATCCATGACAACACGCACAAAACTACTCAACAGAAACATGCCGGAAATGCAAATCCCCCTTCCATTCTCCCACGTTCAAGCACATTTTCTCTTATTTCTAACTATTCCCACTTGCCATTGTCTTATTTCTAACAAAACAAAACAAAATATTGAAAAAAATCTAAGCATCCTGAAGGATGAACTATCATATCCATTGCTTTCTTTTATCTGACTCCAATCTTGGTCCATTTATTTCAGTGCCTAATAGTATAGGCTCTGAGAAAATAAGGGGGAAATAGAAAGGCATGCTAGAATACTATTAATAGTTATTGTTTGATCGATCGATTAGTTATCTATATAACTTACGTAAACGCCACTGACTCATTGATCAAAAATATCAAGAGTGGTGTTTTTCTTCGTTCAGTGACATGCAATAGTGCAAAGATTCGGTACGTATTTTGACTCAATATGTAAACCTGAAAATTGACGAATTGATCGATCGATTAATAGATTGTTTGACCGAACGATCGATTATCTCTGCAGCCTACCGCAGCACTACTGGGTGACGACGCTGACCCATCCGTCGTACATCTTTGACATGCGTCAGGCCCGGTCTGCTGACCAGAGCGTGTCCGTGCTGGCCAACATGCTGGACAATGCCTGCAAGAAGGTCATCCCTGAGGCCAATCAGGTAATCCATTCAGGGTGAAACCTTTGAACCACAAAGTAGACGTCAACGTCATCAATTGTTGACAAACAGAGCATATGGCTACAGTGTGAACATCAGTGTTTACATATCAGTCACTGTCAGTCGGACGATGATTTTGATCAATACAAATCAAACGTACAACACAAATATGGTCACTCTCTGTTAAAATAATGTCTACCGTCTCAAGCTGTCATATTCTTTGTATTTGTTAATGCATTTAAATCTACGTACATGTGTATGTACTTTTGGACGTATACCAGTGATATGTTTCATGTATACAGGATTCTTCCCTGAACCGAGTGTTGTTCCTGAAGGACCTTCCCAAGTACATCAAGACGATCAGTGAGTACTACCGGAAACTGGCTAACCGACAGGCGCCCTCTCACATTGAACTTCAGGGAGAGTTCAACAGGCTCGGACAGGTCAGTGATTCCTCAATGCATTCTGTTAGCTGCAGAGCAGAAAACGTACATGGAATCAAAACATGGGGAAATATCGAGAGATTGTATCAAAGAGTATCTTAGTTTCCGACATATAGTTTTCTTTACACGACAGGATTGTAATTAAGTATTCTCACAACAATTATTGCTGATTTCCTCATTTTGAATCTTCAGTTGATGGTCTTTACTCGTTGTGTCATATATTTTCTTATTTTTGTCAAAAACTAGGAATTTGCAGGTCTGTTCAGCCGTGTAGGGACTTTGAAGCTACTCTATGACTTTACCAGCGAAGATGTAGCGGAGCTAGTAAGTATGAATACAATGATATCTATATAATTCAGTCACTACACCATGTATAAACACCATACGTATCCTTTAACTTATTGCATGCAACTCTATGGAATTTGTGTTTATTATTTGTACATACATGTATTAACGGCTCACAAAGGCTTAACCCAAATTAAGAGTGGTTGAGCTAATTTATCTTTACACTGCATGTGATTTATATTCTGCAAAGTAGAAATGTACATATTGGTTTTATTAATGGCTTACTGTGAACATCAGTTATTGTTTTTAGCATTGTACAGGTTTTGATTAACAAACATCTCGTTTTGGTCGTTATGCAGCTTGAACCAGTGGCAGAAGCATCACGTGACCAGCCGTCGACCAGCTTCAAATTCCAAACCGTTATCTGAGTGACAGAGTTTATAGCTGGTTACGTGTTATCAAAAGAAGAACGGGCCATACGTATACCGAACCTATTGAAGCCGACTTGTAAATATTATAGTTGCTTGGGTAGTCAAACAAAATCCGTTCAATGTATCTCACCATGTCACCTGCTTAACACACTTTGATCTAGCATTTCACCCTTTTATTTTGAGAAAGAAGCAAATGTTTATTCTTGTTTCCTCATGACTTCATTCAAGTTCAATATAAGAATAACATTAACAAATACACAGAAATAAGGACCAGGGGTGTTTCACTAAGCTGTTTGTAAGCTACGAGCGACTGGTGACCCTTTCTTGTGCTAAATGAGATGTTTTAACATAAGTGGATTGAATATCCAACTATCCTACTCAAATTTGACAAATAAACTCTGTATGCAGACACTTGTAAACAAGAATGTTGATGTATAAAATTCACATTTCAACTTTAGCTGATGGGATTCAAAATCATTGAAAATCTGATTTAGCACAAGAAAGTAAAGTTGCTCGTAACTTAATAATAATAATCATAGTAATAATAATCAATTCTTAGAGATGCATAATACCATTCAAAAAGTCTCTATGCGTGTGCAAGTAAAAAACGATTATGTCAGAATTTGAAAATAACTCATAATTATTAACATATGCGTCTTTAGTGTTAATTTGATTAATCTGTCAATGATCTTATGGCTTGGGGAGGTTATTCTATAATTTGGGAGCCGTATTTGCAAAAGCTCTACCGCCGAATGTCTTAGATTTTACACGCATTTCAGATAGAAGATTTTTTTATTGAGGACGAAGATTACGTCTAGGCTGGTATCGTTTTATGGGTTCAGTAAGATAGACAGGAGCATTTCCACATAGGCATTTGAATACAAAAGTGAGGATCTTAAACTGAACACGAGCCATTATCGGAAGCCAGTGGAGACTACGTAGGATCGGAGTTATGCATTCAAGAGCGCTTAAAACAGCGTGGTGAAACATCCCCAGGTTCATTGTCTCATTCCAGACGAAAAGCAGGTTATACATGGACAGGTTACACAGATTAACATGATAATTAGGTTTATATTAATGTACGGCTTGTTTATAGCACAAAGAATTCATGTTTTGGTGGTTGGACTTGGATGAAATTATAATGAAATTTAAGCAGTTTAGTTAGATTGCATTATATTTTAAACCAGACATATTTACGTATGTATAAACCAGTACTATGTAACATAGCTTTTTGTATAATTTAGATTACCAGTGAATGCCTTTACAAATCTTTTGTCAATAACTTCAATTCAAATTTAGATTGACTGATGACAGTCGTAATCATTACAACATCTCATATCAAAATTAATATGTAAAATGATGTGATATACTTGCTTCGTATGATATTATTTTTAAACAGATGAAAGAATGAGAAACATAAAAGATTGATGAATTAAACTTCATAATAGAAAAAATATATCACGTGCATAAATAGGCGGAAAGGTTACACCCCCCACCCTCCCTAACTCATACCAATTACATAGGTTTAAACAATTTTTTTTTCTCACAGTTGTAGGTGTCGCATCGTTCATACCTTTTGGCAAAATTTTGCATCGGTTATAGTACCTTACTAGAGTTGCTGTTGCGCCCTCTGTAATGGACGTGATAATAATCATATATCGTAATATACATGATATAACTGATACTTTTACCCTGTACTTCTAGTTCTCAAAGTGTATATCATTTCTAAAGCACTTTTCAAAATCCTGTCTTCATGCACTGAGAAAAGGGGACATAAATTGAAAGCAAAAAGGGAGAAGGTTGATACATCTTACATATAATATCACCCTTTTTTCAAATATCCCGTACTGCACTCAGTTATGTTCACGATGAGGTGATGAGTTATTTTACAGCACCATTTACAAATGTTTTGCCAATTATGTTAAAGGTGGTTATGGGAAATGTATATATTTCATATTTTTATACATTATATCGAAATAATAAAACTATGATTATGCTTGATTAGTAGTATTTTGTGACTTTAGTGTAGAATGAAATCAAAACTTTCTCATCATAATTGAACAACACGTGTTGGTAATGTTACCATTTTACTTTTGAGTAAAAACGACGTGACAGTGAATGATTATGGTTTGATCCATGTCAACCGTTTGGATTGTTTTACGAGAATTGGGAAACGTGGATCAGCGAATACCGGTCGGAGTTTATGACTGATTCTGTCAACAGAGGCTTAATATCTTTATAACACACTTAGTGATGGCAGTATTATGTATAGCATATTCTAATGACAATTGCATCATAGATACAAGAAAACCAATTAGTATTGATTACAGATTTAAACCATTTAACCCCTGCTCGGGGTTGCTCATGATATTTTCCAATAAAATGCACCTTGCATTTTAAAGGGAATATACTGGGAAGATAAAAAAAAGTGTTCAAATAGGTGATCGTGAGCAATCTTCTTGCCAATGGTCTTAAATCCATGTATTGTCCATTTTAGAAACTTGCTGAAAGTTATTTGCCCTAAAAGGATCCTTATATGGGGTAATTAGTGATCAAATCACAAATCCTCAGAATGTTCGGCCAGAACATTTGTTTTTAGTTGCCCTCAAAGGATTCACATTTGGAGCAATTAGTGATTAAATCACAAATCCTTAAAATGTTCCGCCCAGTACAGTTTATTCCCTTTGATAGACAATATGCACCAAATTGTTTTTGACGAATATATTTGTGCACGCATCTGTGAAAGTAAATTTCTTCTTTTAGGCGACTTTGTATGCGAGTCCGTGTGTGTTTCTCTTCTTGTCTGTCTCTATAACCTCTTTTGATTTTCAGTATGTATATTAGTGCCTTTTTGTTCGTGTGTGTGTATGGTATGGGAGTGGGGTGAGACAATGTGTGTTTTAATGTGTGTGTGTGTGTGTGTGTGTGTGTACAGAGAGAGAGAGAGAGAGAGAGAGGTGTATGCACCGATGATTCTTTCAAGGTACCTAATGCTCTATAGGTAATTACCGTCTAAATATATTCACACTAATTACACTAAGTATAATCCTATATGAACCTCAAGCACATCCACATGAATGTGCAATCCGTAATCATATTGTTTCACACTCCTCATTGCAGTCTTAGACAGCATCCCATCCTCTTTTTAATTGGTCAATATTTGTTCTTGTTATAGTGCGAGCACGTAACTCTGTAAGTGAGATCAAAAGATCGATACGTTCACCTTTGTACTAAAATGTTATTGTCACATCGAACAGAATAACAAGTTTGGAAAGTTATCAGTGATTATAGGCCTACTACATTCTATTAAACAAATAATCACCGCACGGACAGTTTTTTTAAATGGTTATGAGAGTACGTTCTAAAAGCTAACTACATTACCAGATCTGCTTAGAAATTAAATCTGAGAGTTGAGCGGGATGATTTCCATTATGTGTAAGGTACTTCTTGTGTGTGCAATATTGAAATGTTCATCAAACTTCCTAATCACAAACAGCGTACGTGGCCTACAACTTGTGTCACGTTTAATTGTCTATTTTCTAGTACTGATTCAATATCGCAAGGTGTCTATGGTTTATCAGTGCAATTTGTTTGGCAAAGAATAATCAATATGGCATTGTATGATTTCAATAAAAAGATTACACATTTCTGAAGGATCAGACATTTGATGCAGGTTTTCCCATGAGTGATGAGTTATTCAACTACCAAACTTTCGGATTCCACTCTCCGGTAGAGGGCGCACAATCTTTTCTTCCTAGTAGCGTTGCTTAGTTTGCTATGTTGACCAAAATGTGGTGACGGGCGCCAAAGGACACATTTATGATCACTCATACCTGGTGGTGCCAGAATCTCAACAGGTTCATATGCACTTTGTGTACATGAAAATTTGTAATAATTAGAATCCAGAATGTTTCACCTTGTGTTGATTTTATTACAGTTTAAACACATCCATTAGTTTGCAAACTTTGGTTCACATCCAGATCATTAAAGTCGCCAACAATGGCAACCCCAGCATTTGTATATTTTATCAGAAAATGATCAAAGGTAGATGTTGGATATATTTATCAGTGCCTGGGTGTTTGAGTTGATAGTATCCCACGTACAGTATGATGCCAGCGATTCTCCGAGGTATTTGCGGAGGTTTCATGTGGATCCACGTGACTTCAAGCTCCTTGGGTACGCTGACGAGAAAAGCTGGCGGTTTGAAATTGTGTTTGATATAGGCTGCAAGTCCACCACCTTTCTTCTCATTTCGTGGCTTTTAGAATGACGAGTAATTCCACAACATCCTTTCGTGCATTATTAATACATGATGCATACATTATGCAATAATGGCACTGTGGATGCCATCTGTTAGTGGTTTTACAAGCGTGATGCACAACATTGGCTATATCATATTCTGAATTAATCATCCGATGCACACAAATATTAATGTCCAAATTTGTCCAAAAGTGGAAATTCTACATACGCAAGTAATTCAGTGATAAATACTGGCCATGCGTATTCCACACTTTCTTGGAAGACAGTATCCAGAGGAGTGTGGTGTCACGCAAGCAGCTCGGCGCCGCAGCGTTAGACAAAAAAAACATCGATTAAACCTGCTAACGGTTTAACCCTATTAGCAGATTAGCAAATTACTTAAGCCCATTCAGGTTTTAATTCAAAGTGCAGTCATGGCAAAGATGATCTAAGACACACCGTAGTGTGTGTTAATAGGTCATAATGAAAGGAGCGTGTCCTATAAAAGAGCCAAGCATAATGAGCATCTCAGAAATTACTGAACTAGCGTAAAAGTAACACAGAATTAGCGGAGCAAATGATATCTTATCGATTGTGCCACGCGCTAGGGAATATAAATCCTTCGTGAACAAAAGAATCACAAGTCATTCAACCCGTCACTGCCAAGCATGGTCAAAGTCAAGTTCAAGCTAATTTACCTTTCACCCCCTTTTTGTACAAAGCATACGGAAGCTTTTATATCCAAAGAGAATAACCCTCAATTTGACAGTGTTACAAATATCAATTCACGTAGCAAAGTAACTAACATGAAACGTGCTTAGTTTACAATGTGCGAAGGAAATACACAAGCGGCTGTATGTCTACCCCATTCAGCCGACTTAAAGAATGGTTGTTTGAACGCAGTGCATGCAATGTGAATGGATAACGACATGGTATATTAGACCACGCCTGAAATCATCTCCCACATGCTCCATTAGCAATGCATGGAATCCTGTTAATTGTAATGACTTCACGGTGGAGCACTGATCAAAGCATGTGATGAAAGAGACCCAAAATAAAGTTTAAAGGTAAAATAGCCTACAAACATCATGAAACTCGACATGGAGCAACAGTATACACTCAACCTGAACTTTAAACATCATTAAGGCAGAGAATGTCAACGTTGGGGAGATCAGGTTTCGTGACGTTGTTTCAATTCATATGAATATTGCGATAATCATCTCAATATTTAATGAACTATTCACCTTTTGACAACTTAGAACAAAAATCAGTGAGTATCAGATAATCACTCACACAAAAATGCCCACTGAACACTCTACCGGACAACACACAAGGTCTTTCTTACCACAGGCATCATCAAATATGAATAGAACTGTGACGGCAGTCGATTGATAGGTTCTCTCAATTGATCATTATGCTATATACAACTGTCTTGACACTTATTTGTCACGAAGTGAAATTGTTGTAAAATATTGACAGAATTATTGCAATAATATTTATTTATTAGATATACACACATCTATAATGAAAATGATGTCCATTTGGGGGAGAGAGCAGGATTCGTGACGTTGTTTCAATATTTTTAATTATTTTAACTCGATATTGAAATAATCCTTTGAACATTTGACATCTGTACTTTTTTTTACAGATTAGATTCAAAAGAGCATATTTTTACAGATTTGTATCAAATAATCATTCTTAAGCACAGCAATTCCTACTGAATTTCCCACCTGCCAATACACAACGTCTCTCCTACCAAAAGCATCAGAAAATATTAATAGCACGATGACGGCAGTTGATTAACATGTGTTCTCAATTATTTACTGGTATCTGCTTTATATTATTGCTCCGACCCTAACCTGTCACAAAGTGGGATTGTATTAAACTATTGACAGAATTATTAGACAAATACTTATTGATGAAATTTGACTTAACCTCCCAAACAAATTTGACATCATCCAACTTCACTTTATGATTATTTCAGATCAATTCGAGTTGGAGTTATTATTTTCCTAAAATATGAAATGTTTGTTCGAAATAGGAAACATGGAAAAGATTTGAAAACCTGTTGCGTAGCTCCGACGTTCATCAATTAACCATGTATACCACCCTTAGAACCACTTTGACCCAGACCCCACCCCCACTGTGCACACACACGTGGGCGGATTACCTCAGAATAGAGAGAGAGAGAGAGAGAGAGAGAGAGCGAAATGGTAAGAACCAATTAACTGAAGGTGAAAGCAGGAAGGCAGGAGGGAGGTGACAGGGGAACAAAAAGAGGCGGAATGGTGATGCATATGTGGCGTCTTTATAACCAGATACCACTGAAAGAGGGAAAGGATAAAGGGGGAGAGGGGGGATGAATGGGGTGTGTACGTTGGACCTTTATACCAACCAGAGACACACTGTATAGTCAACTCCCTCCCGTAGCACGGGAGTGGTAAATATAATACACCTGGACCAAAAGCTTGGTAATGGAAAGCAGTAATTAGGGCGTCGACCGTGACACCAGGCATGACCATTTATTACGTTCTACCGTTCTGCGTGCGCATTTTACATGCATCGGTGCTCAAATCTTGATTATTCAGTAATAAATTGTCATGGAATTCGAATATTAGTTTATTAATGTCGTCACAACGACGGGGTTGCTCACCACCTGCCATTCTCTTTGTATCCGAACATGATTACCATCATCAACATTCAAAGGTCTAATATTCATTGAGCGATGCATCGACATGGCACAATTTTAGATTATCTATGTGGCCACCACTCCTCTTGTATTCAGTTGCTCCAAATTGCTGTAATGCTCTTGGGTCGCCGAACACACGCATCTAGGTTTTTTGGTGCTTTCATAATGGTGAAGAGATAATATTTTCGATCATTTTGACGTCGTGACGGCATTCTACACTCGTAGTCTATCTGTGCCGGGGTGATTATTGGTAATTGCGAATGGATGATTATGACGATGGCTTTAAATGTGGTGAGTTTAAAATCGATTTCTCTTGACGGTTTTGACGAGGAAGACTATTTCACTGGCATTCTCTAACATTCATGATACCCCCGTATCCGACAATAACAAAGTGGGAGTTGACAATGGAACTAGTGTGAGGAATTTGATAGGCTCAATTGTTGTCCATTTATACAATGATTGGTTTTGTTTATTTAGTTTAATAGAATTGGTTTTAAACATATTCTGGAGATATCAAGTTGAATGCAATTTCTAGGTCACCTTTATCACAGGAAGAGATCGGCGTCGCAGCGTTTGCAGGTTCATGTAATATTGCATGCGTGCAGTGGTATCGTCAAACATGATTCTGACATTGTCGACACTTCCTTGGTTTTTTTTGTGTGAAGGGGGTGTGGAAGAAAATTGTATTGCATCCAACCATTGAAATCTTGGCCTTCTTTTATTTTAAATTCATATCAACGAAATTTTAAAGATCTACCCTGAAATTTGTTCTGTCTACATATGACACAATGCTTTTTATCAAATATCTGACCAAGCTTCTACCTTACCTTTTAATGATTGCATCCGTGATACCAACATGACAAAAACGAAATTCGTGTTTTTTACACCACAAAATAAGTGTCAATGAACTAAATGTCGCAATGTGCAATAGCCAATTCGACAGCTGATTGCACTGATTTTTTAAGAGTTATTATTGATAAATAGTGGGGAAACATATTGGAGAGACTATTGGAATTATGCACAGGCCCTAAACTGTAATTATTTCCCTATTCTCACATGAACGATATTGTTGGAAATTATCATGTGGGAAAATGTGTAATTCGAATAATTGATCAGTCGTTATTTCTTGCCCTCGTCAACGATATATTTTACTCGCTAAAAGTATTGCGTTCAGATAATATGCTTATATTCCATGTTACCGTCTTGATGTTTCAATGTCGACAATCTGTTTTTACCAAGAACTCTATAATAATCATTCACCATGTAGGGTGATATATTGACCACCATATTCCTGGTCAAAATGTCAACTACATTCGCACAAATTTAAAATTCACTATTCAATTAATCTGAAGTTGTTGTTTTTTCAAATAAATTTTATTCAAATATTCTCGAGATATGAACAATATCAAATTCAACGAACGCAGAAGACAATTTGCATGTATAAACGATCTTAAAATAAATTAATAACACTCCATCTGTCTGTAGAATACAGTTCGATATTTCTTATTTCATTTTCGGACTAACGAGCCTTTTCACTTTTTCGGACTAACGAACCTTTTTACGTTTTCGGAAAAACGAACCTTCGGAATAACGAACCTTCAGAATAACGAACCTTCGGAATAACGAGTGCTTCCCTGTCTGTATACATAACAAAATTGCATTTTCTGGTATAAATGTATTTTTTAATATCTTTATAATTTTTAAGCATATTCTGAAAATTCGAAAGCGATAATAGGTTGTTTTTATATTTTGAGGTAAACATGTCATATTTTGCATACAAAAGAAGGAAATTGAATTTACTATGCTCCCGTGTTAAAAAACTAACAGGAAATATGTCTTATTCAATACAATATTATCGCCTATAAGAGTTGATTTAACTTCTTGTATAAATTTTGATGTTACAAGACATTCACAAAATAGATGTGGACTTGTTTCAACAGAAGCTGAGCGAAACGTACACATGTCAGTATCTGATCGACCAATTGTAAAAAAATATTTATTTACACCAAGCACACGATGAAGCAGTTTATATAATAACGTAATTCTGTGGAAAGGCGTGATCTTATTGGAACCATGTGAATTAAAAGAAATTAAAAGAAAAATAATCAATTATATTGACGCATTTAACCTCACAAGATGGCGTCTTGAATAATTTATCAACAGGTAACTGGTGAATGTATTTGCATATTTTATATGTACTTTTCCTAAATTGGATAATAGCTCTTCTTGTGATGTTTCATTTTCAAAAGGAAAGACATGGACATTTTGTTTCCATTCCGTCTGTATTGCACAGCGTAAAGAAAGAAATTCTAGAAAATCACAATGAATATCAAATTCATGCTTAAATTCATGGAGTGACAGAAATGCTCCATTTTCATTAAGTATATGACGAACAAAAATTATATCTTTTTATATCCAATGATTTTTTTAAATCGTTTGATTATCTATACGAATATAAGAAGTATTCCACAAAACTTGATCTCGAACTCGCGTCTGTTCATTTTTTTCATTGAATGAAAAACACAATTCCTGAATTAAAACATTTTGATATCGATAATTTTCTGTTCATTTGGTTTTTAATTACAGTGCCATACTAAATTCCCTCAAAAATGGAAAAGAAAGTAGTCATAAAAACATTTCCATTCTCCATTATTGTTACTATCCCACAAACGTTTCACCCAAGCAACCTTTAACCCTTTATCCATGGATGGTAAATGTAACATTTTAAGGCCCCCTTGACGGTAATCTCCAACTACGGTTTTGCGACTTATTGTATCAGGTTTCCCATCCCATATAAAAGTATAAAGAGTGGATTCAATTTCTCTAATAAAATTAGCTGGAGGTTGTGGGAGAACAGATAAAAGGAATATGATCAGGGAAAGTCCCAAAGATTTGACAATAGAAATTTTGCATATGGGAGTTAATTTTCTCATTTCCCGAATCTTTAATATGTTTTCTAATTTTTGTAATTTCGGGATAAAGTTTAAGTAAAAAAAAAATAATCAGAAGAGTAAATAGCTAATAATCTGACAGGCCCTTTGGAATGATATAACCCAGAAAAACAACCCAATAGTATCATCGGCATATAAGCTTAATTTCATATCAACATCATTTACCTTAATACCTTCAATGCTGCTATCTCCTTTAATCCGTAATATTTATATTTCCGTGCATATAAGGAATAAAAGTGAGCTCAATAGACATCTTTGACGGACACCACATGTTACCGGGAAAAAATCTGAGGCGTGAATGTCAGTATAATTAAAAATTTTAATCCAAAACATAAGGTCTGGGCTAAAATTGAAATATTTCAAAGCATTATATATAAAGGACCGTTCTATTTCGTCAAAGGCTTTTTCAAAGTCAGCAAATAACATAAAGCCAGGCATCTCATTAGTATTGATGTAGTCAATTATATCTAACGCTAATCGAATATGTTCTCCTATGTATCTACCCGTCTGTATAAAAACCCGTCTCTTCAGCGCTAATTATAAAAGGTAAAATTTTCTTTAGTCGTTATGTTATATGTTAAGTTAAGATTTGTAATATGTGTGTAACATTGAAATTGTCTTCCAGTTTTTTAAATACATAAATACACTTTTGGAGTGAGATTTAAAACCTCACCTTTGATCGGCAGAAAGTTTTCCTTGTTGGAAAGAATGATTGAAGCTTTGTAGAAAAACATTTGCAATGTCTTTGAGAAAGAACTTGTAAAATTAGGCGGGAAAGCCATCGGTGCCTGGTATTTTGTTATTGTTCATAGTCTTCAAAGGGTCAAGGCATTCCTGGAATGTTATTGAACCTTTACACTTATTTTGCAATTCAGATGTAAGTTTGGGAATTTCCTTCTCACTAGACACAAATTTTTCAATGTCATTTAAAGGGGGATCACGTGAATAGTATATGTTATGAGAAAAAAACAGTTGTTGCAGCCTTTAAAATATCTTTGTTAGAAGTAACGATGTCACCCTTTTCATTACATAATTTCGTGATAAGTTTGTTACGCTGATTTCTTTTCTCAAGATCTATAACATATTGTGTTTTCCTTTCTTCATTATCAACTCACTGGGCATTAGATTGTAATATAAACCCTTCCATTTTCTTTTCATATAAGTATTCAAGATCTTCTCTGCAACTTGTCAATTCTTCAAGTATAGAGTCTGCCGGACCAATAGCATAAAGTTTTCTAACTTATCTAATTTTAACGACAAACTATTTTCTTGTAATCTTGTCTGTGTAGATATTTTTTACTAGATTATGCTATAGTAGCTGTCCTTATCTGACATTTCATAAAGTCCCACAATATGTCAGGATCCAAACAGTGTGAATAATTGGCTTTGGTCTCGTTGATAAAAATTACACACCAATCCGACATAAGATGCCTCTTGCAATAGAGAAACATTGAATTTCCAAAAACCTCGCCCTCTTCTTTGATTACTTGACTCAAGACTTAAATAAATAGCGGAATGGTCTGTCCTAAAACCTGAAACGATGTCACATTTTTTAAATTCAGAAATTAGATTATTTGAGACTAGAATAAAATCTAAGCGACAAAATGTATTGTTTGAATACCAATTATGCCTAAATACATTATGATTTTGTTTCCTCCATACATCAACCAAATTATACGCTTCCATTGACATTTTGATACTTTGGAATGTATTAAAATAAGTTGATTGACGATCCCTTTTTTGATCCCTCGTTACATCTAGAACAGAACACAAACTCATTGAATATTTATATATATGATTGTAGAAATTTCAATTTTCAATTCATTGAGATATATAATTGATTATATTGATTGCAGTTAGCGTAGGTCGTACGTTATGTCAGTGATTTTAATTCAAAATATGAAAATTTATGGGTCAGCTATTTTAAAGCGTTGCTTCTGCCGGCCAGTCACCTGACGGTCACTAATGAAACGGAGACTTAGATAATTCAGCATTGGAAAAGTAAGGGATAATATTGCACTGTGGTTTAGCATCATTTCCAACATTTAAATATTTCAACCCGGCCTTGCCCTCAATTTCTTCTTTTATCCAGAATCATCCAGCTGCAACCCTTCTGTTTGTATGTGCACTCCATCAATATATTGGTAAGCAGGGCTATGTAGGGCAACATTCTATTACCATTCTATCGGACAATGGAATTGATCATGCATGTTTTATGTACTTAGTGGGATAATCGAGCACATTTCCCGCTCCTTTCAACCGCTCTATTGTTAAGATGGGGAACAAGGACATGAGCGTGCGCTCACCCAGACATGTCAGAAGGGAGATAAGATAGGGAGAGAGAGAAGGGGGAGAGAGAGCGAGGGGGGTGAGGGGGAGAGGAAGAGGAGAGAGAGAGAGAGAGAGAGAGAGAGAGAGGAGAGAGAGAGAGAGGGGGGGAGAGAGAGAGAGGGGGGAGGAGGAGAGAGAGGGAAAGAGAGAGAGAGAGAGAGAAAGGGAGAGAGAGAGAGAGAGAGGGGGGGAGAAATGAAGAGGGAAAGAGAAAGTTGATATTGATAAAGTGTCATGTGAACTGCTCTGATGGATGTTTGGCTGGTTAAATAACACACAAACGGACCAGCCCATATGCTGACTACCAGAAAAACAAGAACAATGTTTAAATGTGTACAAAGCAGTATCAACATTGATTAGTACTATTACACCAACGGTTTTAAAAGTATCATTTTGTATTTATTCGAACTCGAATATACCCCCAAGAGTTGCATGTATAGTTTTATATGGATATCTCCTTATTTTAGAACTCGACGTAGCTGTATCTGACTTGTGTAACAGCGTCTTCTACAGAGGAGAGGAGATCCGTTTGGTTCCCAAGAGATGGTCATATGCTCTGCCTGTGTCTGAGTATGTGCCTCAGTACAACAACTCTGTCTGCAGTCTGCCAGGTTTGTTTCGGTTAAAGATTGTCAGTCCCTTTTGCAAGCTTAAAATTTGAAATCGTCTATCACGATCGTAAATTGAAGAAAGCGTGATTCAAGACCATTTCTAAGAATATAGCATGTTGAAGCTTTCTATATATGGACAAATTTCAGTCGTTAAATTTCAAACCGACTTTATTCGTACTAAGAAAAAAGTATTAGTCTTTGTTACACTACGTATCAGTTTCAAATCATGAATATATAGCTTGCTAACACTTCTCTATATATTTTGCCAATGTTTCGATGGTTTTGTGGTGATCTTAAAAAGGGACGGCTCTTCTCTATATAATAGAATTATGTACAGTCTACATGGATTGCTATTCAATGCAGGGTACCAAGGTTTAAACCTTCAAATGTCATTTTTTGGAAAATGTCCATACTCTTCTTTCAAGTCATGTGGCTGAACGTCTAATGTACCTATGTGTTGTAATACGTGAATGGCAATGGTTTGAAAACTGTTTTGGTGTTTTTCGTTTAGAAACATTATACTCTTCTACATAGTGTCTTCTTTCTTCCTACATGACTGTCGAACCTACGCGTATTTTTTTTGAAGAAGTGTGGTTAATATTATTTTATGTCGATGAATGCATTTCGGATTTCAGCCAGACGAAGGAGAGGCGGATGGATCACAAGACTACAGGAAACATTCCGCTATTCTACAGGAGTAGAGAGCAGAGAGCTCAATCATACACACTGATGGGTGAAATGCTATTAACGTGAGAGTCGTATAACTATACACTCTTTCAATTTGGTTAATTAAGTTACTGAACGTGTGACCGACAGAGCCACTAAAGCGGGTGAAAGTGGCGCCTAGTCTGAATACATATACAATGTATATTGCGACGTGATCATGAGGTACAAAATGTCCGCGGTGGAATGAACTCGCCGAATGAAGCATTAACACAGTGGGTTACGTCACGGCTTAGCGTTGCCCTTCCGTCGGAACTTATTTGCTCATTAGTAAATCATACTCCTTCACAAGTTACACCCCTTATGTAGTTACAATAAAAGCTGTTGGAGTGATGGGTTTGGTCATGTTTGCTCTTGCCATTTATCAAATTACAAGTACATGTGTACATCTAAAACCTGTCAATAATTACTTCTTTTATGTTTGCACTACCTTGCAGAAAATTAAGGTCACAGTTAATGCAGCATGTGCCCTCTTTGCCTCTAGGGAAAGAAGTAGGAGCATGTGGAGAGAGAGAGAGGTGGGCGGATGTGGAGAACAGGAGAGAGAAAGAGATGTGAAGAGAGGGAGAGAGGGGGAAGGTGAAAAGTGAGAGGATAATATCATGTAATCTATACTTGCGAATTAACATGATAGAAGAATCAAAACAAGTACTTCATCGATTCAATCTTTGTCCATTTAGTTTCATTGAATTTTTGATGAATTCCATTTCTAGTGTATAATTTATGTCCTGTCATTGTTTTTCATCCATCTCTCAATGCACTTACACCTATACCGACACTTAACCCACTTTTCCAGTTAAGTGAGCACCTAACTAATACTCATCCCTCTTGAGTTTGCAACTTTTAAAAACCCTTAATTTTTGTGCAAAAAATAAAACGCTGGATATTTTGAGAAAGATGTAAACATAAGAAGTTCTATTTGTGTCATAGTTGAGTGAATACACTTTAAAAATCGCACAAAAAATGCCAAAAACAGCACTAACAATTACCCTTGTGACTTTTAAAAAATGACATTTCTGCCTTTAAAATGTACCCACTCATGCATGACTCATTGGATTAATGTGATTTTTCACGCAGAAGTTCTTCAATAAGTTAAGGAACAATCCTGCCAAATTATTTTTCCCAAAATCTCTTCGATAAAAAGTTATGCTATTTTGCTTAGGGGGGACTTACTTTTTAGTTGTGTTTATTTCATGTTAAGCCTATAGCTATCTAAAGATGCATTGTATTAGATAGAGGTAGGAAGTAATGTATTATCATGATATGATAAAGATGGAAACTAGAACTGTGGTGTTTCATTGTCATGCATGCGTATTTCCACTAACTCACAATATAAGACAAATACATTCCAATCAATAAGTTGAAATCACACAAGAGCGACCCGGAGTTGCTATTATCTTGATGATATCACTGTTTATTTATCAATATTTCGTATTTTATCTTTTCCAATTCAATCTCTCTACAGCTTGTATAACATCCCCATGTCGGAAGAACAAGTTCTGTGTTTTCTCTGTTGAGACAAATTGGTCATAATGTTATAGCACTGGGATGAACGAGATTTGCAGCATCAGAAAGTGTCTGGTGGCTGAGCAGATGTTGGCAGTGGTTTTGATTTTATTCATGTTGAATAGTATCCGCTTGCATATACATTTTTTTAATCTTTTCCTTAAAATTCAGCTTGTTTAACATCGCCGTGCCAAACGAACGAGTCTTGTGTTGAGACGTTTGATGGATATTCCTGCCATGAACTAAACACAAGTAAGTTTACGTTAAGGGGATTATTCGCCCTGATGTAGGAAACCGATAAAATATCACAAACAAGATGAATTATAAGGCTATGCAAACTCAAACAACTTCGACTAACGTTATAAATATATGAATTGCAGCATCGGAGATCGTCTCATGCCGAGCACATGTAGCCAATAGTTCTGATTCTATTCATTTTGCAAAGTGTCCGCATAGCATGTAATAACTACACATTTCGTGACAAATCTAATGCAATCGTATCAACAGTATTTGTAGTATAATGAAATTGAAATACCTATTAATTTTTCTTTCCCTTTTTACACAACACACAACAAAAAGTTAACCTCTTCTCATTGGCGTTTGCTGAAATGTGTTGACTTCCGTGCATCCTAAAATTGTAAAAACATGCTTAATTATCACGAATGACCAAGCCTTCTTTACATTTTTTAATTGAAATTATCAACATGTTATTGATCGTTTTGGTCAATTGTAGATGTAAAATTGGCATAAGGCAACAAACAGAAAGTGCACGAATATTTGGAATAACAAATAAATAATTGTAAAGGAAAAAAAACAACAAAAAACAAAATGATATTGTATTTAGGCAAATATAAGGCACCGATCACATAATTACTAATATAATGTAATGAAAGGAAATCTAAGATAATGTATGCCTTTTGTGGAGAATACAAAATTCTTTATAACATTAACTGCAGGAGCAAGATTATACAGTAGATCAAGTTGGAGAAATTTAAAGCTCAGAGTGATGCAGAATGCAATGAATGAAAAACATACTGCTCTGTGGTTCGCCTTTTCTGCTTTGCTTTTTTTCACTAGTACACCATTATTTAATATTTTCTTGGTTCCCCCTATCATGCCAGGTTTCACGCACAACGAATCCACAGTGGAGGCTGAGAGCTGTCCAATAAGAAGTGAGCATAGATCTAGTTCAGGCGTGAAAGCCAAGAAACACTAATCATTACCACATTTCGTAGAGACACATCTGCAAAAGCTGTCTCAACTCATATTGAAAATTTTAAATTTCCTGATACCTTTAGTCAAGCTTTATGGATGACATGCGTTCAAAAAACACAATTCAGATTTCTAGATGACTTTTATATTGATGCATTTCATACATTTTCAAAATTGACATTCAAAGAGAGGTCACAATCAGTCTTCATAAAGAAAAGCGAATTTAAATAATGAAATATTGAAACTAGAAAAAAAAAAGAGGAGACTTACCATAACGGGCTGGTTTAGCATCGCGAACTAAATAACTCCACCTCCCATCATGCCAATTAATGTGTTCGAGAAAGATGGCAAGGTACAGAGAGCACTTACAGAGTACAGAAGTAGTGCCGCCATACCCTTTGTTCTAAACAAGATCCCTCAAGAGAGATTAAATGGTCTAACATTGTCTAACGGGCTCGTCTAGAGGACTCCTAATGAGAGTCCCCGCTGAGATCACCTCTGATTGCTCTCCCTTCATAGTGTAGTCAAAATGCCATAAATGCCAACGGCGTAAATAAAATATTTCATTCACGCTGTTCAGACATAAACGTTACGAATGGGAATCCCAAAGCTTGTCCGAGATTTGTCCGAGTAGCAACAACTAATAGATTCAAATTGCATTCCATCCATTGAATCTGAATGACAAGATACAGGTGAATGCAATAACGCGTTACTACGCAGTTAGGGGCAAAAGTTGTGAATACATTACAAAAATGGTCTATTGTTGACTTCCGTACAATCTATGGCATTTTGACCTCTCATACGTCACTGGAGGTGTGCGTGTTTTCAAATGTTCGTCAAAATGGGACTTTATTGCGGCAAACAAATGTGAAATTCGTTTTAAGTGGATAATTGTAAATAGATTAGTGAGAACTTATTTTTCTTATTTAGTAACCCTTTAATAATCTTTCTAGATTAACAATTATTTTGATAAATCTTGTCAATATTGTTTTCTCCGCAAGTCCATGGGGCAAGACATCACATTTCTACTTGTCTAAATATTTTAAAACCCTTCTTTCTGACGGTGGGTGTAGATACGAGTGCGTGTGACGAGATTGAGACGGTCAAGAATGACACTTTCATTTGGAATCTCCCTCCACTTCCCAATGGCACAACAACTCTGTGTTTCTCCGTGAAGATGGATAGAGCAGCGTATATAGGGCTCTCTCCGATCAATCCAACAGGCGACATAGGTTATGAAGTTGGTGAGATAGGTTTGCTGTTGTGCTTTCCCTCATGTATTTTCCTTGGCATGCGTAACATTCCACAACGCTTCACTCTGTCCGTTGCAATGTTTTATTTCTTCATTGCTTTGCCTTGTATGTTATCATGGTCATTTCATCGTGGATTCCTGTTTTTCAATTCTTACTTCTTTAATCTTTCTTTCTTCCTCAAGTTTATTGCCAACTTGGTTTGGTGTTTTGTCTTTGTTATCCTTCAAATATTTGTATAGAAGAGCTGACACTTTTTGTTGAAATACAAAGTTGTCTTACAAATGGAGGAACATGGCTGGCCGACTTGGTCCATTGGATAAACTCCAACCCTTCTTTCTAAAATTGAATACCACAGTGTTAGTATATGTTCTTCCCAAACCCATATCATAATTAAACTAATTGAAATGATTACTTGCCACTGTCCATGATATGCGCATCAACGTATAACCATGATTTGTTTCTCTTTATTTGTCAGGTCTAGCTGGGTGGGGAGGCTACAAGTCAATAATCAAAACCTTTACTGACAGCGCCCAAACTGAATTCAACCATCCTAGAATCCTTTTGAGCGGGAACGATTTCAGACGGTTCCAGATATCGTTCGGTAAAGGTCTGATTCAAGTGTGGAACGAGAGCGATGTCGCCAGCCCGTTTTTGTCGTGGCAGGATCCAGCTGAGAATCCACCTGTCATCAGATATGTTGGATACAAGGGCCGGAATGTCCCGGGGAGCTGGATCTTTGAGACCTTCTGTGCCATATGATGTTGTTGCCATGGTTACGGTTGAGTAGCTTACTTCAGGCACCAGTTTGCCGCACAGGAAGAGCAAATTTCAACCCAATCCCTAAGGGTGTTTGGAGTGACCAGTTCGCCAAAAAAAAAAAGAATATAAAGAAACATTCACAGTAACCTAGGCATTGTGTGAATATACTAACGGTTCATGCAATGATGATAAAACTTGTCCATGTCGTGAGATACGTTGTGTCTCCTCTTTCAATCGACCTTTGATAAAGCAGGTCCGGCCTTTCAATCTCGTGAAATGTTACCAACATGGGTCCTAAACTTAGTATCACACTCACTTGACAAGCACACAGCGAGGGAATGGATGGATAACAGCATTAAACATATCGCATGTCGCTGGATATTGATCAAATGTTATAGTACATGAATTGCGTATGGGCGTTTCAGCCGGTATGAATGTGGGCGTGTGTGTATAATGTATGTGTACATGCAATGTATTGTATGTATGAGTAAGAGTTCATAGAATGTAATAATTTGCATATACATCTCATCGTAATTACCACGGTACCTGATTGGTTGGCAGTCATGAGGTGCATTTACCCATCCATCATCATCTCTTCCTATCTCGGTATGCCTCTCTTTCTTTCCCTCACATTCATTTCTGCACTCTCAAAATAATTTATTTTTTAGTATGTAATCACGGTCATGTAGTTGCTTTTGAGAAGGATTTTTTCTTACTGGCCTTGGCCTTTACGTCACCTATGGGTGACCTATACCTTACAAGCTATGCTTTTTTTTAGGTTTCCCTCCATAATTATTTGTACAATTCATTTTGTTTGCCAGTTCAAGATGAACTGTCCCTGATATATATTTGTTTATACCTTATTAATTCCTCGTATTCAATTGTATATTATTGTTGAAGATTATTATGGACAAAAAAATCAAATCAAATCAATACTTCTTGCACTTACTGTACGTTTTGATGCAAGGTTCTTTCCTTAGCGATGTCTTTTTGGGGGGTTCCTTCAGCGCTATGTCCCTTTTTTGTGATGTTTTCTGCTGAACTGTCTCTTTTGTGTAAGTTGTGTACGTGTAGACAGCGATATATTCATGCTTAGTACAGTCAAGGTCAACTTATCGATTTCAATTTTATACTTTCATGACATAAACAACCTTTATGTTATTTGTGGATTCAGTCGAGCTTGCTGCGGTATTTACCCGACCTGGATAATATGTTATTGATATGATAGCTGCAAATGAAAGAAAATAATTGAGTTAAAAATATGATGTAGTAATCAATCATGTAAATTATCATTCATGTAAATGATATTTAAATTATTTTGATTAAATACAATTTGATTAATAACAAAAATCAGCAACAAAATAGTAATTAGTGTCTTCCTCGAGCAATGCCATGATAAGACATTATTGAAGAAAATAGCATCAGATCAAGTGGAATATGTGTTGAGAGGAAATAAATAATAGAAATAGTGAGATGGGAAAGAGGAGAGTAATACTGCGATGTACAATAAGTAACGGGGGTAGAATAAGGGAGTGACGAGGTAGAAGGAGTGAGGAAAACGAGAAGAGAGAGAGAGAGAGAGAGAGAGAGAGAGAGAGAGAGAGAGGAAGATAATTATATATATATATATATATATATATATATATATATATATATATATATATAGGTTATGCAAACGTACATATAAACCATGTCTTGATAAGTAGTAGGCCTGCGTTGCAACTATAGCAGACCCGGGAAGAAATTCTCAGCAGACTCAGTGGAAAAAGGTTTGGCCGACAGTTCGCCGACAGATGGCGGTCTTGAAGGAGAAATACTCTGCATATATTACATACTGGTGATTTCAAGCAGATCTATCATGACTTGCATATTTTTTATGACACATTGATACCACAGCTTACCACTAAACATACCTTGGTTTTAACAAATAATGCCCGAAACCACAACGTCAACTTTGTTGCATAAACTTGAAAATTATCAGTTTTTTCTTTAACAGGTTTCGTGACATTTCATGAAGTATTTTTTTTTTGAATAAAGGTTGAATTTTTAATTAGATTCATATTTGACAAATCAGGACAGACATTTTTTGGAGCAGAAAATAAATTCAGAACGCCATAGTTCCCATTGTACATCACACCTGTCAATCCACTAGCAACTGCCAAACAATCATAACAGTTTTATTGGTTATTCTTGATGCTTCGTGCAAACAGACTTTGCAGATAAATTATTTTCGGTATTTATTCAAATTTTATACAGGTCGTTTTGAATAACAGTACCCCAATAAAGTTTGTCGGAGGTTTGTTCGAAAAGTAATAATTAGGAATTCATGGGGAATTCCATCAAATAGAGATTAATTATCGGATGTAGGTGGATGACATAGCGCCTTGTGATAAGCCCATTTTCGATACGAAGTTATGATACGAAAATGGCTTATTGACACATGGCATGCACAAAGGTCATTGTTGTTTGTAGGCCAGTTGGGCCTTCATCACGGGGGACATGATTTAATCTAATTTCAACGATGTTATAATTTGTAAATAATTCCTTCATGGTTTCATTAGCGATAACAAGAATGTGTGGAACCCATAGGCATGGCGGAAATGAAGTCCATTGATGATGGGTCCCGCAGCTTTTATTGCCGGTATTTCTACCTCTTACCAAACGCATATGAACGAGGCAAGATTAGCAGAGAAATGTGAAGGTCCTGGATAAGAGAAGAAGTAACTATATTAAATCATGAACTCCACACATATTCATCATGTAGACTGTCTGTGTCTGTTATATGGTATCTGTAATGTCTATCATGACGTGTAATGATATGACGTAGACGCCGTCATTGTTGTCCAGGCTGCTGTTGGCACATTTGTTTTCTTTTTCATCTGTTCTCTTTTTTTATGCATATTAATGGTGAAAACAAAATCACGCATAACACACAAAGATTTAAAGGGATAGTCCACCCTGAAATTAAGTTGGTTTCAATGAAAGCGGACACAAGAAAGAAACGTATTAGTGAAGGTCCGATGAAACTACGTCAAAGGATAAGAAAGTTGTGATCTGTTAAAGGTTTCATTTTGTGACGTCACGTGCGAAGTGCTCTCCAATATGTTGTGCACAATTTCTTTTGAAAATGTCAATTTTTTTCAAAAAGAGTTGTATTCTTTTACCTTGGAATTTGAAACACTTTTTTACACACATACTACTATGAAAAATATTCCGTTTTGAAAAACAGAAAAAGAGTAATTAAAGAAAACATACAGGACACAACATATTGGGAGAGCACCTCGCACGTGACTTTACAAAATTGAAATATGAAAAGATCATAACTTTCTTATCCTCTGACAGATTTTCGTCAAAGCTTCATTAATATGTTTCCTTCATGTTTCTGCTATGATTGAAAACAACTCATCTTCAGGGTGAACTATCCCTTTAAGTAAAGTCCATTGGGCGGTATGAAATTCAACTGGTGATGTTATGATATTCATAATGAGCAGAAGCATGAGCGATGTCGACAGCGAGATGACGAAAACTAATTTGTCGTCTTGTTGACGTCGTGGGTGACCTTGAGTTATCTCAGACCTTGAAGAGAGGGAACAAAAGAAAAGGCAAAGAGAGGAAATGAATGAGCTCCGCACAGTCTGAGAGGGGAAGTTGGTTTGGACGTAGCTCATGACGTATGATGCTTGACATTTGTTGGTATCATTGTTCCATAGTACTTAAATCCTTTTGCCATGTTTGCTCAAGAACATTGACGTTTTTATGTGCAAAATTAACTCGAGGAAACTGTAATAGGTCCATTCATATAAATCCTCGACACACTCTGCCAAATTATGCTGTACTCTATTTTAAATCACGCTTCTTCAGAACAACGCTTCAAAGTAATGATTGTGCCTTCAGTGACATTTTTTAAAATTCTTTACCGTATTCACTTCATATTCAGCCAGTCATCCACTTTATCCTCATGCATCCGTTCATATGATTATTCACCGACCAACTCCTTCCTTCACTCGCTCAATCAGATTGTTCGTTTATAATTCTATACTCCACTCATCTGTTCCTTGAGACATTCATTTACTCATTCACCGCCTACTCTACCAACATAGACGTTCATGTACAGTCGTATGCCGGGTGTCAACATGTTCAGTTGAAATTTGAATTGAAAATAATTTATTCAACCACTAGAAACAATATTACATGCATATTACACCTTACTGTAAAACAATGAGCATGGCACCCGTAAAAACAGAGCTTGTCACTATAAAGAAAACTTTTAACTAACGATGCTGGCTACATACTGGTATGTACAAGGCACCCTGGTAAGCAGTCACAACTATGATTCACAAATATGACTGACATGTAACCATGGCAACTCGGCTTATTCGAACAATAGATATAAAAGATATCACTTCAAAGTACACTGCAATCAGAAGTAAACTCTCGAATCATCCTCATGTTCCCAAATTGCTATCGGATGTGGAGAAGGGGTACCTCAAACAACGTGTGGTAATAATGTTAGAATCAGGTGGCAAAAAATGGACTTTCTTTAACCCATCTCTTTCTTGCTTATACCAGGGATAACACTTCCCTGCTTATACCTTGCTTCTCCCTTCACCACGTTGATTATGAGTGATATGACAAGAATGGAGGCATCTGTAAGGACCTTACACTCCAGCCGTAGTGATTGCTACATAAAGTTTGGACAATGTGTACAGTCATCATTAGAGTGGCTATATTATGGTGGATGTATAATATGGTTTATATTTATCACAGATAGATCAAAAGATAATTCCCCCCTGTAGGCCTACAGTTCATTTCTCGCTGAATTCGCACACTGCCGGGGCAACGGCATTTTATTTCACGTTTTATTTAGACAGGGTAGTCCTTTCAGTCTCGAGGACTGCTTTCCAAAGGAGCCCTGTGATACAAATCACGTAAACATAACAAAATATGTAACATTCAAATACAATTAATACAAAGATCAAAGATAACAATAACAAAGACTAACACAAAGACACATTTGAAGAAGGAAAAAAAAAAGTCACACAAATGTAAGTGAGTGAGTGACCCCCCCCCCTCCCCCCCCCCCCCCCCGGCCTAACGCAGTGCCCAGGTGTAGCTTATACGACGCACATCTGATTTAAATTTTGTGAGACTATTACAACAGTGAACAGTGATTGGGAGGCTGTTAAAGAGTTTACTACCACAATAGCAGATTGATCTTTTCATGTATTCAGTTCTAGGTGTGGGAACAAATAACGGGCTGCGGGTTGCGTAACGGGTTGTATAGTTAACATCTCTGCGTTGTATTAAGGTATTTAAGTAACGGGGAGCTTGCCCATGGAGGATTTTGAATACAAGTACCGTTTGTTGATACCGGATTCTTTGCTTAACTGACTGCCAATTTAAAGTGCTTAATAGAAAACTTGCCGATGTGAATAAATCCATGCCGAGAACCATTCGAGCGTATTTGTTTTGCAATCGTTGGATACGTGAAATATTTGTTTGGGCACAGCTTCCCCATACTGTACAAGAAAAATCAATGTGTGGTAAAACAAGAGAATAAAACAGATCTATCATTATTTCTTTTGTAAGGTAACACTTTACTCTACGTATGCAGCCAATTGCTTGTGATATCTTTTTTACAACATGATCAACATGACTAGTCCAATTAAGACTTCCGTCCAACACAACACCAAGATATTTATATTCATTGACATGTTCAAGGATATCATTTTTGTACATTATTGCCAATTTTTTACCTGTTAATTTACGGTTTGAACCAAACAGCATAGTTTTCGTCTTTTCCGAGTTTAAAAATAGGTCATTACATTGAAGCCATTTAGTGATGGTACCAAATTGTGACTGGAGTTTCAGTTGTACATCATGAATATTCTTATCTGTACAAAATATAGCTGTGTCATCTGCGTATAAAGATAATTTACAGGATTCATCTAATATTAAATTAGATATGTCATTAATAAATATACTGAACATGAGGGGTCCTAGAGTCGAACCTTGGGGAACACCAGATTTTACCTTTAAGTACTTGCTTAATGTTCCTTCTATTGAAACACAATGCAATCGATCAGTAATATACGATTTAAACCATTCTAATTCAAGATTACGTATTCCATACATCGATAGTTTTTTTAAAAGACGAGTATGAGAAATTACATCGGATGCTTTTCGTAAGTCAAGAAAAATTGCACCTGTGATATTACCAGAATTCATATTACGCAGAATATATTCTGAAATATCAGTAACACATGTTTGGGTTGAATGCATCGGTCTAAAACCTGATTGTATAGAAGATAACAAAGAATTTTCATCAAAGTATTTATAAAGTTGTGCATGAACAGCCCTTTCCAATATTTTTGCAGGTATGGGCAGTAAAGAGATTGGACGATAGTTGTTAATATCTAATTTATTTCCACCTTTGTAAAGTGGTATTATTTTTGCAATTTTAAAGTCAGTTGGGATCTCCGCAGTACGTAATGATACATTATAAAGAAAACTTAATGGCCTTGCAATGTAATCAGCAGCAAGTTTCAATAGTTTTGGGTGTAATTTATCAATTCCAACAGCTTTATTACAGTTAACTGACTTCAGTTCTTTAAGTACAAATTCTATTGTTATATCATCAAAGGAGAAACTTTCAGTGTTTTCAACTATCGTTGAACAAATATCAGTGCATGTATGATCGAGGTTTTTCATTGTATCTAAAATATTATTAAAATTCTTATTAAATGCATTAGCGACCTCTTGTCTGTCTGATACTAGATCATCATGAAATTTAAGTTGATATTGAGTTGAAGTTCTTTTCTTACTTGGGAGTAACGTGTTCATTACTTTCCACTTGTTTTTTATATCACGACCAGCCTCTGACAACTTATTACGATAATATCTTTTCTGTAATACTTTATTGAAATTATTAACTTTATTTCGACAGTTTTGGTATTTTCGCAGTAGTCTGCCCGAAACTTCCCGGTGGAAACGCTGAGGACTGAGCACCGCCTGTCATTTCTCCGCGGTTCATTCACGTCCCAATCTGAAGAGGACAGATTTGAAAAGGGAGCAGGATGGGAAGACAAAGGATTAATAAGCGTGACAGCGAATGTAGGAATAAATGTCATTACAAATATCATCCTTTTCGCATGATTTAGAGTTCATCAGATGATAATTCTCCTTTATATTATACGGTGTATTTTGTTTAACTTTCCTCACACACTTCACAACTTATTCTGTTAAAGGTGATACATATAAGAAATAACATCAAATAAATATAGTTTAATTTATAATTAATTGTGATATTAAAGCAATTTATGCAGCTAACATACCATGAAAGTGTTCAGTTTTGTGTTTTATGAAAATCAAATTACACTAAATTGACTCTCTTCCCTGACCTACGAAATCGCCTTAGGGAAAGTGGCTTTGTGTGTACAGCCGGGATATGCTTCACATAGCTATAGAGACTAACTGCAATCTAAACACAAATGTTCACAATGACCATTGTGTATCACACCTGTTAATTCACTACCAACTTCCATCACAGTTTCATTAATAATGCATGATGCTTCTGGCGGAAAAGAACCTGCGGATTGGCTTGTATTGGGCACAATAACCCCTCCCCCCCCCCCTTTTTTTTTTTTTTTTTTTTTTTTTTTTTTTACTTTTAAGGCCGTTTCAGATGACAGTAGGGAAAATTTGTCCCAAAGAATAGGGTGACTGTTTTCACCCTAATTTCGTTTTTTTTTCGCAGGTGATATACTGTTTGAATGTCACCCAAGCTCATTGTATGGCTTATAAGCTTTCTGTAGATGAATATCTTCATATTTAGGGATTTTCTATGACTATCACATTTAAGTTAAGGTTAGAAATCTTCCCCTGCTTATAACGTTAAGGTTATGATATGCCTAAGTGAGGAAAATATTTCAATTTATTGCGATTTTCTCTCAGCCATTCTATCCTCATGGCCAGAGCATGCAGTGGCATCGTAGTAATGTGTCCGATGAAGTATACATGTACTTCCCATTTCTTTCCGGACGACTTTATTCCCCTTCAAACACAGGTCGCAACCTAGTGAATCTCCATTGTTGTGCTTTTGTACCATAATGCCTATTTCACGCTACACCCATTGAGCAACATTTACTATAGCACTGAAAATAGCATTGGCCAAGAGAGTGCCGGATGAACAAAACTTGAGGACACTAGAGTTGCATTAATTCTCCAGCGTTAGCTGTGTTGTCAGAAATAGCAAGATATTTATGTCTTGCTCCTCAATCTTTTATTGATATAAAGCAGCTTATTTTTGTGAGAATTCAATGACTAGAGGTCTACCAAACTGAAGAGTGCCTCACCCCAGTATCCGATGTGGATTTTATGGTTGGTCTTGTTAGAGAAACGGTAGTCGCTGTTGTAGCAGTAGAATTCATGTATGTCGCTCTCCTTTTCGTACTTTGGGCACCCTAGCCAGAGAAGGGTCCCCTCTGGAAGGCTGCTAGCATTGGCAAACCTCAGCACCGACTCCTTCTCCTGCTCGTCGGCGAGTTCGATCAGGCGAGCGTTGGGGAAAGTTGCGGCAACCAGGCTATTGCACTCTGCTTGGGCTTCGGAGAATGTCTTGTTTCCACTGTCAACAAGTGTGTAATTGCTACCTGCGTATCAACAACGTGAGTGCGACCGTTACCATGGTTACAGGCCAACACTATCATAAGGCACAGGGAATGAAAGAACTGAAGGTGTTGCAGTCGAGACGTACCAATGTAATGTATTATGAATATTCAGAAATGTTGAAGTTACCGTATAGCAATGAAAAGCGGCACATCAATAATTTGTTATATCATCTCAATTAAAAAGTCTTGAAAAAAGATATATTGACTAAAAATTAATTTAATCCATTTTAATTTCCATTCATCTGTAGTTCTCTCTGTATAATTTCATTATCTTTTTAAATATCTGTAAATCGGTCAGTTCAAAATGAGCTAAGGCGGCACACTAAGCTACCGCGATAGCGAGCCTGAATATATATGCAACGCAATCACGCTTACCATTCATCTCCGTGTTGTTGTAGGTACTTTCCGTGCTGAGGGTCTGTGAGCTCGTCGGAGCCACATCGCTCACTGTTTTGGCCGGGATTAAGCTGGTTACCACGTTGGTCGTCATGGCAACTGTGTGGGAGGTGTCCAAAGAAGATGCCGCCGAGGACCCGGAGGGAGAAGTAGAGGATGATTTGGAGAGAGAGTGTGTCGACGATGACCCGGAGGTTGAGGATGTCGAGAATGATGGGACCGGAGAAAATGTCGAGAACGCTGGGGCCGGAGAAGATGTGAGGGCCGGGGAGGACGTTGACTCATCTACTGTCATGATTGCCAATTCAATTCAATTCAATTCGATTCAAATTTATTCAGTCAGTCATAAAAAAATACATGAATATACAGACTTTGATAAAAACATGGGATTAGGAGCCCCTGGAAGTTCAAAGGAACTTGTAGGTGGGGCACCACCATGACATACATATAGTACAAATCAATTTAAAACATACAGGGAAAGAAAAAAAAAAAAACACTAAAGTGCATTGCAAAAAACAAAAACACGCTATCCAGATATTAAAACCACCGCTTCCCAAGCCCGCCACTGTAATAGCTATCGTTTAAGCTAAACAACTTTTTTTGTTAAAGAAACAATAGCAGTCAAACCAAGGACACATACAGCGCCGGTCAGAAACTGAGATAGCGCCCTCGCAGTGCAAAAAACAAGTATGGTATAGTAAAAAGATAGTATAGGGACCTACGGTATGCTATTCATTAGTTAATTTGGCAAGATTTTCATATTGACAGAACATTTCATAGTTCAAGAGTTTTTAAAATATATTAATAGATTTACTTTGTTTAATATCATTATTCAATTCATTCAATAGTTTAATTGCCAAGGATGTCTGTTGCCCGATGGGTGTGCTTGGTATCGTTGCTCTTCCCGCTGTTAATTGGAAGTGAATCGTGATAGAAACTCGTATGGATTTGAACGCATGTACATCAGCTTAATTTGTAAATCATCAAGTACAATCAAGGTGTGGCTCTATATCTATCATGAGAGAATATGAATAGGTATTTTCACAATATTGGTGAAAATTCCCTCTGAGGGATTTAAACTTGCAATATATATAAGTAACCTACTTTTACCGCAGTGTTTCCCGTGAAACCCGACAGCGCAACGACACTCCGAACCAGATCTCGTCTCAGCACACGTGCCCCCGTTCCTGCACTGGGCAGAGAGACAGTCTGCGGAAACAGGAAAGAGATGTTAGAAGGGTTGTGCGGTGCATGTGTGTGTGTGTGTGTGTGTGTGTGTGTGTGTGTGTGTGTGTGTGTCGGGGGGGGGGGAGGTTAAGAATACTGCCCCCATTATCGTGTGGGGCTGAGAGACAGTCTGGTGAAGGAGGAGGGAGAAGTCAGGTAGAGTGCATGTAGTTTGAGGGGTGAAGGGGGAAAGGGGGAAGGGGGAGTAAGGTTGGAGATAATAAAGATCTGAAGGAATGACTGAGAGAATGAGGGAAAGACATATAGACATACAGAGGGGAGGGGGAGAGAAAAAGAAAGAGAGAAAGAGAGACAGAGGGGGAGAGAGAGAGGGGAAGAGAGAGAAAGGGAGGAGTAGGTTTTAGGGTAGCCGTAAAGATTGTACAAGAACTCTGATTTGGAATAGGTATGAATATTAGATAAGTCTAATGAGTTAGTACTATCACCTCCCCGTGTAGTTACCATGGTTACTGTTATATTTTAATATCAACATATCACAGAATATAGGCTAAGATCTCGAACGTGACATGCTTTTGTGTGGGTAATGGATGCAGAGGTGGGGGGTGTGGTAGGAGTAAGAAAAAAAAACTATGAATACACGAGGAGAGGAAGATTGACTGTTGAAGGAGAGAGATGAGCTGGTGACAGTGACGGCAGTGATGCGGTCAGAACGATGGTACTGATCTATTGATTTATTTAAGAGTGCTGGTGTCATGGGGATGAAAATGGTGAAACTATAGGAAAGGTGAAATTGAATAAGTTAACGTTCTGCTGCTAGCATTAACAGTAACGAAAAAAATTGACGAAAACGATGACGACGACGACGACGACAAAAGTTGCAATGAGGAAGAGAATAATGAATATGAGAATGATGCTGATTATGTTAATCACATGAATGAATCAATTATCGGGGTATTGCATTGAACAGTAATGACAAGACTATCACATTAAATAACAATATTGCCATGATGTTGTTAGTATCGGTGGTAGCGGTGTGTTGGTATAGAAGGAGAATGAAGAGGACAATAATGACCGCTAAGAGGTAATACGGTATATCTAGCCCCATTATTGTAGCGGTGATTGCGTCAATTTGAGCCTACAAATTAATTTAACAGTGGCATCGATGGTGAGGATATAGATATGATAGAAGAACTAGCATATGAGATTTGAACAAACCGTATTTAAAAAAAAACACACACAAACCTGGTTTCCTGCACACGTAGTAGCCGTTCAATCGCTTAGACTGGCAGGTGGAAGATGTCCCCACCCCGGTCCTGTCAGGCAGTGGCACCCATTTCCGTACCAGCTCGACCACCGTGCCGTCCTCCAGCGCCTCCGTGGTCCTGGGAACACACCGGAAGCCTTCCAAGCCGCACGAGGTCGACCCGACAACACCCACTATGTGTACAGTGAAGGATGGGGGCAGTAAGCAGGTAATAATGGCGTAGCAGTTGTCATGTCAATAGCTATTACTGTGTTTCTATATCCTCTTATTTACATCTTATCTATTTTTTTTCAGCGGAAATCGCTCATGTTGTCGTAGCTTAATAGGATAGGTTAGTATTCCATCTTGGAAGATCATTCCGTGTATAGAGACAAGGCACACATTACCTTTTTTGTCGAAATCCATAAAACGATGTTCACAATATTTGTAAAATTACAGTAGAAAATGATATGTATTGGTAGCTAGTTTGGGTACCATACGGGACATCAACACGGAAAATTATTTCATTAGATATGTTGCTACCATATTAACCACTTATAAATCACTCTCTTAGCAATATAAGGTAATGTCTAGGTATGAAAACAAGATATATACCATACTTGCGTAGATCCGACTAATCAACATTAGTGTAAACACAGAATTATCTTCTGTGCTTGGGGGAAAGAGATATTGTCAAATGTTTAAAAAAAAAAACAGCGATTCGTCAGCGTCTTTTTTTCCATTTATTTCATAAATGTTAATGGCTTGTGCGTGGAATCTTACTAGTCAATATGCATCTCGAGGTGCTTATAAGGTCTGCAGAGACAGCATTGTACCACTATTGAAAAGTGCGATGTTTGACCAAACTCACGTGACCCATTTTTTCTTCCCGTATACTCCGCCTGACCACTTTGTCGCTTTGTTTCGCCTTGTCAATTAATTTGGGTCGACTGGATATGGACACACCACCCATCAATTACGACATATCATATAATATAGTCACCATGGTCACGTATCAATTTATCGCCTTTGAGGTGTGCAGAGGATGCGCAGGCTCGTGAATCTTAAAGCGAGAGTTCGATGGTTTTGATATCATGATGTGTCAAGTGAACTTCTTCGTTGGTATCAATACACATCACAGAGAACTGTGGACAATAGGAATTTACTGTACCTACGCATTGACTAGGGAGTTGTCGACCTTAACTAAATACTTGCCAAATGTAAGTGTTAGATAACGTCCCCCCCCCCCTCCCCTCACCTCCACCTTATACAATTGCACCCTAAAATCTTGTGCCCTACCTGCTCGATTATGATTAAAAAACAAATATATTTCTTTTTAAGTCCAAAGCCTGTTTTTCCCTCACTCATGAACCCTTTGTCTGCCAGATGAGTTTTTCCTCCTGTTGTGTGTGCATTACTTGTATCGAAATACACCAATGGCCAATAAAGAGTTAAAGATATCGGTTAGGTTTTCATTTCACGAAAAGGGGAAATGGATATTCGGCATCACAAAAGGCATAATGCGTCTCTAAACATGCATACGGAAGAAATGAGAATACTCATTTTTAGTTACAACAGCTTTTATTTGGATGATTAGATTATTCCTTTACCCAATCTGAACACATTGGAAATAGGAGAAAAACCCACGTATTATCCAAGGTAAATGAGGAATAAAGATCGAAGCAAAGTGGAAGCGGATATGCTATAATCTTGATATAAGATCTACAATGCAGTTTACCAATATTATGAGATTATCCACCCTCTCAGTGCCTTTGAAAATACCCTCTTCTTCTTTTTCAGAGATATTTGGGGCAATTGCATGAAATTTTGATGTGGTGTATGTCATTGTGCACTAAGTGGCTATCAATATATAATGTTGTATCAAATGCGAGTCTATGATATTATACTGCATCTATACATCCTAATTAGCATGATTAGTCTGGATAATCAATATGATTGAGAATACGCCCCGTCCTCTCTATCTTTATTATCATCCTCCCATCCTGTACTGTTCTTCAATCTTTCCACACTCCCGTTGCCATCTTTTTCCCTGCCGACCTGCCTACTATTATTATCCAATATATTCTTTTATAGATTATTATTAAAAGATGTATGTACAATATACATGATATATATGTGTATTTTTACATATATGGATAGCAATATATATATATATATATATATATATATATATATATATATATATATATATATATATAAATGTGCATATCATATATAATACATATGAAAATGGATAATAATAACATATATGGATATATGAATAGTAATGAACAGAAAGTGAAATGACCTTACTTGCATATACTGTACATGGGAATGAATGCAATCCACTTTGAACGTTTATTCACATAAAGCAGAACAGCCGGATTAAAAAGTTAGAACGTGTGCTTTCAAGAAAGCAAAAAGAAAATTATACGTTGAAAAACGTCTTACCTGTAATGTCATAATGAGTTAGGTCTTAAGTTTAAAGCATAGCATTAGCATACATACCCGCACGAAAATAATTAAAAGGTATATTATGAGGAGGGCAAGGTCAATATTTCTGCGAAGTGGACTTGAGGCCTTCTGGTAATCAACCTTCTATTGATATAGGCAATATTTCAGTCAGCTTGGTTAGACATCACTGTTTTCCTCTCCGTGGTTGAGGCTCTTTACAATGCTTAACCTTGCCCTCTGATTATTAACTTACCCACATCACCAATTAATGACAAAGCGAAATAGTGGGATGGTCGTGCCTACATCGTTTGCAGTGCTTGGTGCCAACACTGTGCGTAGGCTCACTACGTACACGTATGGTAATCCGTAGCAGTGATACGTAATTCGTTAATGACCCCAACACATTATTCTTCACCTTGTATATGTTCCTTTACTTCAGTAGAAAAAAAAAATATCGACATAACCATTTCAAAGAAAACTTACATTACTCCTGCCTCTTGTATTATTATCAAGAATGGACAGAGAAAAAGGAGATTGAGTAATCAAGATAATTATAACCCCGTTGATCTAAATAGCCACAAAAGTATGATACATAATTAATGGGCCAATTCCATGATAAAGTGGGCATGACCATCAAAATTCAAGAATTGCCAAACCATAGTAATTTTGGTATCATTTATAAATGAATATGGGACTTTAAAAAAAATGGCAATTCCATCTTTAATATGATACTGACAACATTTGCATTTCTAATTGGCATAATAAAAACTTGCATATTTCATGAAATTCCATAATTATCACAAACTTTAAAGCAGGTAGAAACAAGCAATAAGGTGAACACAAAGCCCACATTTGTTAAGTAATATATCTCAATTTAACAAAATATACATGTATATGCAGAAATTTGTGTTTCAATTAATGCGTTTTCCTTCATTAATCATTTGATTAGTGTAATAAAAGATGTCACAGTTTTTAAGATATTTTCAAAAATACAAATGCACATGAAATAACAATGCACATGTTGCACCACAAATTGTCGTCCCTGCACAAATTGTCGTCGGCGACAATTTGTGCAAAATTTGACAAAACCTGACACAACAAATTGTCGTCCCCTGCACAAATTGTCGCCGGCGTCAATTTGTGCTGCAGGTGATGTTCCCATTTTTCACCCTCACGGACGACAATTTGTGCAGGCAAACTGATAGCTCGTTGCACAAATTGTCACCCCTTGCACAAATTGTCACCCCTTGCACAAATTATCACCAGTCCCTGTCTTCAAAATATTGCCATGTGTGGTTGTGCCTGTGATGTGTATGTAAGGTGTGTGTGTGTGTGTGTGTGTGTGTGTGTGTAATTGTGTGTGTGCGTGTGTGTGTGAGTGTGTGTGTGTGTATGTGTGTGGGTGGGTGGGTGTGGTGTGTATGTGTGTATGTGTGTGTGTATGTGTGTGGGTGTGTGTGTGGGTGGGTGCATGTGTGTGTGTATGTGTGTGTGTGTGTGTTGCGCGCGTGCTGGCGTATGGGCTAGGTTGTTTGCGTGTGCGTGTGTTAGCGATGAGTGTTGAGCTGGTATGTATGTGTACGTGATGGGGATGTTGAGGTGGGTGTGTGCAATATATGTGTGCATAACTGTGTAAGTACGGAATATTACGTGTGGGTGCATGGTGATGGTGGTGGTTGTGTGATTGTGTGTGTGTGGGGGGGGGGGGGCGAGCGCGCGTGTATGTGTACATTGTGTAGATGTGAAGTCGTGTATTTGTGTTGAGGAATTAGCCAATGGGTTTTGCATTGCCCTCTGTTTCATTGTTCTATAAATATAATAAAAATTACACAGTAACCCCGTTCATATACACCGCCTATCAGCGAAAAAGGCGCAACATTTGCGGCAATTTTGCCGATGCATTACCGATAGCTGCGTATATGAACGGGAATCGCTCAAATAATGCGGTATTTGCTTCCTCCTTTTTTGCGCCTATTTTGCGGCTTTTTCGCGGATCGAGACCTATGGAAAGCCAACACCGCCAAAAAGCGCAAATATTTACGTAAACAATTTAGACGTAAACAACATTTGCGTAAGCCATTTAATTACGTAAATAACATTTACGTACACTCAGTAGCCAATCATTTGTTCGATGTTGATGTAGATGATATAAAGTAAAAGATCTTGTTGATTGCATGTGTTCTTTTGCCTGTTTTCCCCTATCACTAAACCGACTCGTGTAACGTCATTTTCAGCTACCTAAATTGATAACATATTTACAAATTGTGTCAAGGACCATTTCTCTTCTGGAATATTTTGTTCTGATTTCTCTGATTGTACATAGCATTAATAAAGGAAATGATATTAATCTACAGGCAACGTGTGATTACCGCCGATGAGAGAACTTCAGACAAGATCTTGATGTCGATTGGTCCAGTCTATCTTGTTTCATGTGAATGTCTCTTGTGATGATTTATTGCACATTTTCTAACTTGTATAAGTTACATTTCCCTACTCGTTAAATTTAGTCCAAAGAAAAAATGTAGGAAACCATGGATCACCCTATATTTTGAAATCTATATCAAAAGTTGTATTATATATATTTATTAAAAAAAGAAGCCAAATATATGCATGATGACAACAATTTATTGACAAAGTAAAACAACTTATATTACTGTTTATCAAGATATTCATAATGATATTTGATAAATTGGTCCCATATTAATGAATTTGAAGGAACAGCACTTCCAAATGATATGTATCATAATGAAGTATACATATAAACATCGTACACATTTTTTAATAGTCAGTGCAGAATCACTCTTCGGGCTTAGACCAACGTCTGTTCATGAAATCAGTAATTTTGTTTTAACTTTAAAATCGTCCAAATCCTGCGGCTCAGATGACAATTCTCCAATCATAGTCATTAAAAAGTGTGTAAGAACCAAATTCTTCACAAACAATCAGCACTTGTAAGAGCCTACATGAGTCACACAGGTTATCATCGGTCAGGTCATTAAGCCAAGGAGAGAATAACCACATTCTTATCTCTCTCTGTTTTTAATTCTCATTTTCTCTCCCGCTCTCTCCTCCCTAGTGCCTATCTCTCCTCTGTGGTTAGCTCCTTATAAACAATACTCCCTTCCTACCAAATTCCTCCCATATAAATACGTATATTCCTCCCTGGTATAAAACTCCACACCCACTCCGAAATACTCTGCTTCTATACCACCACCAGGTATACACGCACCTCTCTTTAGCCGCCTCATGTAGGTTTAAAGTGCTAAGACACAGAGGGACCATGTGCAGCATCATCATAGCTATTATAACACAGCTACTTCTTCATAATATATTCCATTGATTATATGATACTTCTCATAGCGATTACACTGAAGCTTACTTGATATATCATATCACAACTGACAATATATCCCTTAAGTACAGCTATACATGTATTACATTATCGTTAGTTGTGTACCGTTGATATGAATGTTCCAGATGTTTATCAACTACATTCGTTCAATAAAGGATCATGAACTATTATATTCATCGTCTTTGTCTACATCTATAACGTCGTCTGCTTCATCCGTATTAGTTAAGAGTCTCTCTGAGAGACCACGCTACCGTATGAACATTCAACATAACACAGTGTAGACCCTTACACATGCATTGTTGATCCCTCGTGTGATATTTTCAAGTGCTAGGCAGACTAATTAAAAATAGTACCTGAATTAAAAAAAAAATGATCGCAAAACATGAGAATTGTAGACCCATTGCATTGATCATGCACAGAATGGAACTGTGAAGTGGTGTATAAATTTGAACCTGAATAATTTGAATAAATCGGTTTGGTAAGCGTCGAGTTGTCCGGCAGACTCATGGCGCGCGATCAAATTGGACCTGGAACTAAGATTCGTCGGTGTTCAATGTAGTTTCATTTGCGTAAATGTAAAGCCAGTTTGTTTACGTAAATGTAGCAATGGTAGATTATAGTTTACGCAAATGCTTAATCGTTTACGTAAAAGCTAATTCTTTTACGCAAACTCCTAATTGTTCACGCAAATGGGTTTACGCAAACGATGTTCTAAAAACTGATTGGCTAGAGAGTGTACGTAAATGTTGTTTACGTATCTAAATGGTTTACGCGAGTATTTGCGCTTTTTGGCGGTGTTGGCCTTCCATAGAGACCTAGTAATAATACCGCAATATTGCGGTAAGCGAATCTTATAAACTGCGTCCGCAAAATAGGCGTAAATGTTGCGCCTTTAGCATCGCGCCCTGGCCTGTTGGTCGCTAATCCTACCGCTCGTATGGCTGAGCGGAGCATGTCACCATTGGTTTGGAGAGAGTCCAGCTGTCCAAAACACCGCAACATTACGGCTTTTGGGGGTGTATATAAACGGTGCTTTTGCGGCTCGCTGGAAACTTGCTTACCGATGTGCATCGGTAATAATAGCGGTATATGGTATATGAACGGGGCTAGTGACGATGGTCATCGGGGTTACTATATTGGTGTGATTACAAAAAAGAAATGTCATGATGGTGAATGGAATTATAAACAAATATCAAAATGCGATCACCCTTATGATCGTGCCAATAAGGCAAAATGAAAATAATTGACAATGCTCTAGAGTAAAGACAGCGAGTCAGTTAATGTCAAATTTCATTATCTCCTTCTAGGAATAATACGAAAGCAGGGGAAACAGTTTATGAATTGTTTGTTCTGGTATTGCCCCACTTTTATGTGTTAGAACTCAAAACTTGACTGTGTTAACTGTCTTTATTCTCTTAGAGCAGTATTTGTGTTAACTGCACGTACACCACACACACACACCCCATAACCCCCCCCCCCACACACACACACACACACACACACACACACACACTCACACACACACGCACACACACACTCACACACACACACAATCACACACACATGCATGCACGCACACACACACACTCACACTCACACACACGCACATACATATACACCCGCACACACACACTCACAGACACACACACACACACACGCACACACACACACATTCACACACACACGCACATACTCACACACGCACACATGCTCACACACACACACAATCACACACACATGCACACACACACTCACACACACGCACACACACAATCACATACACATGCACGCACACACACACTCACACTCATACACACGCACATACACACACACCCGCACGCACACACTCACACACACACCCACTCACGCACACACTTACACATGCACGCACTCAAACACACACACTCACGCACACACGTACACACACACACACAAACTTTAACGTGACCTTTTATTTTGGTTTGTGTGCATTCATACACTTGAGTTATGTGTTGGTTTTCATGTATTATGTTTGTCAGGAATTATTATATTACCAAAAATGTAAGCCCCTAATGGCCTTGAAGGCTTCAACGTCATATTGAATGTGTTTCGAGGGGGGACGACAATTTGTGGTGTCAGCCCCCTGCACAAATTGTCGTCGACGTCAATTTGTGCAGGGACGACAATTTGTGGTGTCAGGGTTCTGCACAAATTGTCGTCGACGTCAATTTGTGCAGGGACGACAATTTGTGGTGCAACAGCACATCTTACACATATAGGTCAATCAGATGCACATACTTTAGAAACAATAATTCTTCCTGTTCACTATTATATTTATGTCACGGTTTTACAGTAGCTGTCACTTAGTCTTATAATACATACCCATTTGAAAGATGGCAAATTCATCCGCTACTCTTAAAAACTCTATTCCACAAATATAATGCAAAATGAATACAGTGTCCTTCAATACATTCTTGTTTTTCCGATATAAAACATATGAAAGGCTGATTTGCACGGAAATGTCAATGCATCATCAGTGGTTGTATCAAAGGGTGTAATTATGTAGACTAGGGCTTCAATACAGGAACTCCTAGGACTACATACACTGTGTTGCTTGTATATCTCATAAAAGGAGCACTTTTCATGAACTCTTGATAATCATTACTGACAAGAGCTAGTGATAATATATTTACACTTGAGGCCAGAAGTTTACATACACCCAGGAAATTTAAGGAAAAGCTGACATTTGCCAAACTTCATACATTTTCCTGTATCTTATCAAATATTTGTGCTATCATGACGAATTTGACATCAAAGGAATGAGTATGTCATGCCCCTTCATCGCATTGATTTGTTATCAGCAGCTGAAAAATAATTAGGTGTCATTTCCCCCAGAAAATCTTCATATTTTAATCAAATTAAAAATTCAAACTTGACAAAAAAAACATTTCATATTTGTGCTAGTTATATGTCAACAAAAGCATTTCAGATACACACTTTTTGGTGAGTGGTGATATATTATGAAAGAAAATGTAATATATATCATAGATTTGACATTTATTTATACCTATGAAACGATGTTGGAAAATATAATACCGAACAATAGAATACATTTGGCACAAATATTACTTTTTTTCTTCAAAGAAAATTCCAAGTGAAATATGATTTAATCCCAACGGCATTCCAATCATGTAAAAAGAAATTATAAAATTATCAAAAGCCCGCCCAAAATCGGCTTTATTGTTGATTAAGAGGGCATACTGTGTTAACATCTTCTGTAGATAACACTGTATGATATTTACAAAAATGCTGGGCTTTACTAGCTTCTAACTTGTTTACATGATTCTTCATGTAATGTAACATATCATTAACAGTACGATTTGAAAAATAAAGTGCATCCGTCAATGAGGAGGGGGAATGGGTTGAGTGGAGGGGGGGGGGGGACACCTTGGTAGTGTTTGCCATTACAGTATGTGCTTTGTTATCTAATGTAGATGGAATTTACACTCATTCCGTGTCCGACACTTACAACGTGCTTTCTTACCAGGTGCGGAATGCTATCAGAATAAAGAAATGAAATGTGTATAAGGTCAGGAATGTCAAAGACTTTACATCTACTTGGATTACGTTATGGAAGGACATGAATTAAGCATTTGTCTTTTGAACTCATGCTCGCGCTGCCCAAATGTTATGTGTTTTCAATACATGCGCTATTCAGGTGTTTTAACAATAACGAACATGATTTTGTGGCGACGGTTTCTCAGAGGGAAGAAACGAAATGAAGAATATCATTTCGCTTGTCCAGTTCTGCTAATGGCATCAATACTCCCGTAAACAAAACAAGACATCAGCAAACAAAAATAACAACTTTTTTCAAGTAAAATAATCAGCTACACGCAAACGTAAGCAAACACTGTTAATATATTACACAGCTCAAGATATGATTTTGACAATGATGGAATCTCATTTGTCGCAAGATGTCGAGAATTTTGTCAAGTTTGTTAGTAATACACATATCGATAGTCCGATTTTTCAGTTATTCTTTTTTTTACTCTTTGAGAGAAAAAAGCAGAGTACAGAATCTATTTTAAAGTTCCCCCTAACTTCCTCAAAATTTGCAGCAAATTTTGATATTTCTTTGATATTTCTTCATATCCGCTAAATGTCGCTCCTGATCATGGGCTCCCAAAGCATTGTCATTTTTTGTGGAATTCCTGTGACATTCATTAGCACGCTTTAGCATCTATGCAGGTATTTGGAAATCATGCTCGATTTCATATTCTACCCTGCATCTCCTGGGTAGAATCGAATTATTATTGCACACCACAAATGACTATACATAGATTATTTTGATCGCTTTGCTTTAGAAGATGCTTGGACCCGTTTGGGTCCAGAAACGATGCAACAATAACTAAATACATGTGCCATTGGTCATGGTCTCTGCCACAATTTCACAGGAACAAAAATTGGCTTGGTAATCTGTTGACGTAGTATTTCTACACCCATCCAATCCTCACACACACATATTCATTTATTTAGAGAAGTATGAATTGTAAAAAAAAACCTTGCTATCAACAATGATTAATTTGAATCAAGTCGAACTTTATTTTAGGCTAAGGCTACTTACAAGACTGCTCACCTGTAACAGCCAAAAACGTGCACAAGAAAATACACATGTTGGCGCCAAGAGAACAGCTCCACATTGTTGATCGCCCGATCAGTCGACTAGCACGACAATACCAAGGCTGGTCACGCTCAATCACCGCCCGTCCATCCTCCGATTCACGGTGAGAATGCTACGATACCATCCGCCAGGCTCCGACGATAACGTATGCTAATGAGTACTATTTAATTACGACTTGCAAAGAAGATACGAGAGTATGTAATAAAGGTAGCATCACCTCTAAAAAATAGAACGTGCAAGAGGAATTCGGCTCACTGATGGCTGGTTTTATTGGTCTTGTAAATGTCTTTAAGAGGGCTTGGGACGTTTCTTTTGTTTTGTTTTTGCGGTAAGAAGTTATATTCTATGTGTTACAGGATAGTCATCATCAGAGAAACAGGATCAAAAGAATTATAGCAGCTTTATTTGTTTGTTCTAGTTTACCCTTTTAAATATGTTTATGTTTACCCTTTAATCTAGAAATAATGATTTTTGTCCAGATCATGTGCATAATTTGTAAAGGTTTTTTAGTTTATATACAAAATATATTTCTTAATTTAGTAATAGTGTGTGACTGCAGATACAATTACCGTCATATCACCCATAGTAAAGAGTAAATCCCATTCTAATGTTTAAAGAGTATTATGTACAGTATCTCCGTTACCCATACTAATGTTTATATATGTTAATAGATAATTATGTTCGGTATACATTGAACCTGTTGAAAAGTCACACGCAATTCGGACTGCGAGCCGCGAAGTGTTTCTGTTTTGAACTTTTGTTGTTTTTATCCAAATAAACCATTATCTATCTAAACGTGTAAATGAAATAAATTCTCGTGGTTTTGCACCAAAATTAAGGAACAGATAATGTTGTATCATCCTAACAGCAAACGATGGAAGAATTAGTTTGCTGAGAGTTTGAACAAAATGTCAACTCATGCGACAATTATCATGATTATGTGACAAAGATTGGTATTATTAAGAGTATTTTACTCTCCTAATGTTAGCTGTTTGGTGGAATAGAAGGATAGATAGCAATGATATGATACGTGTATGAAAACACAACCCCTCTCTCTTAACATCTCTCTCTCTCTCTCTCTCTCTCTCTCTCTCCCGTATTCGTGTTTGTATTTTTTTTCCGTATTTATCATTCCATTGTGATTAATAAGTACGAGCATACAGTGTTTCGACATGTGTATCAAGCTAAAGAGTGTCATGGTAACCCATAGATAGCATAACGGTCTCCCGAGTGACCATGAGCAAACCGACAAAAATAAACTGGAAAGGAGAGAAACAGAGTGTGAGGAAGGAGGGAGAGGGAAGGAGGGGGGGGGGGGGGTGTAAGAGACATGGATGGAGAGAGGGGGTGGTAGAACAGAGACACGGAGATAGAGCTATACAACAAAATCGAGCGTGTGTGTGAGACAGAGAGGGACAATGAGACAGTGGTAGATAAAGAAGGGAGAAGAGTATGAGAGAAAGAGATAGAGATAGAAAAAAGCGAGTGTGTGTGTAACAGACAGAGAGATAGAGGGAGATGGAAGGTTACAAAGTGTGAGAGAGAGGAACAGAGAGACAGTGATAGATAAAGAGGGGATAAGGGTATGAGAGAAAGAGATAGAGAGTGTGTGTGTAAGAGACAGAGAGATAGAGAGAGATGGAAGGGTACAGAGTGTATGTGTGTATGTGTGTGTGTGTATGTGTGAGGAAGAGAGACAGAGTCAGACAGAAAGATAGGAAAGGGAGAGTGTGAGACAAAAAGGGGAGAGAGAGAGAGAGAGAGAGAGAAGCTGATAGAGGAAGGGATAGAGAGTGGCAGATCTGTAATGAATATGAACAAGGAGCTGACACTTTATATGCACTTTATGATATTTGCCATTATTTAATTTGGAATGAACATACATCCATACATACAAATGAAATATAGGACATGACGATGACTATGATTACAAGTGTAAGTTGCAAACTGTATGATTTAATCACATTTTTTTAACCACTGCCAATAAATTCAATTGAAATCCATTGTTTTTATAAAGCTCATAGGTATTATGTACAATAAATTCACATGAGATAAATTGATTCATGTTTAAAAGTAAACTGACAGCAGAAGTGATGTAAACATTTACATAACTTATTGTTCTTCATAAAAATGATTCATAATGCAGCACGATCCAATGTCATATAATCGATTCATGTAGGCCTTTGAAACAGGATACAAATCAAGAGGCAAACATAAATATTGCTGATGGCTATAAATAACCATACAAAATAGGCTCTAACCAATATTCAAGTAAACGTAGAAAACAAGTAATTCATTGCATTACAAAACAATAATAATTAAAGTAATACTACTCCTACTGATAATACTTACAATGATCATTATATTAATATTGATTATACGAACAATTATACAATAGAAAATCTAAAAAAATTGAATGGTAAATGTTAAAATTAAGAGAATGTTCATGTTTGAAAGTCATGATCTTGACGAAAAAAAAATCACATTACAGTAAAAAAATAAACCTATTGGCATCGTGGTATATGGTTTAAATATATGATGCTTCCTTCACAGTTCAACATTCTTAGCGAACACCTCAGGACATGAAAGGGGCAAAATATGGAATATGAAAACAATAGTTTTAAATGCTGCTGCAAAAAGAGTTGCAACATTATATGAGTTGAACGAGAGAAATGGTGGTACATGTATCGTAACTGTGTATTACTGTTCGATGTACCATGTCAAAATTGTTTTGAACCTCTGCTTTTGCTGAGTGAGTTACATTATTCTATGCAAAGAAGAAACTCTCGTAAAACATAACATGTACACTTCTTCACTGTATATTGCCGAAGCAAGCTAATTTAGCACTTTCTAATATCAGGGGATGTCATTATTTTAGAAGCAGGTTTTCTGACATTTCATCAATGACTATTATCGTAATAATACAGAACATTTCATTTTTAAGACAAATTTGGATGTCAACATAATTATATGTGTGCCAGATCATTAATTTACAACACAATGGCTGTTATGCAGCACGCATGTCAACCCACAACTTTTCTGTCAGAAGCATCATACATTATTAATGAATAGTGACACTATGATGGCAGATGCTAGTTGAGTGATACACAATAGTCATTGCTGTGTTCCGAATTGATTATCTTATACACACAATGTTTTAGGTCCGAATTTGTCTAAAAGTGAAAGTCTCATTACACATTCCAAGGATTTTTACAAGAATAATAATTTAGGAAATGTCATGAAACCTGCTTCAAAAAACTGACATCTTTAGACTTTATATTGTGTCAACTACGGCTTGATTCGAGTTGTAAATATTTTTTTTCTAAAATTCAAGTCTTTTTAACACCTAGTTCTTGTGAAGAAATGATGCGTTATCGCGCCTGAATTTTTCTCTAGCAGGCAAATATATGAGCGATATAGACAAATGAAAGTCATGGCACCAAGCAAATTAAATGTTTTAGGTCAAACTAATAAGCACCACTACAATTGTTTCTTCAAGGACCATACCCACCTGAATTTACAATCAGGAAAATGATGCAACTAACAAAATGAAGTACCGTTTGTCATACAAAATCCAAGGAGGTTTGATAATGAGCTCTGCTTTTAATGCCACATGTGTGATTACTGATTAAGACAGGTAATTGTTATAATAACTTCCATACCACATACAAGAAGTGGTCAGACAAGAGGAATATTACCAAATATTGGTTACCGGCATTTTGAGTCACGGAGTTGTGCGTTACTGTCACTCTACCCCGAGTTGACAAAACAATCGCCTTCTAGTAAGCGCCCTATCCCTGCATGCATGGAGTGTCACGACTCGATGGTCTTTCGATGTACTACTGGATGATCTTGTGACCTCCTACTCCAGATATTTGATTCTGGAGTGCTGTCAGAACGCCGGACATTCCGGGTATTTTCATAGGTCACTTCACAGTCAGACTACCTACAGTGCAGAATTACAAATTCTGTTTACCAATATTTTGGTAATATTTTTGATTATCTGACCACCATTAACCATGATAATTACAACAAAGACTGACAAAACGCCTACGTACCCTTGTTACCCCTGATCGTTTGACTATCACACTGACTTCCACCACATATTCATATAAACTCAATCTGTAAAATTAATCGTATACCTATTGCAATGTATGTACGGTTCTGTATGGTTCTACAAAATATATTCAGATAAAACGTACTCTTCCAAAATAGTTAAAATCTTCTCAGTGACACAATCTCAGTGAGATGCATAAAACAATCTTTAAACAATGTATATGATATATAAAAACTAAGTTTACAATTTGCATAGTAAATTAACTACACGTCCATATATTCATTGACTCCTACATTCCTGAAAGACGAGTTGAACCATGACGGAACGGCTCACAAAACTTTATTTTAAAAATAGTATTTACAGATATCAGATGGTGATGTCACGCATGACGGCTTGTAGAGTAATACATATTATTGACCCCTTCAGGAAAATACCGGTATACAAAACCAGAAAACTTTGGAAAACGGTTTTGGTTTGGTCATTGTCAAATGGTTTCTTGTGCTTCTGTGCTTCATGCTGCTCATGTGAATGAATTTTTTTTTCTCAAATGATCCTGCAGCTGACAGCAACACAACCAACGCTCTTCATATATTTCTTTAAAAAGAACATACAAAGGAACATACAGACACCATTAGTTAATACATCTATGCTAATTACACCCCATTTCTTGCAATAAGCATATAAGACAACTGTGCTCAGTCAGCAGAAATGCCCTTTCTACCTTACCATATTACCAATGGATCATTTAATATGTAGTGTTCTCCTAAGGAATGAATGTACTATATGCAGCAACCACAAACATACCATTTCCAATCAACACAAATCAAATGATACAATCATGTCCAGAAATATTTCAATCACGTTTTGGGCATATGCACCAAAGATGTAGAATGACCAAGCCTGTTCTTTTAAGGTGGAATAGAATCTGGAAGACGATGATGGTAGCAGGAGTGGGGATATTTGGTTCCTAAAGCACCTCCTAACCTTCCCCTGTGGTTGTATCATAGTTGTAAGTAAGTGACAGTATTCCACATGCACATCTGTATATGTCTTTATTTATCTTTAAGCTCTAATCACTGTCACTTCCGATATCAAACTATACTCATAAAAATCAGTCATATATTGGTTTATCTGCCCCATGGCAGCACAGTATTACATTTATCTGCATCTCTCCTTGTACAAGTATTATTAAACAAGTTGATGAAAATATTTAAAATAAAAACTATATATCATCAAATAATACAATATTGATTTGTCATATACAGCGAACAGAAGTAAAGATTATAAACATCCCCAAAACATAGGAAATCATACACAGGTTCCAATGATTGAACAATTATGTACCATTTCAATATCTACTGCACTCCATTGGAGTTCTGATATCTGATATCCACATACCATCTCTACTTTTTCCAAGTCACATGTACAAGAAATGTCTGTGCATTCTTGGGCAGAATGTGAGAGTATTTTTAGCAATGGTCAAAAGTTAAGTCCATCAAGGACCAAGTTAAGCAACCAGGTGTTCCACATTTAGTATGATCATTCAATGTTAGTTACAAAGTGGGCTCATAAAACTTTTATTTCACTTTTACATACGATTTAATGAGAGCACTCAGATCAGATACATCTAAAATTTATACAAGAAACTGATATACGGTATATACAATTATTGTTTGCTAAAACTGATTACAAATGCTACCATTTGATACAACATACATCAGTATTTTACAAGAGGAAAATGATACAGCCTACATTACCATTCCATGAAGTCTAATCCCATAGACTGGACTAGGTGGTAAGAAATGTTATAAATAGCATTTTAGTACATTTACACTTTTGAGCTATATACAAATCAATCATCACAATCATTCTAATGACAAAATAGTCCCATCGATTGTCTGGTACAGAAAGACAGAAAAACATTCTGTGTGTGCATGTAAATATGTTGCACACACAATACAGAGAGGCCCTCAAAGCATGTATAAATGAATTGATTTATTTTTATTAGAATGTGTGTTCTTTTCCATTCTTTGTGGTATTTGTCATTACATTTCCTGGTCTTTAACGAGTACAGTCTGCATGATTGAAAAGTGAGATAGCAGTTGACGTTGCTTTTCTGTTACGCTATCAAGCAAATGCTAATCAAACTACTGTATTTAGTACACACACACTATTTTGATATATCACAAATATTTACATGCTTGAAAGGTATTTCTACGACAGCTCTGGAACAAGCCTTACTCAAAAGTGCTTATACTCATAGAAGCAAGTTTTAACATCTTACCCCAAATGAATGAGCATACAGCACATTTCTGAGTAGAAATACACCCTGTTGGATGTCGGACATATCATGAGCTCAACATCTAATTTCTGTATGGCCTATACAACCATGATTCTTCACCTTGTTTTTAAGAATATTTTTTATTCAATAATTTTGCAGCTCATCAAACGTATTGCTTTCATAAAAAACATAGTATTTAGTGCAGTATAAATGTAAATCATTATCATATTATGACTAATATTCACCACACTGGTCCTCCTCTTACACTGTACAAGTACATTAAAAAAAAACACACAGGCACCGAGAATTTTACTGATGTGTGCGATATATCCCAGACCAGAAAAAAGCTTAATGTGAGAACACACACATACTTTAAGACTACTCTCCTCAAATCTGACATTCATAATATTTATGTTACAGTTTTGTCATTATCCATACCTTTGATGAGAAATGAGCTGCAGGCAATAACTTGAGTTGTTTAATCATATGCTTTGCGGCATATTTGACCATTGAGTTATCTTTGTTTTCATGTGGAAGGAATTCTTTGGAAAAATAACCAGATTCAATGCACTCTTCATTTCATTTGAAGTGACATCTAACCTTCACTTTACAGGCACTTCGTGCTGATTATTAAAAATTATATTTAAGGCACTTCAGCACATATAGCAAAGTTTTGGGCCTAAAATTACAATTTTGCTAAAGAATACTAGGAATACTTCTTTAAGTAGGCAATCTTCTACACTTGACTCACAACATAATATATTCAAGCCACAGTTTTCTTGGAAGACACCTCATTATATCAAAAAGTAGTATTACATCTCATGAAACGAATCACTCTCTATATTCTATTCTCTTGTAGAAAAAATATTCTTGTACAAATAATATTAATGTGAAAATGTGTCACTTTTGAATTTTGTACAAAACATGTTGATCTCAGAGTGTCTCATATTAGTTTGCAACCACCTCTTACAATACATGTCAATAGCATTCTTACATCTCAGAATTTATCCTCATCTCTGCAGAGTAGCAGAATAAGATAATTACGTACTTAATAAACCATTTAACTTCCAAACCGTAAGTTGCACAAACCAGAGTCAAGAACAGCACCAATAAAATCAAAGTATGCAGAGCAAACTCCTATAACCTCCTCAAAGCTTGCATTGAATTGATCTAAAGAGCTGCATGCTACATTGTGATCATTTGAACCATGTACATTGTAGATGGTATTTTCTTTTAGCATCTTATTGTTACTATCGCATATAGCTCCTAATGAACACTAAATCTTCGGGCTTATGGCGTGCTAGCTTTTGCTATTTTGTCTTTTTGTTAGCCTTTTTCACTTCTCAGAGCACCTCTTTCCCCTAAAAAGTATTCTAAAGGTTGCTAACACATTTTGCAAACTGGGTCACAAGATCAACACATGTTAGAACACACACAGAGAATTATCAAAATCAATGAAGAATTCTTGTGAAAACTGAGAGCTGTACATAGACAACTGTAAGTCCCTTATCAATCATTTCCCCTTAGGTTTATCATAAAGACAGATAAAGTATCATTGCTGACACTCATATCTATATTTGTGGAAGCATTCATTAAAAATGAAATTCTCTGAGGATTACAGGACCTAATATAGGCACTGCACATTTACTCGATATGATGAAGTAACTGACTACAGCTACAATGTCCTGACTGCCTGATTAGTAGAGCTTTGCATCTCAAGCTAACCAATCAGATCGCAAGTACAGGTGGGCGTGGCATTACCGCACCGTCCTATAGGCGCGCTTCAGAATGGCCTGAGCGTCCTTGAATTTTGGTCGGTCTTCATCATCCATCTTCCAGCAGTTATCCATCAGAATCCGCACCTCATCCGGGGTGTGGTCGGGAGGGGGCATCCGGTAACCTAGCAGCACAACAATATGAGATGCAATCCATTACTCAAAATCACACAATAATCATTGATACATTACATTATCTTACTAATGGCAGTATCATGTCAACATTATTCATTCTTTACCTGGGTATGGGTATAATTGGTATCAAAACGAGCTTCTGTCAAACACATAAATGTCTTGGAATCAAATGACTGCCATAAATGATCATTCACAACATTTGGCAGATTTATTCACGTTTTTTATAGATTCTTCTATATATATTTTTGTTTCTGTTTTTATCAGAAATTATGACATACAGATAAAGTCAAAAATGAAGAGTCAAAGAAAAGGAAAGAAAGTTCTGCAACACCCTGGGCTAGTCTCATAAATCATGTATGTCAGCTCAGGGATTTAAGTGCTTGTTTGGGAATGATGTGGGTTTGTGGACAGACACCTGCTTGCTGTCATCTCTCTGAAGACTGTGCTGCTGTACCTACCTTGTCCCACCTTCTCTCTGGCCTCGTTATTGCTCATGCCTGGGTATGGCGTGCTACCATTAGAAAAGATCTCCCATAGCAGGATGCCAAAGCTCCACACGTCTGACATCGATGTGTACTTCCCTGCATGGTACAATGTCAAAGTATGGGATTATGTTATGATGTCTTCCCCTCCCTTTCATATGTGATGTAATTCTTAGGGTGTATCCATTATATTTCATTTCATGAATTCTATTTAACCATTGTTGAAGAAAACATGCTCTAGCCATGTCCATTCCGCATGTCCATGCATATGCATTCAGAGTGCATTATCAAAATTACATATTTTGAAACTAAATACGTAACTAACACAATGTATATTTCCATGATAACAATTCAAAACATGAGCAGAAATGCTAAGAACCTTACCGTAGTTCATAGCTTCGGGAGCCGTCCATTTTATCGGTATTTGTCGCATGGCGCCCTCTCTTATCGTGTAGACGTCATCTTCCCTTGACATGCCGAAATCGCTGATCTTGATTAAGTTCTTGTTCCCTACGAGGCAGTTCCTAGCAGCCAAATCTCTGCAGGGTGTGAACAAGGAGAATAGCATTTAAGTAAAGGGCTGGTAAACTATCGACCACCTATTTACTCTTTCAGAAACTTTTATGTATGACTCGTAAGTAGCGACAGGCAAGACATGCATACAAAATTGTTTGCACATACATTAAAAAAGATGCAGAATTCAGCCATTATTTAATATACAACTGCAACATAGTGATCCCAGCATTTTTACAAAGGTTGATTCTTGATAGTAATGCCAGAGACATTTGGCAACACAAACTTTTCAAGAAAGAATACGACTCTTTCTTTCATACTTTTAAGGTAGTACACACAACTTCAAGCTGGAGTCATGGATGTCCAAACTTTCCACCAATCAGGTAACAGGACTCATAAAAAAGGTGTATAACAAATAATACAAATAAGTAAATTTGGTAACTATCTGGTTAAATCAAAATTTCCTAAAGGTTTCATTTATACCAAAAATAACTGACAAGCAAAGTTAGCACACTGAGGCCTTTTAGCACTTTCATAGGCTTAGTAACATTTCCTGAATATGGCCGCTGATCAAGGACCTTAGATTGCTCTCACCTGTGGATGCACTGCTTAGACTCTAGGTAGGCCATGCCGGCTGCTGCGTCTTCACCCATCTTGACTCGCTGCTTGGTGGACAGCTCATTCTGGTCGTTCCTCAAGAAAGACAGCAAGTCTCCACCTAAGGGTGTCAAGGATTAGGTGAGTCAACAACCCAATACTCATGGCAGAGCACAGCAATAATACTGTCCAATTATAAAATGTGATTCAATGATTACATGTTATTCATGATTTATCTATTTATATCATTCACATCTTCGATAATCATTTTGAACCTTCGATTTATCTATATTCTGTTATGACTGCATTGTCTTCTAATCTCATTTCTAATCATTACTATGTAATGGAGAGGGGTAAGGTGTCATTCTTACTACATGACAATAAATCCATTTTGATGGAGAGTGGAGAGCAAACAGTCCTTCGTGTCTCACCTGGGACCAGCTCCATGACGATGTAGATGGGGTGTTTGTCCGTGCACACTCCAATCAGCTTGACGATGTTGACATGGTCGTACTGCTTCAAGATGTTGGCCTCCTGGAGGAACTTCCTCCTGGTTGCCGCGTCGACCGTCTCCTTGCACGTCTTGACCGCCACGGCCATTTGGGTCTTCTTTAGCCGGCCTCGATGGACATCACCAAAATGACCCTAGGAGAAAAGGGGGAGGAAAGGTGATGTCAGGAGAATGAGAGTGATGTCATACAATATTACAAGGTGCGTAATGAGGTAAATTTAAGTTGGTATGGCTTTTTCTCTAACAGCATTCATATTTGAGAAAATTCCCCTATTTATTTAACCATAAGTGCTATCACCATTACCACAATCATAATCGTAACCACTCATTACTATTCCTAGCATCAGTTGTTAGCATAATGACCACTACCATCATCATCATCACCATTACTACCACCATCATCATCACCATCACTACCACTATCATTGATACCAGCACAAGCACCATCATACAGTGTCATAAGATCTTCATCAGCTGCTATCATCACCCACCATCATTATTATCACCATCACTCACCAACACCATTATCATCCTGTGAAGGCTTCAACCTCAACCAAAGACCATCACCATTACCCTGACTGCTCCTCTATCTCAGCCTTCCCCCTCTTCCATATTTGTCTATATTCATATCCCCCTTCCTTCCCTCCCTCCCCACCTTGTGCCTCTCCAACCCCTCTTCTTCTCTCTCTCTCCTCTCCACCTATCCTCCTCTCTCTCTTACCCATCTCCTCCTCTTACTCTCCCTCCTCCTACTTACAGCTCCAAGCTTTTCCTCCAGGTCAATCTCTTCATGCCTGAGGTCATGCTCGTTCCTGACCCGGCACACTGATCTGAGGAGGATGGCTTGTGATGCCTTGGTAACGGGCTGCCGACTGTTGAGCTGGAAACGGATCAGCTCCCCGACCGTCGGGAAAGCATCGCCCTCCAGCCTGTACATCTCCTGCAACAAGGGAGGCAAGCACAAAACTGAGTATACAAAGAGTCTCTACCAGTGCTTTTACCTGATAATGATAAATAATAAATTACCCATGTTTACATTAACTTTCATTGCATTCCTTTCCCTTTGGCATTACTCTCCATTGCACTGGATCTCTAAAATGTTGATTTATAAATTCATCAGGAGGGTCACACAATTATTTTTTATCAGTATAGATCAGTTGATATCTTTTCCTAATAATGCACCCTATATTGATACAAGCTATATTCAGTACAAAACATTAAAACAATGGAACATTCATAAATTCAATCTTAAATTCATCAGAGGATCACATAATTATTTTTTGTCAGTATAGATCAGTTAATTTCTTTCCCTACTAATGCACCCTGTATTGGTACAGGGTATACTTGGAAACAATGGATGATAATGCAGATCTCTCAATCCCATGAGCCTCCTGGCTATACACACCTCATCGTTGATCTGGATAGGGAAGTGGCGGACTTTAGATGCATGCTTGGCGGAGAGGACATAGCGCCCCCACGCATCACTCTTCTCCCGCACCAAGAAGTCTCCATCGTTGACGAGCAGGGCCTCGGTCTCCTTCCTGGGTAGAGCTCCATGGTAGAACTCCTCCTCCTCTAGAGGGAGCTCAGTGGGCTGGCTCTGGGGCTGGGAGGGGAGGGGGAGGGGAGCAGGAGGGGAGCAAAGGACAACAGGTGTACAGAGTGTGTTTTATTCTTTGAATATAAATTCAATTTCATTTAAGGAAACATATAGCCTTATTTTTTCTTTGCCTTCCGCATCCAATAAGTTGGTCAAATATCCCCAAAGAATACACCCAAATAGTATCAGATTTCTTTTGTAGCATACCAGACTAATCAATTCAGCTAAGCATGAGTGTTGTACTCATCTTTGATTCATACAATATTCATGCTGAATGCTGAATGCAATATATCTGATATATCACACAAGGGCATCCAATATTTTATAATAGCATCCATGAATATATGCTCATCATGGAGACTTACAAAAAATATCTGAAGGAAACAAACATTAAATCAAGAGGATGGACACATTCACCATTATCATGCTGGGAGCTGTTAACATGTAGTTGAATGTTCCCTTCAAATATGCTGTGGGAACCTATTGTTGTAACATCCTTCGTACACCATCAAGGCAGTACACATTGATTCAAGAGCAGGTGACAATTACCACGTAAAGCCTCATAAAAATATTACCTATACAGCCAGAGGGAAAAGAAAAAAGAAAGTTAGTCTCATGATGCACTTCACCAACAATCAAGAGTGAAAGGAGTTTATGACAGAAGGAGGAGTTAACACAAATCCCTCTCAGTTTGAAGCCAGGAAAACTACATTGATTTTACATACAGTATTTCATGTATCTGTGGTACTAAGAGGGTTAACTCATGGACAGGGGTGGGATGAGCAGGCAATAGAAAACATGAAATCAATACAGAATACATCAGTCTCAAGATGCATTTAACTAACAAACAGCAGGAGGTGAATAGAGACAGGAATAGATACACAATATAGAATGATGGTGGGATGCGTAGGTGGGTGGGATGCATAGACACAAGATAAAAAGGAACTTGTTACATAATGTCGAATAATCTCAAAATGTACTTAACCAAGAAATAGGGGGCAGGGGGTTGAGTAGACAAGAGACAAGAGGAATCTAATACATAATGTTAGTCTCATAATGCACTGAAGAAATAAACACGGGGTGTAGACAAGGGATAAAAGGAACCTGTTCCATAATGTTAATCTCAAAATGCACTCAACTAATTAAAATGGGGGAGGGGGGAGGGGGGAGGGGGGAGGGTGAGAAGACAAGAGAAAAGAGGAATTTGATACAGAATACATGAGACAGAGGGTGCTGAGAAGGCAAGACACTCTCATTAATGTCAATGACAGCCCAAAAAGAAAGCTGGAAAGAGCCGAGGCTCAATAAGGTCTATACCTCATTTAACTTTCATCTTCATGTCATCTGGCTGTCATAGAATGATTTAAATAGTTGTCGTGCAAAAGTTATGCAGTGTTCATGTCAAGGATGAAAGTTTTGAACACATATACCGTATCTCTCTTAAGACAAGTCAAGTGAGCACTTCACTTCACTTCCAAGTATTGGTAGTATAAACTAATCACTTCCTTCTGCATTATTCTGTACTCAAAACCTAGCATAGGTCAAGTACATGTACCAAGTGTTTTTTAATATCTTATAAACATATGATATCAACTGGAAAGTTCAAAGAGTTTCCTGAGATTTGTTCTTACTTAATAATTGGCAAGAGCGTCTATTTAAACGATGCTCAGTGTATGTGGAGCTCCAACTGTTTCATGGTGAGTGTTGGGGTTGTGGGGTTTTGTAAGGAAGATGGGGCTAACATATGGTAACACACTGTAGCAGGATACACCTCCTTCCCTAGAAACTTTCCATTCTAAGAAAGGCATTTACAACATATGTTATCCACTCTGATTTATTTCATCACCTGCTCACATTCATCTTCATGTTTCTGAGTTGATTCAACTCCATATGTTCAGTTTTATTTTTACGTTATCTTACTGACCAGCTGTCATGCTCATCTCTTTTGGGACGTATTGTCAATGACACGTTTCTATCTGTGAGATAGACTGATGATACTGTATCTAAATGTTTCTGTTCCCACAAGTGGTACTTGCATCACTTACAAGGTGGTTTGCTTTTGTTCATTATTGTTCAAGACACAACTAAAGTCCAGTGGGAGTGACCCTGACAACAAACTGTCTGGCATACCCAGACTGATGCCTCTCATTCCTCATAATGCATTGTGTATCCCATGCTACATGCAGCTCTTGCTCTGTTACCTTCACACTAACGGCCATCATTGACTGATTCGTTTGTCTCCTGTACCATAACCAAGGTTCTCTCTGGAGAACATAAATAAGTACAAGTGTGAACACATCATCATTGATTGATTCGTTAATTTGTTTCCTGTACCATAACCAAGGTTCTCTCTGAAGAACATGAATAAGCACAAGTGTGAACACATCATCATTGATTGATTCGTTTGTCTCCTGTACCATAACCAAGGTTCTCTCTGGAGAACATAAATAAGTACATGTGTGAACACATCATCATTGATTAATTCGTTTGTCTCCTGTACTATAACCAAATTCTCTCTGAGGAACATGAACAAGTTCAAGTGTGAACACATCATCTCACTGTAATCAAGGTTCTCTCATGAGAACATGAATAAGTACAAGCGTGAACATATCATCATCGACTGATTGCTTAGTCTCCACTACTATACCTATGGTTCTCTCTGGAGATCATAATGAAGTATATAAAATGTAAACACATCATAATTAACTGATTTATTTGTCTCCTAGGACATGAATAAGTACAAGTGTGAACACATCATCAATAACTTATTCATTTGTGTCCTGTACCATAACTAAGGTTCTCTATAGAAAACATGAATAAGAGCAAGTGTAAACACAATACTGTGACTGGTTCAGCGACACTTTATCTCATGATAAATGTTGAACTTCTCTCTCCTATACCTTCAATGGAATGGGAAGTAGTGGTTAAAGACAGCCAGTCCCTTTTTCAGATCACCACAAAACCATCGAAACATTGGCAAAACATATAGAGAACTGTTAGCAAGCTCTATATTCACAATTTGAAGCTGATACGTAGTGTAAAATTCAAATAATGCACGTAAATAACGTCTGATTAATAGTCTTTACCTCAGGCTCTTAGCAGTTTGTGTTGAAATATCTGCTTTATTGATTAATCTGTTTATCAAATTATAAAACGCATTATGAAAAAAATTGTTCTATGGAAAGAATCATCTCCAAAGTTTGGTAGTTACTCATAAATTTAGGATTTCACTCACGCATAATAACCACATAGATACTGTAACAAAGACTAATACTTTTTTCGTGGTACGAAAAAAGTCGGTTTGAAATTTAACGGCTGAAATTTTTTACATATACAAAAAGCTTCAACATGCTATATTCTTAGAAATGGTCTTGAATCACACTTTCTTCAATTTACGATCGTGATAGACGATTTCAAATTTTAAGCTTGAAAAAGGGACGGGCAATCTTTAAAGATGACAAGACCCACAATCATTCTGCATGCTCATTGGTCTCATTCTTGTTTGATTTCACTATGGTATGAAAGAATCATCTCAACCTGATATGGTCGTTGGAATGAAACTTGATCTGAACCCATTAAATAGCAGAACAGTCCTGCTATGATTATACATCCCATATCTATTACCTTTAACCAAGATTCTCTCTGGAGACCATCAATCAAGAAGAAGTGTGAACAATCATGTCATAATGATAATAGGTTTGTTCACATTGCATTCACATCCAATCATTCAAGAACTACACAATCTACAAATCTACACGAAGCCATGATATCATATAAACCCAAATACAACAATCAATGACTGATAAATACATGGCTTGAAATATTCCATGTTCAATCCATGTTAAAGTATACATAAATAATACAATTCAATTCAATAAAAGTTGTTAGTCAGCTGGTAATAAAATCATCACTCATGAATCAATAAGCTGTACTCGCAATAAAAACAGTTTTATTCAATTGTTTCATAAAAATATAAACATGTCTCTCATAAACAGTCAAATCGAAACTGCTGCGAGTAGAATGATTTATTTCCATTAATGAGCATCTATATATCTACAACCATGGATTGGTATGCAAGATATATACTGCTCAATGCTCATTGATTGTTTCCATACTAGTAACAAATGTTGTCAGTTACCATATTGGTCAATCTAGTAGGCAACTTAATGAAGAACTAAAATCATCTGCCATCTAGCTACATTTTATTTATTTTTCATTTACCTACATGTATTTACTATATTTATTTATTTACTTATTTATTTATTTATTTATTTATTTATTTATTCATTTATTTTTATTTGTTATTCTTTATTTTTTTATTTTTTTATTTATCTTTTTTTTTTTTTTATCTTTTATTTATTTATTTTTTATTATTTTTTTTTTTTTTTTTTTTTTTTTTTTTTTGGGGGGGGGGGGGGGGAATTTTAGTTTAAAATTCTTGTTCAGGCATACATGAAGAAGTAAAGATAGTATGCTCCATCTTGTAATGAATGCAAAATGTTGGGGTCTAATACTGGAAAGGTTAAGACAAATAGTGTTGATATTCTTACTTCATGCGAGCTGTCATGGTTACTTCTGACCCCCTTGAAGATCTTGGTCATCTGTTTGGCCATCTTGCTTCTGCTGCTCTTGGTCTCAGGCGTTGTTGAGTCTGTGCTCTAACCATCAATAAACAGTTGAAAACAACAATAAAATCATAGCACTAAAGCACATCAATCATTAGCTCCCACTATGAAAAACTCTTATTTTCTAAAAAAAAAAAAAAAAAAAAAAAATTAGAAATACAAATAATGTTATTTTAAAGATATATTGAAGTTATTCATGATTTTCAGCAGAGGTTAAATAATTGGATGTCACAATATATACTGCACTCCTTCATACATAAAATTCTCTTCATCTCACTTGTACAGTATAAGTTCCTGTGCATTAGATTTTTTCTTGGGTAAAACATTTGAAAGTGCCCATCCCCTCAGAACATACCACTCACCACATTGAACATGAGAGCATGGAGGGTGCTCCTGAAAGTGCCCCATCCCTCCCCCACCCCCTCACTCAGACTCACCGAGTTGAAATTTGCAGGCTGAAGGGTGTTCCTGATGGTTCCCCCAGTGCCCCCTCCCTCAGGGAAGGTGATTCCTGGGGGCAGCTGGTCCTCGTCTACCATGTCACTGAGCTGTGCGTCCAGCATGGAGTACTGAATGGCCAGCTTGGCCTCCTGGCACCGCAGCTCCTGGATCTCTCTGCTCACGTCACGGTACGCCTTCTGCTTGGACAGCAAGCTAGACGGATAGGAGTAAGGGTTACTAGTAATGTCAAGGTACGCCTTCTGCTTGGACAGCAAGCTAGACGGATAGGAGAAAGGGTTACTAGTAGAGTCATGGTATGCTTTCTGCTTGGACAACAAGCTAGACGAATATGGAAAGGGTTACTAGTAGTGTCATGGTACGCCTTCTGCTTGGACAGCTAGCTAGACGAATAGGGGTAAGGGTTACTAGTAGTGTCACGGTATGCCTTCTGCTTGGACAGCTAGCTAGACGAATAGGGGTAAGGGTTACTAGTAATGTCACGGTATGCTTTCTGCTTGGACAGCAAGCTAGACGGATATGGGAAAGGGTTACTAGTAGAGTCATGGTATGCCTTCTGCTTGGACAGCAAGCTAGACGAATATGGGAAAGGGTTACTAGTAAAGTCACGGTATGCTTTCTGCTTGGACAGCAAGCTAGACGAATAGGGGAAAGGGTTACTAGTAGTGTCACGGTACGCCTTCTGCTTGGACAGCAAGCTAGACGAATAGGGGAAAGGGTTACTAGTAGTGTCACGGTATGCCTTCTGCTTGGACAGCAAGCTAGACGAATAGGGGAAAGGGTTACTAGTAGAGTCACGGTATGCTTTCTGCTTGGACAGCAAGCTAGACGAATAGAGGAAAGGGTTACTAGTAGTGTCATGGTATGCTTTCTGCTTGGACAGCAAGCTAGACGAATAGGGGTAAGGGTTACTGGTAGTGTCATGGTATGCCTTCTGTTTGGACAGCAAGCTAGACAAATAGGGGAAAGGGTTACTAGTGGTGTCATGGTACACCTTCTATTCGGATGGCAAGCTAGACGAATAAGGGAAAGGGTTACTAGTAAAGTCACGGTATGCTTTCTGCTTGGACAGCAAGCTGAGTGAGGAGGGGGTGTATTGTACATGTGGAATTGTTATCACTGGTGTTTCTGTTTTCATTAAAATTTGAAATATGCATTCTAGGACTGTTTGTGACAGGAATTTTAAACACAGAAAAAAAATTCTTGCAAACAAGTTAGAAATCATGTATACTGCATGTCGATCAATATAAGAGTACCATCCAATATATTCTGTCATTCACAATTGAAGTGGTGCCTAAAATGACCTCAAACTGATTGCAATCAAATGCAATCATCTCTATACCTTTGTACACATTGATTGCAATCACTTCCTGCTGTTGATTGCAGTCAGCTGTGAGGTTCATTGCAAGCACCACTGTACATGTAACAAAAATATGACCAAATGCAAACAACCATTTCATTCCGATGACTTTAAACGTCGGCATGGCAGCAAAACCAAACAGATCGTGCATGCTAGGAGCAAGACATCATGACACAGATTGATCGTCATACTTTCTATGGTGTTGCTCCACTTGAATCCTCATTAACGCTGAATAGGAGGCGTGTCTGCGGCATGAGACAACAAGCAAACAGTAAATCCACAACGTGTAAACACACCTTCACTTTTCCATGGTAATCCTCAGTGCAAATGGCAGTCATGTTCACATTGTTTTCAAGTCTCATGCAGCAGCGACAGCCAGAAAAAAACACACTTCCTGTTTATAAACTTTTTTGAAAGCTTGCTTAGTAAGCAGAATATAGGTTAGCAGCCAAAATGAGCAGCATTTACTGGCATATTTTTCTATTTTTTTAGCTGATACTATCCTAGCTTTGTGTCTGTTTAATCAATCTGATGGAAGCCTTGCTCCTAACCTGGTAACTATTCTAAAGACTAATGGGTCATGCAATGATTAGCATATTGTGGTAAATGATTCTTGCATACAATCTGAAACCACTAGTCTTTAAACAATAAAAAATAAAATGAAAGATGACATGCATTCTATGACAAGATTTACACTCATGGTGCAAAACAATATCTCATCAAATCGCATTTGAAAACATGCATTTCTCTTCACTTATCACTCAAAGGGAGAAGCTGATTGTATTAAACCATATGAGAATATTCATGCAAATAGAGTGCAAAAACATATATACTGACTGTACATTTCATAAAGTTTTCTATAAGGGGTTTATAAGTTTCCGATTTCCAAAAATCATTTATATTCCCATCACAAATATATCTTACATTTCTTAAGCAGGGGATAAAATCCAATTCATTTTCATGTCAAGTATGATGTCTTTGAATACCCAAAGCTATGTTGTAGACCCAATGAAGATTTTTTTTTGTTTTCACAGGAGGTCTTTTGGTATTTTCAGGAGCTCAGGAACCAGTGCGAACTTTTTACACCATTAATATGTACATGCTGTTACATGATTTTTTAAAACTTTTCTTACAGTTAATTTGGCAGAATCATTCCAGAAGCAAGACCGCATTGTTCTTTCATGCTAGCATAATTTTTTTTTCTTCAAATTTCAATTGGACAAGGCAATAACATATTTGCTATACACATTGTCTGTATTTTGTCCTTTGAAGAAGTGCAAGTTCTCATATAATTTATTTTAATTGACACTTTAATCATATGGTATTCATTCAATAATAATGAGAATAATGAAAAATCATTATACTGGAAAGATTAGAGATGTACATGTAAATCTGTTAAGATTTGATCAAAATCGGTTCCGTAATATCAGACGTTATTGTCAACTTTGTTTCACTGGTACAGTTAGTATAAAAAGGACTATTTGACCAATCTGTAAGAAAAAATCAAAGCAGATTAAACAAATCCAAAAACTTCGTGCACATAGTTTGACTATTTCTTAAATTGATAACAGCTGTGTAATGTCAGAACTAGGTTTAATACAACATTGCATCCTACTGTAGGTGGAAATATGCCAATTTTCCCCTCTAAAAGACACATTAATCAATGGCACAATCTCATATAAGGGCATGGTATCAACATGTATGGGTACTTCCACAGAATTAGAACTACTTCTTTTGTTGAAATATATGATAATTAATGACAATTGTGCACTTAAAAAACTTAAAGTTCTGCTCAAACAGGCTCTCCAACATTCCTTGAATATTTCTCATCAGAGGGGATAAACTACAGGCAATACCAAAGAATGCAGAGATAGTGGAGATTTTGCACGGTTTATTAGTGGGTGTATAGCACCACTTGAAAAAGTTAATAACTGCTATGAAAGTTATCTATCACTCTACAACTAGGTTAGTTAGGAATGTGATATTTTAGATATCTCCTCTAAATTTAGTCCCTAGACTGTGTGATGGGACAGACTTTCTGTACCATTTGAAAAAGGAGAAAGACGAGAAAGGCATGTTAGCTCCCGCTGTGCTTTGGAGCCGTTCTTACTCTAGAATAGCGCCCTCTTCCTTGGGTGACGTTGGGATGGCTCTGATCTCTTCATCCAGACTCTTCAGCTCCTGCTTCTTCTCTCCAAGTCTCTCTCTCGTCGTCTTCAGCTGTTCATCTAGAGATGAGTGCCTGGTGGACGAGGGAAGAGACCTTGAGTGTTACTGGCTCTAATCACCAGTCACAACATTAATCATAAACCCTCAGCCTTGTCTTTACCCCTACCTTAACCCTATCTAGCCCCGGGGGGGTGGGGGGTTGGGGCAAAAACAGCCCCCCCCCCCCCTCGACATTTTTCGCAATAAATTTGTAACGCGAAAAGATCGCGCCACAACGTTTCATGACTTTTTTTCTTCAAGTCTCACGCAACTTTTAACACCAAATTTGCGACGCGCAGGTACACAGTTCCGAAGTTACGTACCATTTTGTACGTGCATGTCAGACCAAAAATTGGTCAAAAACGTGATTTCATGTACAAATCCAATGCAAATTCTGTATCTAGCAAAAATTCAGAAATGTATCATTATTTTTATTTTTACTGATGAAAAACAATAGATTTCATGTTATTTATGACTGAAATAGTGTTGCCAACGATTTCCATCGAAAAAACAATGAAAAACATAAAGTAAAAAAACAAAAAAAACATAAGAAATTCAAAAAACAATAAAATACATAAGAAAAACTTTGATATTGCCATTTTTTAAAATCCCAAGAAGAATGTCTGAACTGATATCTAGCAGTTTGGGGGCTATATTTAAAGATTTACAACCAAATTATGATTTTTATGCATTCAATTAGCATAATTAATTAATTTTAAAAAAATTGGAATAATTTTGGTGCAATTGACAATTGATTTGTGGAGATTACGTCATCGGTGACATATGTGCCAATTTTCGTCGCGATCACGTGATCAACGGTCGAGATCTTAGGGGGGGGGCTGTTTTTGCCCCCCCCCGCTAATGTGATTTCAAAATAGCCCGGGCTATGTAGGGTTAATCCTGCCCTTTATCCTAGTCCTATCCCAGAAATAGGAGGGGTGAGAGCTTGATTGCTATTTGATCTCATGCCCATTGGGTCTAATTACCATTCAGTCTAATTCCCATTCATTCTAACTCCCAGCCCATCTCCTTCCGTTTAAGATGAAGTAACTGAGTCAATCGCCTAACCATACACCCTAACCATAATGTAAGATGTATACAAGAATGTTGGGTTGGGAGGCAATTTCAAATCTACATACTTTCCTCCACATTCTAAAGCTTCACAATCTCTTCGAAGATGATTTCTTCTGACTTGTTTTTCACTTACTCATGTGATGGAGCACTTACTACTGGGTGTGTGCCTAAATTTTATTCTCAAATTTAAAACTATTTGAGATACCCTTCAATAAAGAATATTAGTTTTAGTACTGCAATTTCTGCAACTAAAAAAGACTCTTATGTAAACACTCAAGGAATAATGGGATGGCATCATGATGAACTGACACTCACGAATGTTGGATAGCTTCAATGGTTAGGGTGTCAAGTACTATTGTGTTTTCTTTGAGGTTGTCAGGGAATTCTTCCGATGGCGAGCTGTCAAATGTGAAGGTCTCCATGGCGGGAGGTTCCATTCTGTGTCGAGAGGGGAGGGGAAGGAAATAAAGGGAAAAGGTGATCTACGGTTAGATTTAAGAACACTTTGCCAGCTGACCTTGTTTAATGAGATAAACACACTCCTTCAACAGGAAAAAGAAATAAAGAATGTACATCGGTATAATAGCACAACTGAAACTGAAAGAGGAATATATTTTGTTTTATTATTTGATATAAATCTTGTGTTTTTTGTATCTCTATTTGCATCACATCAATACACACCACATTTGAGGTCAAGATGTTAAGATACCTAATACACTCTCCAGCAATACCACCTGTAATGCTTTCATGCCTCACACATGTCATCATAGCTTTCATGTCCTATGTATTCAATGTGCACCAAAGGAACAAAACCACTCCCAATCATAAAAGTAAGCATAAACTGAAGAGCACTACATATCTAAAATAACCTAATGCTTCATTTCTTTCTGTAATAAATTGAATTTTCCTAATGTTTTACCCATTTCTATTACTAGCAATATGTCTTCACATGCACACAATAATAAAGAGGAAGTCCTCATGGTAGAAAAATGTTATAAAACAGGATCCATACTCATGAAACCAGACCTAGTTTGGTACGTAAATGCATTCAACATCATGCATTTCTAGTAAGCAACACGGCTCGAACACTTCATGAATATGGCCTTGGGACTTTAGTTCATGAATTGTCGCCTTGAGTGATCTGTATATATACTGTATGGAGTATGTGCATCATTACAAATATTGTCAAGTGTGATAGTGTGATAGCAGAACAAAGAAAGTAGGAAGTAGTATTGCATATATGCTACCTAGTGCAATCCTTATGAGAGACTGACCTACATGTATATATAGGTTCGCTGTCCCTGGTTTATAGTGTGTGTATCATTACAAAGATTAAAGTGTGAGAGCAGAAATTAAAGGTGGTAGTAGCGTGGAACCCACTGGAGCAACCACCTGTATTTACAGACCACCTGTCGATAAAGATCATGTCCCTTGACAAATATTTATAATTGAAACCTGTTTTATAGTAACCTGTACATAATGACCATCTGCTCATAAAGACCTTATTTTGTGTCTCTGTTGAGCAGTGTCTGTTTATACATAGGTTTCACGGCTCATGATGAATATTTAAGTGTAATAGCAGGAAAAAGCATAGTACCATTGATCGCAAAATGCACCCTCATGTAATCCTTAAGGCCATAACTACCAGAGGTGCATGTACTCTGTAAGAAACAGTTAGTAGGCTTTCCCTGGCATGGTTTGGAGAGGGGTAAAGGGACTGACCTGTAGTTCTCTACGAAGCTGATGTACTCCTTCTCCGGGCGGATCTCCACCATGTTCTGCATGATGCTGCTGTAGTGGGCGGGGAACTTGCCTGCAGCGGAGTTGATGAGGTTACAATGCTCCACCAGTACCTGCTTCCTGCAAACCAACACACACAATAGCGGTGGACAATATACAGTAACCATTAGCAACGGAATCGCATCTTGCTGTGAGTAATAATGATCACATGCTCGATCATGTTTTTATATGAACAAAACAATGGACCCTACATGGCCTGGTGGTTGGAAAATTATACAAACAAGAAGAAATCATTTTCACAATTAAAAGGATGAGGTCAGAGCACTAAGTCACTGATGCTCACATCTTTTCATACCTGATGTCATGAAACAAACTCCCTCACAATGTTTTGCACTCTTCCCCATGAGGACAATTTTTTTCACAGGGGCACTTTGACTATCTGAGGGGCGAAATCACCCTGAGCCCCCTGTGTTATTGTTGTCACTAGCGTTAAGATCTGTGCAGCTGCAATTAATTGTAATAAAGGTACTTTTCTATCATTTGGCACAGGTACTTTTCTATCATTTGTGGTGAGGTTGGGATGATTATGTGAATGATCTTGACCCAGCCGCTGATATCGTGCAGCGGGCAAGGAATATTCCCCAGGGAGTGGAGATGGTGCACATATATGTTCTTGTATCTAGTGACCAGGACTAGAACTGTAGCATCCCTCTCAATTCAGTCTCCGGACTGTGAAGTTGGACAGACCATCTACACCATTTAAAAACAAGAAGATAAACTAGAGAATTTCCACTGCACAGTTGACTGGTCTGCCTCTGCCCTCCTGCGCAGACACTAAATCATTGTCAAAATCTCTAACATTCAGTAAAATATCATCCTCTAAAGCCTGGAAAACTTTCTTTTTGGCTACATGTATGTAACTGAATGGAGGGACACCTGTAATATATCACCATTGTAGCACAGTTGGTGATATACGGGTTATATTTCCCAATTCATCACACAAGCAGCAAAATTTGATAATTTGATAAATGAAATCAATAAAATAGATAAAAGCTGTTGCTCACATCTGTGCGACCTGGCTCTCTTGTGTCTGCTGGAGACACTCCAGGAGCCGGGGGAGGATGTGGTTGCGGTAGTGCTCCTGGTGGAGCCCAGCAGCCTTTAGAGACAGCACATAGTCGTTGTGGGCCTTGTGGAGCTTGACCACACTTTTCTTGTACTTCTCCTTCGCCCGGTCAATGTCCTTCACCTTGTTACCTGGGCAATGGGGATGGGAGATCATCATTAGTCTACTCTATGAGAGAACAAGTGATGGCTTATATGCCCTGTGTTTCATTAATGTTGTTTACCTTGTTACCTTGACAACAGGAATCTAAGATCATCATTTATCTATTAAAAGAAAGATGACTTATATGACTCGTGTATCATCAACATCTTTCACCTTGTTACCTGGACAACAGGGATTACACAAAACTAATACCCCGTTTAGATCTACCTTCCTATGGTATCACACTAGGCAATCGTCTGGGAGGCGTCTGGAACGAACACGCCATGAAATTCCTTATCAAAACACGAGGTACACATTGGGGGCTATTTAGATCATCTGCGGTAAACGCGAGGTACATCGTCTCCGGAGTGGATTCATGAATTGCGTTCTCCCAAAGAACCACAGCAAGAGAAAAACATCCGATGTGCACCAACTTTCAATCAAATTTCATGCATGTGTTAGCTGCTAGCATATAGCTAGCTCAGCTTAGCTAGCTAGTTGTAAATTGCGTAAAAATACAACAAAGTAATCAACATATTATGCAATAAAAATATTTTTAAGACACATTTTAAAATTCAAAAGTACCATATAATATTATTTTTGTTAATATATATATGTTTGTCAAATTGGCCTTGTTGTTTACATGATCGCTGTTGCATACCGGCGCGGCCTGCATCCATGCCTCGTCTAGAACGACCTGCGGTAGCCTCCGGAGGCACACTAGATTTTCGGTAGATCTAAACGGGGTATTATATGTAACAACTTTCTATACTCCTCTGTGCAATATTCAACGAGATATACCCACATCCATGCCTCGTCTAGAACGACCTGCGGTAGCCTCCGGAGGCACACTAGATTTTCGGTAGATCTAAACGGGGTATTATATGTAACAACTTTCTATACTCCTCTGTGCAATATTCAACGAGATATACCCACATCCACAACTACGTGCGACAAATTCAAATATCATGATAATAACAAGACTAGATTTCACTTAGAGTAAAACACCTCACTAAATCCCTGTTTCATTTAATTTAAAAAACTAGAAATAAAACATACATTGTAAACCAGTTAATATCAGGTAGCTGATCACGCTCTGCAATGTGAAAATGATTAAATCATTTTACACGAAGCTTTATGACAATCACACATTTTATGTTTCTACAAGTGGCATCCAAAAACTTTCCTGGAGATGAATATCAAGTGTTCAATTACTGCTTTGCAATCAAGGTGCAGTTAAAGTTGTCCATAAAATTGATACATCCATTGTAGAGGGAATCTTTCAGTGTATTAATGGCAATGATGGTGGGAAGGATGAGAAAGAAAAGAAAAAAGAAATAATATCTAATGGTAACAAACTTACATTAATATGATCACTAATGAAAAAAGAAGATGAGAGAAAAAAAGAGAAGACAATGTAAAGGAAGAAGAGCCAGTAAAAGATGTGAAGGCTCCTCAAATTACAGATACAAAATACAATCAGATTGCCAATGAGCAAGACCACAAATGACAAGTGAAACTTTGACTTTTTCTCAAAGAAATTTTATGAAAGAATAACTTAAAGTGTTTGTGAAAGCTTTTAAATAATGCTTTAAAACAAGTTTATTTGTCATCAGATGCTTTCAATCAAGTAATCATTATCATTCTCATCTAAAAATAAGTGATATGGAAAACTAGAAAAAAGAAACAAATTCTCACTAGCAAAACAAATATCTATCTACACTAGGGCTACTTGCGATTAAAAAAGGAATTAGATGCGGATTCTAAATTCAGTGACGAGACCCAGACCCTGTTTTATAAAGAATTGTGATTGTGATCAATTGCAAATCTTTGTAAGACAGGGTCCTGGATTCTAAGGTAAAGGTGCCATGACTTTGTGAAATATATGCTTAAAACAACAGCAGAATGTGCATTTTATTCTAGATGATTGCACTGATACTATTATCCCTCCCATTGACTTTGCAAGCTGTGCATGACTGTGCATGGCCTTGCCTGGCTTTGCCTAGAGAATAGTCAACAGTGATACCTGTGAAGAGCGAAGATCCCCCTGAAAGATAGTGTACACAGCAAGAGCCACATTTGTTCAAAGAATTCATTGTTTGTGTGTTTTTATCAATCAATCTTATTACTAAGTAGAACACCTGTAAAACAAAGATTAGATTAAGTGGCACATTGTTACAGAAGGCAAAGTAGCTCAAGACATTAAAGATGGCCCGTCCCTTTTACAAACATCTGCAAACTTCGTGACAGTTTGCACATATTAAGCACATATCTTTGGGATACCAACTGTGAAATGTTAAGGTCAGAGGTACTATGACTTCTGTAGAATAAATGAAAATCTAACTAGAATTCACTGAGAACTGATTCCAATTGATTGCCGACCATTGAAAAAAATTTAAATTATGACTATTTTTGTGGTACAAAAAAAGAAAGCTTGATTAATTATCGAAGATCATTTCCTCGAAACTGATTATTACGCTTTGTCGATTCCAGGGATAGGTTATAAAGCCACTCTCTCTCAAATGATGACAAAGTCAGGGACTTTCAGCATTAGGTCTGCAAAAGAGACGGGCTACCTTTAAAGGTAAGGCGTAGTAGTAGTAGTAAAGACTACTTCAACTGTTATCAATAGAATACCATTCTACCATGACCATGGGTTCCATTCTTGTTTGATTTGTGTATACCAGGAAGGAATCATCTCAAAATGATAGCAAAATCCAATAATTACGGTAGAACGGTTCTAGTCAATATGCTGTAACTATTAGGGAAACCACATTCAAAGTCAACATGTATAGATTAAATGAGCAATTCAATGATACATAGATTGCAGTAAATTATTGTAAGTTTATGGAGAAATTCTGAAAATATAGATTTTACATGAAAGGTATAGATTGTTAAGGAAGTAATTGATGAGGCAATTCAATGATATTTAGATTGCAAAACAATTGTAAGTTTATGTAGAAACTTTGAAGAAAATATATTTGATACAAATATGAAAAGAATAAGCACACCAAAGGTAAAAGGGAGCATAAAATGAGCGCTCATGAAGATTAAAAGAATGTTCGCTGGCAACACATAGCGCAATGTCCACATATGTATACATAAACTCAATACACTTCAACCCAAACCAAACATAACCACAAAAGAAAATATCAAAACTCTGTTCAAAATCGGTATCTAATGAAAAGTTGAAACAAGGAAAAGCGTGGTAGATAATATCACATACTCAACAAAATTTTAGAGATTGAAGATTCAAAAATATAACAATTATCTATGCAAATACATTGGTTTTGAAAAAGAGGTTTGAGAGTTACAAGGAACATTTTTTTATGTTTACAAAAGATGAAGAGCATTCAATGGACTGATAGAGTAACAAATGAAGAAGTTTTCCAGACAAATAAAGTGAAAACAAAATCAAAATGACTTTAGGATTAGATAGTTGATTTGTTATTTTCATTTTTATTTTTTTTATTTTTTTTTGGGGGGGCATGAAGTTTTTAAAAATGACTTAGAAAGTTAGCTTAAAGGGAAATATAGATGAGGAAAGAAGGAGGATTGCTTGGAAAAGCAGCCTGACTGATTGGTAAGCATGGCAAGGCAAGTTTGCCATGATGTGGAGCTGATACATAGGGCTCAAGACAGAGAGTTGTGGCACTCCATGATTGCCTTCTTTACAGGATATAGCACATAGATAGATAGATGCAAATATTTGTTAATATATGTAAATGTAACTGCCTGACGTAGCAGTAGGATGACCACCACCTTGTCTCACCTTTCTGGAGTTGCTCTTCATATTTGACTTTGTTTTCCCGGGCCTCTCTGGCACAGCGCTTGTAGGAGCTCAGGTTTTCATCCACCTCTCTCCTGGCCTGCAAAATCAGATAGAGAAAGAAAGATTACCATCAAAACTCAGAATATAGTAGCACTCATCTGGTGTCCAACTCCATAAAGAAGCCTTCCTGCAGTTAAAGGTAGCCCGTCCCTTTTGCAGACCTAATTCTGAAAGTTCCCTGACTTTGTCATCATTTGAGAGAGAGTGGCTTTATAACCGTTCCCTGGAATTGACAAAGCCTTGTATTTGGTTTTGAGGATATAATATTACATAATTGATTGAGCTGAAAACTACTTAGATTTTCATTTATAGTTATAGTACCTCTGATCTTAAAATTTCACAGTTGGTATTCAAAAGATACGTGCTAAATAATGTGCAAACTTTCATGAGGTTTGCGGATGTTTGTAAAAGGGACGGGCCATCTTTAAGAGCACTCTGTCTCTCAAATCCAGTTTATTTCACCTGTTTAGTCAAGAGGGAATATCATACAACAGCTGGTGAAAGGCCGGGCATACCTCAGTATTGTTCAGTCTTTGCAATAATATTGACCATACAACTGGTATTCACATATGGCGCAGTGCACCAGGCGGGTGTTTCACCAAGCTGTTCATAAGCTACGAACGACTTTACAAACGACTGGTGACCCCTTCTTGTGCTAAATCAGCTTCTCAATGAACAAAGTGTGGTAACGCATTATCAAAAGAAGGGAATCACCAGTCGTTCATAAAGTCGTTCGTAACTTACGAACAGCTTGGTGAAACACCCTCCTGGTTACAGTAAAGCTCTTAGCTTTCAAACAAAAATCTGTTAAAGTAGTTACCATTTTGCATGGATCTGTATAGTTGATTCCACCTGAACATAGATTAATGACCAGGATTCCCTGCTAGTAAATATGAATTCTAAACACAGATAACCTCCTTAATATATGTTCAACCTGTCATATTTCTCAAACATGTGCCATTATGTTTTTCTGATTTTTCTACTTTCATTATACTCAGCTGTTAATCAGGGTGTTATTCTCCTTTACAGCAATATAAGATTTGCTTGCTCATGGGCCTTCTGAGGAAACACAAACTTCAGGCAGTGTCATTAAGTAGGCGGTATCTAGAGTAGACAGATCTTGGTGGATTGATAGTGCGGTACTACAGAACATAAAGTGTGCACTTGATATTTGCACTAGAACTCTTTACGCAACACGGATCCATTCCTGCACAAGTAATGTACACAACAGCTTAAAGGAATTGGCATAGGGAAAGGGAAAGGGAAGAAAGGGAAGGAGCCGCAGTTTTAAACCACAGTATATTTTGTCCAATTCAGCATGAAACATGATTTTTAGGCTAAAGCATGGACAAAATATACTGCGGTTTAAAACTGCAGGTCCTTCCCTTTCTTCCCTTTCCCTTTCCCTATGCCAATTCCTTTAAGCTGCAGTGTACATAAATGCTATAGAGTACCATGTTGCCTGGCATAGAAAAGATTAAAGTAGGTGGTATATATTAAAGAACCTGACTGAATGAGAGTGCAGTACTACAGAACACGAAGCATGTACAGTACCTGAAAACTGTACATTCCTTCAGCATGTACAGTACATATATTAAGTAGACAGAACTTGACAGCTTAAGCGTGCACTACTACTACAGACTACAAAGTACAGTGTATGTACAGTACCTGAAAATTGCACATTACTCCAGGCATATCAATTTACATTTACACAAGCTCCCCCACACTGTGCAATAAACAATTGTGCAGATCTGGAATGGGTGAAATGCTAGCTGACTACTAAATGTCAATATATGAACTAAAATAAAAAAATCTTGACATTTTTGCACACAAATAAAAGAAAACAGTACTCAACACCATAACCTTGTATCTGTTTTTCAAAGTGTTCAAAGATATGTTTTAGTCAAACTTGTATCTATCTCTTTCTTTCTTTTTCTGTTTCCATCAAGAAGCATTTTGTGTTGGAATGAACCCCTTTAAGCTTACCAGAAACAATATGTGTGTAATGCGTAATTCCATACTTGAAACTGAAACTCATTATAAGCATATTAGCTTTAGCATGATTGAATACTTTAAAGGGGCGTAAATCACAACCTTATGAGCCAAACACATGTTGTAAATAAATAGCAATGGGTTAGAGTGACAAATGTCTCATCATGTCTGTTTACAGTCGATAAACAGGGATACCGTGCCAACTGTGGTATTTTGCCAGTCAGAGAGGAAATTGTGAGCAGTTGAGGAACATGTCTCAGCATCTTACTTCTCTCCCAAGGCACAATGAAGTTAACTTGCATCTTAGTGGTACAGCAATCTAAGCAATACACAACAACAAACTGAAGAAAAGCAGCATTAAACTGTAATTTTTTATCAAACTGTATTTTCTTATGAAATTGTATTTTCTGATGAAACACTGCACATACCCAACAAATGCCTAGTTTGGGGAAATCTAGAGTTTACAGCCTGTGTCTAAAGGTGGATCAGAAAGGATAGTGTTTCTCAAAGTGTTGGATTTCATGTCACCCTCGCAGAGTGATAGTGACATCTCAATGGACATGTGATCACATCATGAAAGTGATCGTTAGGACAGGGTTGACCATGCTGTTACAGGGGTAAAGCAGGAATGCTGGCATCGGGGGAAAATTAAAAATTCATTTTTGCAGAGCTACTTTTCAAGAGTGATATCATGAAACAAACGCCCTGAGCTAAGTTTTGCATTATACCCTATGAGAAGGAGGGTGTGTGTGTGTGTGGGGGGGGGGGGGGGGGACAAGGGCTCTTTTGATATTAATGGGGGCTCTCCTTTGAATTGTGGGAGCTAGAATGCCCTGAGTCCGTTACTGTGTATTCATTCTCACTGGTTGGAATACTAAACACAAATTAATTGGCACTGAGCCAGTGCTGTTATATTAGACAGAGATCTTTAGTGTCAGTCTGTTTGATATTTGCACAGTGAATGTTGCATTCCCTCTGTAAACAAAGGAGGGGGGGGGGAGTTTTTACAATAAAGGGAAAAATGGTATGTAGGTTGTGGATCACACCTACAAGCTAATGTCCTTTTGAAAGTGTTGTAAAGTGATCATATCAGGGTAAGCTTAAACCTGGCTCAATATCTCTCTGGTCTGTAAACTGTACAGACATAACTTTTGTCAATGAAAACACTCGAGGGACGTTCCTCAAGTCATGAAGATACCTACAATGTATAACTACAGAAGTCAGAGCTTGCACTCGCCAAGACTGGCATTTTCATTAGTTTTACCTTGTTATCATTTTCACAATTTTTTTTACTAACTAACAACAAAAAATTAAGTACAGACAGTATTGATCAAGATATATCGCACAGCTTTCATGTGATACACCCCTCTGCATGTTATGTGCAGGGTAAGAACTCCAACAGTTGTTAACAAAAGAAGTGACATCAGGTTTGGCACCATGAAGCTAAAAATATCTCTATCCTCTCACAATGAAGCTCGCTGATAGCTGCTTACTCACTGTCATTAGTCTCGGCCTCTCTGTGCTGTTCATGGTCACCACGCTGCTATTGTCTCAGACACATATCATCGTTTCTCCATGAAACATTGACAGGTACGGAGACAGGAAGTAATATTTGGCCCTATGATGAGTCATGTCTCAAAGACGTTTGACGTCATAAATGAGGCAAGAGGCACAGGCCCGTTGAAAACAAAGCATAGTGACCATACGTGCACTGTGCATTTGGACGTCACGCTGACCAGAATTTACATCACATTGTTATGCGGTTATTTCTGTCATTTCCTGTGCTGTTTCTTTCATTATTTCATTGTGTTTCTTACAACCTCACCAAAGCCACAAATGTGCAAGCGCTTTTATGTAGTATTAATAAATGGTCTCATGGATATTTTTTTGTGTCCCGGCAGCCATTGTTTTCATCACACTAGGGTCATGACTAAGGAAGTGATATCACTCTTCTCCGGCCTACAGATGATACTAACCTACTCTGTGATGCCTTACCTTCATGAATTCTGAGTCTATCCTCGTGCGCTCCTGCATGTACTGTCGTTTTGAGTCGTGCTTGTCCTTGATGAGCAGCGAGAGTTTCTCCACGATGGTCTGCACCTCTTCAGCGTTGCTGCGGATCAGCTTGCAGATTCTGTCTGTCTCCTCAACCAGGTGGTTCCAAGCCTACGCGGGAGAGAGAAGAATCATGGGACATGAATCTCAGAACTCTGCCAATGTGACATACCTAATACATTCATTCTTATCATACATGTAGCATTATGATTTCATTTAATTTCAATTTATATAAATTTTTTGGGTTCCTGTATGCAATATTTACAAAGTAATGAACATAACTGTAGATAAATTATTTGACAACTGCATTGATATAAATATTGACATGATTATATATAAAAAAAAAAAAAAAGCATTTGAGTGATGTGTTATTATGCTGGACTTATTAAATGATTGTCTTGTATTCAGCATCACCAATGTCATAAATCGTCCACTCATTGTCCCTTACACTTGAAACTACTCCCCAATTGTTTTCCATCGTTGATTTCCATATCTGGGAGCCAATCTATCAATTATGACCCCTCCCCCCCCCCCCCCTTTCTTGACCTAATGAAGGAGAACAACAACAAACACAACAAGAGGCAGGGAAACAGTAGTGTTGAGCCAAACGATCATCATATAAGAACCCCCCCCCAAAAAAAAAAAAAAAAAAAAAAGAGCATGACTTTATGCATGTATAGACTATGGAGAATGTAGCATACATTGGGACTACATACATGTTATAACGTGGTCATCTATGCAAGCACCTTCCGCCCCATGATATCCCATACCCACGTTTAACCTGATCAGCCTTGGCATTGGCTTGAGGGAAGCGCCAGAGCGGCTTCCCTGGAAATGTGGTTTGAAGGATTAAACGGGCAAGGTCTGGTTCATGTAACGTCAGCAACGAGGTAGGGGGGGGGGAGGGGGGTCATCATCCATGGGGTGCGTTTGAACCCTCAATGTGACATGGAGGGTCTAAGCCAGGCTCAGCGGGTGTGGGTAACTCTACTCACCCCTTATTACATAACCTGGGTGTTGTTCTTCAGTCCCAGGCCACATGACCATACATGACCAGCCTACATGTATCCCAATACTGATATTTGATAGTGATTTTAATGATGTAATCCCATGCAGTAGGGAAAGGTAGATTTCAATTCTCTTGACATCATTATATCTCAAGATTGAGATAATTAGTTGCTGTCACTGTTGTGGCTATGTTTGTTCCAGGTTGCTAGGGATAGACTGCCAACGTTCTTTGAAATCTGGTTATTGAAAGATATTGACCTCTAAAGTTCTTGTGGATCTAGTACTGCAGAAACCATCTCTACTAAAATATATCTAGTCACACAGGACAAATACTCATTTTCCCCCATTGAACTCACTCGGTTAGAATTTACACAGAGCACTCAGTGGATAGTACTTTGAGAGTTCAAGTGATAGTTCCTGTCCTCAGTCACTTTAACTCTCTCAGTCCCATAGGCAATTCACTGTGTTGGAATTAACATGGGACTATCACTGGATGGTACAGAGAGAGTTACAGTTTCATTGAACGCATTCCTCATAAATGGATGCTCATGTTTGTTAATTCTCTTTGTCCTGTAAGCAATACACTGTATTTCATTTGACATGGGACTATCAATGGATATTACTTTCAAGTGAAAGTTTTAAAAAAATACTCCTCATAAAGATATGCTCGTGTATATGTTAACTCTCTCAGTCCCATAGACAATACACTGTGTTGGAATTGACACGAAACTCTCAATGAATGGTATTGAGAGAGTTGACATACTCTAGTCATCTGCACAAGAAACCCAACTTCACTGGCTGCTGAGGATCATAAAACCTTCCCTGTCCTCTGAATCACATAATGAACTGTAGCAGTCCCTGTTGACACAAATATCCTCAAAATAATCCTGGGAGATACATGCTGCCAAGAACTAAACATTGTCATTGATATTTACAGTTTTGAAATCGTTAGCTTGACATACATACAGCACAAGTTCATTGTTAGTATCATTGTTTTTGTCAATCGTAAACTTGGCTATACACACTCCTCCTATTATAATGCAATTAAAAATAAGCTTTATAAGGAGTTATGGCAGTATAGTACAGTCAATTATTCCATTTCCCCTAGTAATTTTAATTGTTCATTTCAGACAATCTCCTTTCTGCAAGGTTTCTGAATAATTTCTGTTCTAAATATGGTACACAAAATTGGTAAATCTACTTTTCTAATTACTACTTTAATAATGTGAATGTTGTAAATGTGGTATAGAAGATAATACACATTAGCTTTACCTACGTAACATACCTTGTGAATTTGGTAATGATATACTAGTATTTAATTAATTTACCTTGTGAATTTGGTATAGAGATGTAAGATATGTTATTTTAATGCCCACTTTTTAATTATCTATTTGGAATCCGACGTCTATGTATCAGTAGCTACATGTCACTTCAATTGCTTAAGATCATTTATGGCAAATTGAAAGTAACATACCTGCATGCTTAATGTTTCTGTGTTTTGTAATCATTTAATATCTTGTAATAAGTTCATTACTGCAATTCCTTCTTTTTTTAAGTCTTGTAGACTGAATGGAAGAATAAGACATGAATATTTAGACAGTAAATGAAGACCCTGACTTCTGCTCCAAAATTCTTATTTTCAAGTTTAATAGCCCATGCGTACATCATAGCCTTTCAGTAGCCTTATTAAGCGATACTACCTCAATGGCTGGTTCCGTTTAAAATCTCCTTCAAACCTTTGCTTCCTCTACTGTGATACAGATAATAGACGGAAAGTGAAGACCCTGATTGCTCATTCATTCTGAACTTCAAGTTTAATAGTCGATGGATACATCATCACCTTTAAGTAGCCTTTACTGTCTGAGTGACTAGTCCATGACCATACTTTGGGTGTTCCCTTTAACATCTCATTCAGCCGTTTCCTTCCCCTACCGTGATACCTCAGCCACGGCCAACCAACGTGACTAAACAGCTTAATGCCAGTATTGCATTACCACGCCGACCCAACCCGCCCGCAGACTGGGATGATTATTAACCTTCTAAGTCCCATGGGAACACATATATGAGTAACCAACCAACAGGGTTTTCATAGCTTGGTATTGAGAGGGTATGGGCACATATGTGTTACAAACCAATGGGGTTTTCATTGGCTGATACTGAGAGGGTTTACCTTCTCAGTCCCAGGGGCACATACATGTCGGCCTGTCTACAGTAATGGGTACATTTCTCTTACATTTACTGTTACATTTGCACAAAGCTCTTAAATTCCACCATTTTTTTTTTGTCTCTTAAACGAGCCAATAATAATAAAATATCAAAACAATGTACTGATTTGCACTTCACACTTGTACACTTCAGAAAATTTTCCCTGTTCAATTTTGCCATAGCACGTTGGTAACAGAACAGACGAGTTTGTAACACACTCGTCTGTCCTGTTACCAACGTGCTTCTGAAGCGTACAAAACCTTGTAAAGTGCCAATCAATATATTTCTTTGATATTTTATTATTAGCTGGTTTATTTAAGAGACAAAAAATAATTGGAATTTCACGGATTTATGCAAATGTTACAGTAAATGTAACAGAAATGCACCCATTACTGTGTAACAAACCAATGGGGTTTCCATATCTTGGTACTGAGAGAGTATATAAACCTTCTCAGTCCTACATGTATAGGCACACACATGAGTATCAAACCAACAGGGTTTTCATAGTTTGGTATTGAGAGGGTATATCAACCTTCTCAGTCCTGTTTGCACACACATGTGTAACAAACCGCTGGGGTTTTTACAGCTTAGTACTGGAATAGTCGGACTATGGACTATGGAGTCATTGGGACCTCATGTGAACCACTGAATACTATAGTAATGAATTGGAGCAGATATAAACCAACAATGGTACCTCTCATTCCAGTACATTCAAGCACAAACCTGTGGTTCTGTATAGTAACTTGGGATAGGAAGCCTCAACATGTATTTGTGTGTAGCCTGCATGTAGGTTTCGGAATCTAACCCTTTCTTGGCATGTTCATTAAGATATGGTGCTTGTGTGGCGAGGAAGAATATAACAATGCTTGATGGTACAACCATGTGCGTACAGGTAGTCCTTAAAGGAAGAATGGTGTATCCAAGCTACAGGTACATTAATATAAATTCTATGTTTGATCATTAATGATCATCATTTTTGAATTCATAGCATGGCCCATTAGATTTAAGATCATTAACAACCTTCAGATGTGATCAATTATTCATTTTCATTCAGAATTTCACTGATGAACATGTATGACTTTGCTTGTCTGCTTCTACCTAATAAAATTTATTTTGAGTGTTGACGATTCCATTAAGATCGAGATCTAGCTGAGCATCTGTATCAAACCTGGAAGCGCCATAGCATACTCCTTGTCTGACAGACTAATCAGATCGTGTGACTAGCTAATGAATATGTATGAGGCATAGTGATATCTTGTCAAGATTGAGATATTAACAAACCTTCAGGAGAGGGCTTTGGTTGTGTGAGAGCTGAGCATCGGTATCAAACCTGGTAGCGATGTTGCCTATACCTTGTAGCGCCATGGCATACTCCTTATCTGCCCGTACTCTGTGCTGGATGACACGCTGTAGAGAAGACAGAAAGAAATAAAATGTTAAGTGGTGATCTGACTTTAACATGACAGGTTCCTTAAGAGAGATGCTTTTTTCCCAATATGATTTCACTCAAAACGTTTTTACATTATACACCTCTGTTTGCTCATGATAATGTTCTTGCTAATTTGCCACAGTGCATTATCTTTTCTAGTATTTCCTTTGTTTATCATTTATACCTCATGTACATGTAATACAGACAAACTTAATTTGCTAATAGACCATTTAAATAAATCTAAAGTTGAATCTGAATTGCCTGGAGAGGATAGCATATGATTTGTTTCACCTCATACCCTGTGAGGTCCTGGAAAAGTCTACTGGGTTCATTGTTTTTAAATTTATTCATATTTTCTTTTCAGTCATGAAATTACATATCTACACAAGAAGTCTAGAACCATATCTGGACATGACATTTCTTATGAAGACTCTCTTACATACACTATACAACAATAAGATATCTTAAATACCATATTTTAGTTTCACTGGACAGAAAAGATTTAATAAATTCCATAAAACTTCATATCTACTGCATAATACTGTCCAGCAACTCCTACTTTACACAATTTACAACTGTATGTGCTGAAATTAAGCTTGGTTGTCATTCCCTTCAAAACACATCTACCCATGAAACAGATAGGAGCTCCATTACCTTCAGTGTGTCCATGAGCCGTAACTCCTGGTCGTTCAGTCGCAGAATTGCATCATGGGCCGTCTTGCTCTGCAGCTCCGACCCAAAGCCCATGTGATTTGCATTCCTTGCCTGAATGGGTGAATTTTAAATATGCAGAATGGATTTGTTACTGTCTGCGTGTCATTGTTATACTTTAGAACCAGTAATACACAGTTATCCAACAAAGTTTTCACCATAGAAAAACTTAACAGATACATTCTAGAGGCTTACAAAAAAAAGACTTACACAATGTGCTCGTATGGCACATTTTGTGTAGCCAATTTTTAAATGTAATGTAAAATTCATGGAAGTAATCTTACAGTGTAATGTGGACTTGGGGAGGTGAATAATTGTTGTTGAATAAACAAATTAGCAACTTTTGTGAAACAGAATTCTTGCAAAGAAGACTCATTACAAATAACGTTCAGTACTTGTAAAGACACTGCGATGAAATATCAAGAGTTAAGGCAGTTATCGCTTCTGCAGACAAAATCATTCTGCAAAACTTTTCATGAACCACAGGAACAGCATAAAGACCTAGTTTGTGAAATCTGAAAATGAAACAGTGATGTAGAATTCAAATACTTCTTTGTACTTTCAATGCAAAATGAAGTTGAAATCATTTATACAATACAAGTATCTTTGTTTTATCCATAATCTTATCTTATAAAATGCCCCTCATATCAATTTTGATATGACTGAGTGGCTTAGATTTTCATTTTCAAAATATTTTTCATTACATTATACATCGTTTTATTAAATTAAATTACTAAATACCTACACATAGAGCAAAGATCAATATGAATCCAATAGTATTTAATGACCACTTTTTTTTAAACCTGAGGAATGCATTTAAATGGCATTTTGCTCTATAAACTGTTATATTTGCACAACTTCATATTCTCAGCCTGCCAAAGGGAGACATCTTGAATCAATCATGCGAAATTATATAAAATTTCAATCCTATTATCTCGATTTATATATTTTGCTGAATCACAAATTGATACGAGACAGGAGAGAGTGCAATACATCAGACACTAGGCAACATGATGAGATATGCACAAATAAAAATTTTCCATAGAAGCCAATGCAAAATATCCGATGGAAAAAAAAATTCTTACCACTTGAACTTTATGTCTTTCCCTACTCACATGGCATGTTAACTGCGTAAGCAAATGGCATAAATAGTACGTCTGTAGTTGAAAATATCTGTTACATCGCCATGGCAACAGCAATGCACAGCCATACATCTAGTTTGTCCTTTCTAAGCGCGTTTATTCTGCATATTTCCTGCCCGTACCTTGTAGCTGGGACATACAGGGATATAGATCACAAATTCCTCTCGGATATGTGCTAATTCAGGCGGAGGAAGTGAGGAGTGAGATCTGACTTCACAGCGCGCTGGAACTTGACGTTCACATCACAGCTTGGGCAGGGGGAATATCATATCATAAGCTGTGCAAACAATTTAGGCTCATAGTTATCAGATCTACCCACTTCAGCAGAATGGCTCTGAAATAAATCTCAATAATTCTATTATCATATGTCTGCAAATTCTTTTACTTCCAACAAAATCAAAATTGAACACTAGCAGAATCTGTCAGGAATATCTTTGGGCCGACAAACGACAGTGGAGTATCACTTAAAACAACAAATGCACATCTGAAATAATGCTGGAATCCTTTGCACCAGACTCTGCATCTCTTCTTAGTTGCTTTCTACTACACTAATAATGGTTGAACTTGTAAGTTCCAACCACACAATAAACCTTGTGCAAAAGGAGGTTTAACTACACTACAGCTCAAAGGAATTGGCATAGGGAAAGGGAAAGGGAAAGGGAAAGGGAAAGTGAACCGCAGTTTTAAACCGTGGTATATTTTGTGAGGTTCAGCATGAATCATGATGCTTTAGCCTAAAAAGCATCATGTTTCATGCTAAACTGAACAAAAAATTCAGCAGTTTACAACTGCGGCTCCTTCCCTTTCCTTTTCCCTATGTCAATTCCTTTGAGCTGGAGTGTAGGCGTGCATGAAGTGCATTTTACAGTAGCTTGCTAATGTCATAATACTTTTTAATTTTTCAACTCACAGGAAAATGCCACTGTTATGATTGGGCATCATTGAATTGGCAGAACTATGTGTGATCTCATGTGTAAATGGATGTGTATCAGTGGTACATGTTTGTGCTTAATGTTTGTGCTAATCAAAAAGCAGAATATCTAGACAGGATAATCTTTAAAGTTTGACATCTGGATGTGCTTGTAGTCAGCTCAGTCTGTTTGCTAAAAACACTTTGAAAGTGATTTACACATACAAAGCAGAATTCAAGTGAGAAAATTGCTGGAAATAATGAAACAGGGAACACATTACATGAAAAGTGGAAAGGGGATTTCACCTAACAAATTTCATCAGGAAATTTATCCAAGTTGAGGAAAAAGACTGATCCAAACCAAACACTGTATTTATAAATTACCCACCTTGTTTCCGTGTTGATGTCCTATGTTTCTTGTCTCAAGGATTTGGAAAGGAAAGCAGTTTGATCACTTTAGTTAAAGGAATAGTCCTGCCTACTACAGTGTAATTGGTAACAAGAAGAAGCAGAGATTTTGTCAAAGTTTGAGTAAAAGCAGACACACACAAATGTAGTTATAAAGTTTTTAAGTTGTCATAATTGCATGAATGCCATGATTATAAAGTAGAAGAGATTTTGTTTTTTCAAAAATATTTCCTCATACATTCACATGTATCTGTTAAAACATTGACAGGTCCATGTATGTACATTTTGATACTAAACCACAACTTTTGTTTTCTTAGTACACTTGCATTTCAACATAGGGTAGAAGCTCTTTGCACTTTCTGCAGAACTAAAATGGAGTAACCAATCTTCAGTCATGTAACTCTAAAAAAATCATTCAAAATTTCCCTTTTGTGGTATTGCTTGTATTAAAATACCTTGAAATATGGTGTCAAAAGAAGATTGTTTCATCTCCATTTTGTAAAGAGTTTACAAAGACTGCTTTCTGAACACTGGAATAAATCTCAACATGTCAAACACTATTGGAAGTGTCATGTCTGTGGTGCTAGAACTGCCTTAGAGTGTCACTGAATTCACTGGATTCTCTGTGAGAGCAACCTAGAGCTAAGGCATGTGTCAGTCTTGTATATAAACTTACACTTTGGGAAGCCATTAGTGTCTGCTGGATGTTATTTTTTTGCCAGATTTCCTGAGATGGTCCTTTTATTAAGCTCATAAGCATTTAACAGCATAGATCACGAGTCATGATAGGATGCCCACTTATTCCTGTTTTTCATCAACTCCAATAAATGACAATGTATGATAATATATGACTAAGATGTAAATGTTCCATGCACTATATATAATTTGGGGTAAATTTTGTACATGGTTATGCTAAACCTCTCAATAGTGAACTGGTTCCTCAGATTGTCAAAGTGTCTTGTCATTACATTTGACTATCATAATTGAGACGGGATCATCATGGACTGTATGAATCCTGAACTGTTCATATCTACTGCAGAAAAGAGAAACAAACCTACATACTGTACATACACAGAAACACACATACACACATCCACACACTACAAATCTATTGACATGAACTATAGCTCTACTATAGCTCTACAGCTCTGGGAATTGTCAATCAACTATGACCTTCCTGGTTTCACATGAAATCCTAAACCGAAATAGTGTTAATGGCTCAGGACTGTGAGTGTTAACAAATACAGTATCATCTATACTCTCTATATACTGTCTATACATCTATACTGTCCATGCGCACAAGCTGTGAAATATGCATAACTCTCACAATTAAACAAATATAGATTTGTTGATGTTTTCTTCATTCAAGCTGATCTTACTAATTAGACGAATGTGAATTGTTTAAACCTACATGGAGGTCAGCTTTGACCACTACAGGGATAATGTGGTGATGATTGCATCCATTGCAGATGTCAGTCACATAATCCAGGACTGCTTAAGGTCTGAATAATGGCCAGCATGATAGGCTCAAGCCTCAAGATTTTAGGATTTTAAAGATTTTTTTCAAGATTTTTAGCCTCAGGATTTTATTAGAATCAATTATTCCTGAGTACAATTGTATCAATAATTTCCACAAAAATGTGGTCACTGCTATTCCATGTAAACAAATACTATGATAGCAAATACATTGTGTGCATGGCAACATACACTGGGCCCAACAAAAAAAATGTTTTGTTTACACAGTCTAAAGACTAGAATTGTCAGGCTTAAAATAAAGAGTGAAAGCTTCAGGAAACAAGTGGCAACCCATAGAGAGGATTAAGCAAGATTGCCTCGTAGATCACAAAAGAAAAAGAAAATGGTCATCCTCGTGTAATCAGTGGAAAAGTGGTACAAGTAGAACAAGAAGAAGTAGTAGTAGTGGTAGTAGTGGCAATAGAAGATCTTGTTATAGTAGTAGTAGAAGTAGTAGTAGTAGTAGTAGTAGTAGTAGCAGTAGTAGTAGTAGTAGTAGTAGTAGTAGTAGTAGTAGTAGTAGTAGTAGTAGTAGTAGCAGTAGTAGTAGTAGTAGTAGTAGTAGTAGTAGTAGTAGTAGTAGTGGTAGTAGTGGTAGTAGTGGTAGGAGTAGTCGTAGAAGTAGTAGTAGTAGTAGTAGTAGTAGTAGTATTAGTAGTAGTAGTAGTAGTAGTAGTAGTAGTAGTAGTAGCAGTAGCAGTAGCAGTAGTAGTAGTAGTAGTAGTAGTAGTAGTAGTAGTAGTAGTAGTGGTAGTAGTGGTAGTAGTGGTAGGAGTAGTCGTAGAAGTAGTAGTAGTAGTAGTAGTAGTAGTAGTAGTAGTAGTAGTAGTAGTAATAAAAATAGTAGTAGTAGTAGTAGTAGTAGTAGTAGTAGTAGTAGTAGTAGTAGTAGTAGTGGTACTAGCAGTAGTAGTCGTCGTCGTCGTCGTCGTAGTAGTAGTAGTAGTAGTAGTAGTAGTAGTAGTAGAAGTAGTAGTAGTAGTAGTAGTAGAAGTAGTAGAAGTAGTAGAAGTAGTAGTAGTAGTAGTAGTAGTAGTAGTAGTAGTAGTAGTAGTAGTAGTAGTGGTAGTAGTGGTAGGAGTAGTAGTAGCAGTAGTAGTAGTAGTAGTAGTAGTAGTAGTAGTAGTAGTAGTAGTAGTAGTAGTAGTAGTAGTAGTAGAAGTAGTAGTAGTAGTAGTAGTAGAAGTAGTAGAAGTAGTAGAAGTAGTAGTAGTAGTAGTAGTAGTAGTAGTAGTAGTAGTAGTAGTAGTAGTAGTAGTAGTAGTAGTAGTAGTAGTAGTAGTAGTAGTAGTGGTAGTAGTGGTAGGAGTAGTAGTAGTAGTAGTACCAGTAGACAAAATAAGTATATGTTATTATACTGTACTAATAGTAGTTGAGGTATAGTACATGTAATAGTACAATATGAACAGTATTTGTGGAAGAAAGAGCTATAGTGAAAGTAATATAAATAAATGTACTAATGCAGTTGCAGTTATGGTGATATATAAAGTGATGATTTTATGTAATTTGTAGCCTAACTCAAAATTGCTAATTAATGCTTCCCTCTCCTTTTTTTTTTCAAAGAAAATCACTCAAGTCAAAACAGGTAGAGAAAAAGTGACAACGAGGGCTCTTGTCATTATGTGCAAAATGATATCCAATGTGTGTGCATAGACCAATCAAGCTCTAGGCACAGTCATCTTTGTGGATGAGCTTTATTCTTCTTTTTTTCCAGAATATAGGTCAGAAAGTGTTATCAGTCAGAAGATATTCAGATAAATGGGGAATATCTTGCAGTCAGTCTTTAGATGCAGTCACTATTAAGATGTGGGTTAGCATCTACACCAGAGCGGCGATTGGTGAATATAAATGTATGTAGGTCAGACCAAATCGTCATGGAGAAAATACCTTTGTGGTCTGTATAAAGAAAGGTGGTCTTTCATAAGATGCTATCACTATATCCATTTAGATCTTCTGTATGTGTCATGATCAGCACCAGACTACTGCTCAAATGAGCAAATAACAGGGAATGCAACCTGAACAATTACGTCGTCATTGATAAAAAGCACTAAATTCCCTGATGTCATGATGAAACAAAGTGACAACATAGCGTAGGTGTGGAATGTGACATCAAGGGTGGGGCCAAGACAAGACCAGACAAGACAAGACAGGACGGGATGGGATGAGCAGGGATGGGAACAACAACTCCCTCCCACCCCGTGACATCAGGAGTCGGGCCAGACTGGATGTATTCAATCAGGTCCCAATCCAACATGGCGGGCCCTACCTCCGCCACACACACAAACCACGTCTGCTGTTGATTGGCCGACTGTAGCAGACACACACACAGAGTCAGGGCTGGTTGGTGCAGTAGGCAGGGGAGTCTATCTGTTCTGCTGGATGGACTTACCAGCTTGTGCCATCGCACGGCGTTGCTGAATGTGCGCACCTCTCGCGTCAGCTGCTCATGAACCGGCGAGTGCGACTGGAGAAGCGTTCTCCCACTCATCTCGGCGCCGTGTAAGCAAAAATCGATTTCCTCCGCGAAGTTAAATCCACAGTATTAGATTCCACGTTGGTTTGTCGAGAAAGAGCACTGCGCATCGCTGCCGTCAGGAGACGGCAAAAATAAACATGGCTTCCCCTAAAATCTCTCCGCTGGTCTTTTTTTCTCCTGCCTGCCAGCTTTAGTCACACGTTGGTGCGTGCAGTGACTGGGACAGGGAGCGGGGGAGCTTATGCGCTCGAGTCAGGTTTGTTCCCCTGTTTGGGGAGGGCAGCTGTCAGCGGTTCACCACTGACTCATGGCGTCTCACGTAAACGGGTACGTAGGAAGCCTTGCGCGGGCTCCGCTCTGACCCCCCACACGCACAACAATTGGCACGACATCCACTTTGATTATCCCCAACTTCACCAGAATTCTTGCAACATCGTAATGTCTGTTGCCATTCAGGAGTGCTTTTATAGGGGAGGGTAGAGGACCAGCCCGGCCTATGGTGCTCATACTTTGACAGTTAACCAGTGATTTGATTAAGGTTTTTTCCTCCGTTAAACGACACTGAGCCCCCCTCCTGCAAGGCAGCCGCTCGCATCACGGCCTGCCCTTGTTCAAAAGACAGGGAAATGAGAGGTTTCCTGTGGGTCGTCTCTCTGGCTCATCGTGATTCATGCCTTCTTGTCATTCAATCCTTCCACTTCACACAAACACACTCACACACACATATATACACGCACACATACACACACTCACACATAGCATATACACCAAAACATCCCCCTTACACCCTTAAGAAGGGGCACACTTTCAACTGCTATCAAACCTCTTCCATACCTCTGTAACACTCAACTCCTCAGCTTCACACAAAAACACTCTCATCTACAGAAACATTTGAGCACACTTACACTTATACACAGTACATACACCAAAAACATCCCCCTTACACCTATTAAAAAGGGAAATACTGTGAGCTGCACTCGATCATACCCCATTCATACCCCCTTAACACTCAATTCTTCAGCTTCACACAAACAAACATAAACTCACACACCCCATATACTTCACTCTTACACCTATTCAAAAGGGGCATATTTTACTCTGAACTACCGTACTATCATACCCCATTCATATACCCTAAACATTAAATTCTTCAACTTCACACAAACAGACACTCACACACACACACACACCAAATACACACCAAAACTTCACCCTAACACCTGTTCAGAAGGGACATACAGTGAAACCTGTCTATAGTGGCCCCCAAGGGAAACAAAAATTGTGGCCTTTATAGACAGGTGGCTGCTATAAACAGGTTCTTTAACACATGATCTCTCTCCGGGGGAATCATGTTAGTGGCCCCTATAGACAGGTTGGCTGCTATAGACAGGTGAGCGCTAAGACAGGTTTGACTGTCCTTTGAAGGAAGTGTATATCGGCACGGTCACGGTGCCCTTCCATTTGTTTTATATTGGGGACACCGTGAGCAATATGCTAGTACAAATCAGAAAGATAGCGCACTGTCACGGTGTCAGTCACACCAGCCAATCAGAAATGCTGTACGGTCAGTCCTATATGGTCCTGTACTGCGAGCACACATTCAATGATGCATCATGCACTATTCGCTGCGACGCTCGCGAAGATGAGCAAAAAAATGGCCAATAAGGGTCTGAAAAATATCAATTTTGCACTGTAAGTATGCATTATCATCTGCTTTATACCTCCGACCACAAGTTAAGCCTCTCTTAACGTCATAAAACGCAGAAGGAGCGAAATAGTATGCAAGTTTATGAATGGAGTCGAGGGCTTGTCGTACCGAACGTTCATGGTTGCATCATGGACCCTATATGGTTGCATGGAACTATTACGGTGTGCATTGTATGCATCTCGCGTGTATTAGTGTGTGGCAGTGGGTTCTTTATGACGTTAAGGGGGGGAGGGGGAGGAGTGGGTAACTTAATGTTTTGTGTGTGAAGCAGATGAAGATGCATGGGGTGTCGGTCTCCTGGGTCAATATAACCTCACAATGACAGATGGAAATGCAACATACCGGGTACTACTCCCTCAGCACTATATTGCTTGAAAAAGTAGGCCTACATAAAGGTCATTGTTATAGCTACACAATAATACTGATCATTACAACAGATCCATTAACTAACTTGTGTACCGTAGATTATCAATCCAGACACGATACGCATTTCATGCTACTTTTTGGTTCCATTTATCCTCTTAATACCTTTGTAAAACTTTCAGTTTTGCAATGTTTTGTAATATATACTTTTTATTTGGATAATAAACCATCAAACTCAAACTCAAACTCAAACTTTAACGTGTCCAGTACACGTACACAGGGACATACTAGTAAAAGATCTTCTGTCCTGCACTAGCTTAGATCCTGACCATTAAAATCTCGCGTAACAAAACACTGCTTGGTGCATGCGCAAGACTAAAGTGCTGGGGAAGAACAGTGTAAAATATCATCGCCACAGTGTCTGCATCGCAAGAATCATCCCTGGAAACCCCGTGACGGTGACAGAGACGCACAAAATGAATGCCAAGGGAGACCGTGACAGTGCCAATATTAACAGTCTACTTTGAAATGCTCTCGATCATACCCTATTCATACCCCCTTAAACTTGATTCACCTTCATAAAACAAACATACACTCACACACACACACACACACACACACACACACCACACACAAACACACACCAAAACTCCATCCTTGCACCTATTCAGAACTGAACTGCACTCATGCCCCATTCACACCCCCTTACCAGTTAATCCATGCCCACCACGCAAACACAAAAACACAGTAAGTATCTAGTACAGTCCCCCGCCCCTGATACACAGAGCATGTATACAGGCTCTTCTTACTGATCAATGAACCAGTATCACATGTTCATGTTTGCTTCCCCTCTGATACCCCGATATCAGATTCACATGCTCAAGAGCTGTTATTCATGTTGTCATATCAATGAAAAAGAGCCAATATCCTGCGCCTTAAATGGGCATGATATCCCCGGCTGCATCACAAGCCTACTCCGTTTCTATAACCTTGCCCTTTTTAGCTCAGTGGCTGTCCTCTTTACGTCTGCTTGCACTGGCTCAATTTTACACTCAATATTACATCCAAATGTAATGTACTGGAGATTTCATCAGAATTAATGTTTTTGTTTGTTTGTATTTATCAAATAAATATGTATTTTACTGTATTATTCATTTGATGTATACATATCAACTTTTGTCAAAATCATCTGAAATTAATTTAGTAGCTGCCATGGAGGTATTTATTAATAAACCATTTTTTAATTGAACTGAACTCAATTGAGCCACTTTTTCAAACCATGTGTCTGTTAGATAAGACTACAGCCTTGACTTGCCGGGTGAGTCTCAAAAGATGTGTACACACATCACAGCTAGTCTCTGCAGTTACAGACCTATTGACTCAAACTCACAGACAGACTGACTATCAGTGTGCCTGCCAAATCATCAAATATTCAACAGATCCACATACGGATTTTCAATCTATCATCTCTTACAATGCACCTGTAAAGCATTTTTTTAATTGAGGTCGCCTACCCCATATTTTAAAAAAAAAAGACTTGAATGAATAAATAATAAATAAATAAACTTGCATTTCAGGGCAAGAACACCTATATTTCAAAGAGATATGGGGATACTAGTTTGTATGTTACAGATGGACAAACTTTCTTATGACAAACACATTGCCTGTTCTTGAATGAGCAGTTTAGCCAATGAAATGTGTTGACACAATCTTGCAGAGGGCTCCATCCTATGCGAGAGGGTCTGTCTAGAATCCTGACTTGAACTATGGATGTTCCACATGTGAATTTAGTAACATGGTATTAAGCATGGCTCTCAAAGGGATACATTTTATCTGGTACTGAAAGGGTTCAAAAGTATACGAGAGCAAGTATCGAAGGGTAGAGATGCATACAAAGCTTTGGAAAAGGCCCGTTGGCCTAGAGTATACACATCGCTCACGCGCATTACGTGCTCGTTGGACTGGTAGCATAACAGCTTAGACTTCACAAAGTTGACTAGAGCTTCACAAAGGTCTGGTTGCGTGACTACGCTTTATGTACATGCGCTGTAGCATATCATAGATTGCTGGTGTTATATTATCGCAAGCGTGCAGATCCCGACTATTAAAGTTTTAACTATCATGAGGCTGGGGCTGGTAGGACCGCCGCTGAACACAGCCCCCTCTATAAACGATATATGGTGCCATAACAGCTCATTTGTGTGGACCTTTAAAGGGAATATACTATACTGGGAAGACAAAAAGCCTTCAAAAGGGTGTTAATGAGCATTCTTCTTGCCAATGATCTAAAATTCATGTATTGTCCATTTTAGAAACTGTCTGAAAGTGATTTGCCCTCAAACGATCCACATTTGAAGTCACAAATCCTCAAAATGTTCGGCCCAACATTGTGAGGATTTGGGATTTAATCACTAATTACTCCAAATGTGGATCGTTTGAGGGCAAATCACTTTCAGCAAGTTTCTAAAATGGACAAAATGGGAATTTAAGACCATTGGCAAGTTTGCTCATGATCACCCTTTTGAAGGTTTTTTGTCTTCCCAGTACAGTACATGCCCTTTAACAGATCATGAAGAAAATCAATCTCTTTACATCCATTACAGCTGTACATGCCCTGAAGATTAAGCTGTGGGTGCTATTAATACAATGTATGAGCACACCAAACATTTTAAAATATTGAAAGAACATTTGGGTCTCACAAACAGTTTTGCCTTAATAGACTTGCCTTGCAAAAAGGCACTCTACAGTATATTCTGCAATAATGTGAACTTTGGAACGTTTGGATAAATGTCTTCACATGAAAAGACATTCTGATCAGATAGTTAATTGAAACCCTGGTAAAGTTGAATTGAATAAAAGCATAACAATCAGATGAACCAATTTGCACTAGTTTGAGAAAAATCTGAAATATATTGTAAGGAGGTTATTTGTGTTCTAGGATATTGATATTATAATCATACATAAGAGGTGTGGGGATACACAGATAATGTTCGAGGACGAAACTGCGCTCATTTCTTTAAGGTGTACTTCAATCTAATGGAAAATTGAGGTCAGTAACAGCAGAATAATGCAAGGATTTGTACAAGGTGTGACACCTAGCTTCCAGCAATACTTCCACACACCATACACAGACTGGTTCAGTAGTTCTACTGACTTTCAGTAAATGATGTCATCATTTATGATAAAAGGCTTGTTTTTATAATGCACTTACTGTACAGGTCTCTGTGGGCTTCATGAGTAATAACATGCTTCAATGCTTTTTTTATGGCTTGCTCAACTTGTCTATGTCCATTAAATGTCAACTTGAAGGATATTGTTTCAATCATTCACATATCCCAATTCCATTAAACAAAATATTATTTGTAGGCCAAATTTTTAACACACTGTATGTAAAAGCAATAATTATAATTATTCAGACAGTTGTGTTTCTGCCATTATCATGTAGATTACAGAGAGTCAACACAGAGTGAATGCATTCTGGTATATTACATGCGTGGCTGTCACTTCTAGTATCATCTCATTTGCTTCAATACATTAACATTCCATTGAGTCAACTCAGCTTCGGAAAATCGTATCAAAATCTTCAATATCAAATATCATAATCATTGCAAAATAATAACACATGAAGCGGCCTACATTCTTATATGCATGAAGATTTCATTAATGACTTAATTAGGCATGCTTGTTATGTTTGTAATGCTACACTGTTGTCATGGTAACTCCTGCAGGGGATTGCCCCTGCTCAGCAGACAACGCCTCATGAGCGCACGGCCACCATAGAAAGTGCACGGCGTTCCTCTGACGGAGTATCGAGTCAAAAGCAGAGATTAAGTTATTCAAGGAAAGGTCACATTATTCAACAAGAGACATAATGAGATTTAGTTATTACAGTTTGCATGTGATCCATTTGGAAATCACTATATTTAGCAAATTCACAGTCAGACCAGACTGTTGCTGAATTTGTTTGACTTAGGATAAGAATTATCTACGAAAAAAATAATCATACTAGTCTAGTTGACTCTGGTGAAATGTGAAAAATCTCATTATTTATAAGCAAAACAGAATGAGAAAAAGAAGAATGAAATTTGAAAAAAAAAATCTTTAAAAAGCAAAATTACCAAGATATGACTAGTAAATTTGATCCCCAGCCAAAAAGGCCCAATTTATTGCATGACTGTGTACAATGTATCCCATAGAGGAGGGCTGACATAATATCTTTTATTCATAAATGTGCATAAGTATGTAGTATTTCCATTTTTCTTTACTCAATGATAGCTCTGGGTAATGCCTTGGTTTACGCCTGGTACAGAAGAACAATGAATAAACATACGGTATGTCCTTGAGGACGAAGAGAGTTGTCCATGAAGTCTAATAATTAGAATTCAGCGATATCTATTGTGATTTTCTCAAACTAAATGTTGTTTTATCTGCTTTTATTTAATTCAACTTATTAATAGGGATTCATAATAATTAAAATAATTTTATCACTCATTTGTTTGGCTCCTACTGTATGAGAGATTTACTATGATATTTCACTCCGATAGAAACTAAATTATGAGTGATAAATATCTAGTCATAGGTATCAGTCAATATCGTACACGCTTAATCCATTTCCCCTTCACTTCCATGCACAGACTGTTGTACAGTAGAATGTGGCTAGCCCGCTAGCTGCTACTGCGTACCCACAACGGTCTCGGAAAAAGGAAATAATTCGCTCTCTCACACTCACACTCACACACAGTATGCACGCAGATTCAATCAGATAAGCCAACAGTTGTGACATCACATCTCCCCCTTGCCAGCAGAGCCAAAAGGTCAGGAAAGCATAGAATACTGCCCCGCAGAGGGCAGCAGACGTTACCTCTCCCACGCATTGATGCAATTCATCGCTTCAGCTTACAATCAAAATAATGTATGTATTGTGGATTGAAACAGAGTGCAAGAAACAAATCGAATTTTCCTCCCTTTGCAATGCATGGAATGAATGTTTTGTTTGTCGAAAAGATGTCAAATAACTCTGGCTTAAAACAGTGAACCCATTTCAAATGATTTCAAAAGGCTTATTTACACTAAAACAAAAATCACTTTTAGAAAAATCATGTTTTTATCCTTTTTTTACACTGAGAAACTAAGAAACTGCAGACATGACTGCCGAACAACTTGTGGACATATGTTGGCGAGCAGTACGCATGCACAAACATGTCCACCGGGCTATTCAAATGCATGCAGAACCACGGTATCAAATGCAAAATATCTCAACAGCTTGAAATTCTTTGTTTGCGACCATTTCCGCTGGCACAAAAATAAAATACTTCATTTCATCTTAGTAAAATCATATTCCAGAGAGAGAGATTTCAAAAAATCTTGAGAGCCATGTTTGGGGGAGGTTGCCAAGCAACTTTCACTCTGACTATGTTAGAAAGATCATTTTGTTCCTGCCAGTGTGCATAACCCTACTATTTCTATGCCCATAAAGAAGACACAAAATGAATGATAATACATGTCATAGTGTGTAGGCCTTGTACCAATATGATATTAGCAAATCATAACTCATAATGCAATCTGCATAGAGCGATGGAATCCTATCAATATGATAAAACCAGTAGCTTTCATTTCATATGTTGATATAACAGGAAGCATGCTACAGCTATAATTTGGTAGTATATCAAAGTCCTACTTTTAGTTTCTATAAAGTCATTAGATGTTGCCTTTCATAAAGAACTCTCAACTAACTCGTAGCAACTAAATTACCCAATAAATACTTTTGGTCATGAAGCGCCTGCCTGCAGCACATACAATTAAGATGAAATTGAGTATATTGCTTTGAATATGAATCTGAATGATAAGCCAATTTACAAAATCCCCATTTGCATGTAAGCTTGTGTAGTTTGTTTTGCAGGATTTGTCCTTAACAATTATTCATAACTTCCTTCCTTCTAAAAGAAAAGATAATACAATACTCTGTGATAGTGTATCCCCTTTGTACTTGAAATCAATACAAGGTTGATTGAACCCCAAAGACAAGGTATATACACTACAGCTCAAAGGAATTGGCATAGGGAAAGGGAAAGGGAAGAAAGGGAAGAAGCAGTTCAGCATGAAACATGAGGCTTTTCAGGCTAAAGCATCGTGTTTCATGCTGAACTGGACAAAATATACAGCGGTTTAAAACTGCGGCTCCTTCCCTTCTCTTTCCCTTTCCCTATGTCAATTTCTTTGAGCTGTTGTGTAGGTCCAGTTTGTGAAATATGGAGCTATAAAGTAAACTCAAATTGCAAGGCAGCATAATTGCTATGCTTATGATGTGTATTCTATAAATAAATATGATTGTATTAAAATTTGTATAATTATGTACATAAGTCTCATCTCTGTCATGGTCATTGTAAGCCACAGTATTTCATCCTTTAGACTGCCATTGTGGATTTGTTTAAATAAATACCATACTCATGCTGTGGTATCGACACATTGTTATAATTCAAGGCCAGGGGAAGAAGAATACAAATTAGTACTCCCATATACCAGCCTCATGAACACAATAGATTTTGAAGGTAGGAATATGGGTGCAGATGAAACATAAACATAGATATTTTTATAATGTGTCTGGGCCCTGTCTTGAAATTAATTCTCAAACTCTCAAATAACTATAAAATATCACTGAGCCTGCCGCTCTTACACTTTCTGCATTTTTGGCATGTTAAGTTGTGAATGGGGCATGTCTGGTTATATTAGGAGTTCACACTACCATTGACTCTTTCCTGGTAACCCACTTTCCCCACAAAAATTCTTCCTACATTTGCCACTATACTGAACTATAATTCATTCCAGGGAGAACTATCTCTTTAAGATTGACATCATTCACAAGTCTAGTTTGGATCAATCACAATTTTTTTTACAAGACAGGGCTCTTGTTTGGTTTACACTTTGTAAGGCTAACTTGATCTCCAATGCTGTAAGTTTAGACACGAAGCCTCAGCTATGCAGTGTCATTACAAAGTGAGAAATATCGCATGTCATATTATGTCATCATACATTTACCACCTGTCTACTTGTTCTGAAGTTGAACCAATACTTCTGACACTTTTAACTACATGAGCTGGCCGCATGAAAGCAGGTAGCGAGAATCAATAATTACCCTCATTAATTGACTGGTAACAGTTGGTATCGCAAACACCTAGTACATCAGAATTCCTGTATCAAAGAGAATTTAATCGCCATCTAACTATTCCACTAATACTCCTACCATATACTTCATATTTTATACCGGTACTTAAAAAGTACAGATCCTTGAGATTTTATATTTACATATTTAAAAGTAAAGATCCTTGGGAATGGTCCAAAAATTGGGACCTAGTGGCTAATCTGGGATTGTCACTCGTAAGTATTGTGAAAGCAGGTGTGAATGTGAACACATTTGAAGCAGAATCACCACTGAGAAGTCAAATTATATCTTTCCTTTCATTCTTGACAAAGTTAGACAGGGACTAGGGATCCCACTTGGGAAGGTTTCGTAATCCCTCCAGGAGTTCACCCATGGTATCAAAGAGTGCCATAACAACACAGAGCAAACTAGGAAACTAATAGAATGTTTGTGTCTAACAGCAAATGACATGAATTTCCTTGTCAGACACATTGCAGCATGTTGTTTCTGCCACATCAGTCTAATGAAGTCCATTGATTAGCAATAATAGCAAACTTGTCCCAGAAATTAGAGTGCGATTTTGAAACATTGGTTTAATGTAGGTGGCCCCATATGAACTATCAACTTCCTTTCGGTTAACAAAAGTAAACACACACATTTAAATTACTCAAATGAGTACTTTACGTTCAATATGACTTTAAATGAATGCAGTTTACCCATGACTTTTCTCAAGGGAAAGAATGGCTGGTGTCACCTATGCCAAAATCTAAACAAATCTGTAACATTGTAAAAGTGGGTTTTCCCTCACATTTTAAGTAAACATCCCTTGGAACAGGGATTCTGGGCCATAACATAACATGCATTTTATGATAACATTGCCATAAATCAAACTGCGCTTGCATGAAATGTGTTTATCCGCATTTCCTTCCTTCTTCAGGCACAATGCTTTGATTCATGATTCATCACTTACTCTAAATAAGTCAAATAATCTCTCATCATCATAACTCATTGCTTTCTCTGTGTTGAGTTTTAGAAGCCGAAAGGGGCTTGGGGTTTTTGAGAATCACTGGAAATGTTGAGGAATTAATGGAGTGCTCTTTGATTTGTATGCTGCAAGTCCCAGTAAGATCAGACAGAAACACGTTTCATCAGCGGGAAACTCCACAAGAAGGAAAAATCAAATATGCCTGATGGAAGCATGTCAGACCGAAGCATGTTTGTATTAGGTACCCTTTAAACTTTTCTGTAATTACTTATACAAAATCACAGGGAAACACCAGCTGCATGATCAACAATGATGTCAAGCCTTTGCTTGAATGAGATATAACTGGCATATCATCAGACTGTACTGTACTGTAATACATCCCCCTTACTGTACATAAAGATGTGAAATAAATTTGTACAAGTTTCTAAGATACAGAGTGATGTTAGTTACAGTTAGTCAGAAAGTAGAGCACTTCGCTCTGGCACGTTCGTTGGTTGACCAGACTGACTTCACGAGTCAATAAAAGGATGAAATTTGTCATGCATTAAATAATGTTTATGCTTCGGAAAAAAAAAAATCTACACATTTTACAAGTCACTTGTGTTAAGTGTCGCGGTAAATGTTCCACCCTAACACACACCCATACGTGTATGTGGATTTGTATGTGTTTAACCCAGGACAAAGTTTTTACCCAAGAACTGAAACAACAAATACAACAACAACAACAACATTATTGCATTACTGGAGGGATACAGCTCCTAGTGATTATCGCACGGTGTAAACATTGGAACTACCTTGGTGCAAATGCCCAAAGGATGATATCATCTATGAGCAAACTCCGTAACCTTGGTAACACGTGACTTGATGTGTTGTTACATCATCTTACCACACAAAGACCATTCAATGTACAGGCTTCAGTATTATACTGTCAGTAGACCCATTCACAATGGTGCTTTAATTCAAACCGCATACTAAACGTAGATCAACTTTGTGGAGCAGAAAACTAAATCATCTGATGCTGTCACAGAATCATTGATTTTCATCACAGAATCACAACAGTTGGTGATTTCAATCATTTGTTGAAATTATTATGGGGACAAACTCTGGATACTATAGTGATTCCGAGGACAAAATCAATGATATTGAATCAATAATTTTTCTTGTTTTATTTGGCGTCCCATGAAGTTAGTCCAGGGTTTTATATTTTACCATTGTGTTATATGGGCCATAATGTACAGGAGTTTTTACATTGGTCAACCTATGAATGTTGTGGTTTCAACAAGTGTTTATGCTTCTACAGGCTAGTCAGTGAAACAATAGAGTTCCAAAGTGGTGTCGTCATATGAGCATGATATCAAGACAATTGGCTCTAAACAAACTCATGAGAGGGTTAGCATTCCGGTATTGTCTATCGGGCTAGTGTCGGGCATTCCCAATTACAGTCCCGTTGTGATCACCGCTGCTTGCTCTACCCGCATTGTTTAGAACCAGTTGTCTTGACAATAATGCTCAAATGATGTCACACTTCGGCACTCTAAAACATGTGGCCTCAGGGTGATTCAGCGCTCCCCCCCCCCCATCCCCCACCCCCCACCCCCTACCTCCTCCCCTTAATACAAACCACAGCCCCTGTGAGTTTGTGGGCATTAATGCAAAAGATTGATGAGGGCGTAACTCTGATTATTTTTTTTCACTTCAATTGTCTGACATAAACATCTGATTGTATGCATCATGACTTATTCAAATATTTATCTTGCAATTGAGCATTGTAGAGTGCAATAAACTGTAACACAAGACTTTGTATGAATGAGCAAACTAAACAAGGTCAGTTTTCTGAGACAGTGCAATGAAAGATTCATCTTTTCTCATCAAACACATCCATTTTCTCAAATATTCATTTAGACTTCACTTTTCTTCAGACACCGGCATCATGCATGTCTCACACACTAGCAAAACAGATGACCACCAAACTTTTAAATATTTCAAGATAATTTGTTATACCGAAGTAAACAAATAAACCCATCCAAATTCAAACAAGAATAATGCGGCGAAAGTCACCAGGTAAACACACCCATTCTACAGAGCTTCAACATACTAATTCAAAGTTAATGGTCTTGTCGCATAACCATATGACCATTGAATTTTAGTCTTTAACTTATTTAAATTTGCATTATATTGCTTATCAAGCAAAGTCATCATCTTTACTTAAAATGCTCATTAATTTTTTGTTACTTGCTTGATTTTCCCACTATTTGGCAATTTCGTCTGTCTTCTGCTGTTCTTGTTTGTGCTTTCATTAGGAATATTCATCTGTTGATCAGAGTAAAAAGACTTTATTGACTAAAGAAGAAACAAATTACCTTAACTGGAGGAGGAAGAGGCCTAGAGGCCATCTTGTTGGGCGCCGGCTTATTGGGCGCCGGCTTGTTGGGCGCCATCTTGTTGAGCACCGTCTTGATTGGTGTCGTCTTATTGGACGCTGTCTTGTTGGGCGTTGTCTTGTTGGGCGCTGTCTTATTGGACCCTTTCAGACTGAACTTGAATTTCCGGTAGGCATCTGATTTGTCATCTTGCTCTGTCCCTCCTCCTGGACGAAATGGCAATGGCGGTGCCCTCACAACGTGTTCATATGGTGCTTTTGGGCCTCTAGGTACCGGAGGTGGTGTAACATCCTCCTCATACGGTGCCAGGTACAGTTCTGGGTCATCACCCATTGCACCATTAGGTACCAGCGAAGGTCTTCGGCCAATAGACACCATGGGTGACGTGGGTTCCTCATCATATGGTGCAAGGTACATCTCATCGCTTTCTCCTTGGTCAATGGGTGATGCCGGTGAGGTGGGCTGGTCTTCATACGGTGCTAGGTACATCTCATCGCTTTCTCCTTGGTCAATGTGTGATGCCAGTGAGGTGCCCTGATCTTCATACGGTGCTAAATACAACTCATCGCTTTCTCCTTGGCCATTAGGCACCATAGGTGACATGGCCTCTTCGTCATATGGTGCGAGGTATAATTCATCGCTTTCTTCTTGGCCATTAATTCCTATGGGTGAGGTGGGCTGATCTTCATATGGTGCTAGGTACAAGTCATCACTTTCTCCTTGGCCATCGGGGGAAGTAGGCTGATCCTCGTCATATGGCACCATGTACAGCTCCCCGCTATCTGCCTGGTCTTGATCTATTTCAAGGTACATCTCCTCGTACGCACTGGAAAGCTTCCTTGCACTCATACTGAACTCAACTCAATAAAGCTAACTAAGAAATCTTTAGAGCATTGGGGTCCTTGTCGAAGTAGACCTATCATAGGAATACTGCTGCCTAGCAACAATGTCCACCTTAATCTCAGCACTTTGAGTCCGATAGAAAAGTTCTCAGCACATATCCTCCAGTGAGTTGTTCAAACTTGCCATTGTGGTAAAATGCACAATTGTCGGGGATCATTCAACACCACCATAGCCTTCACCTTTGACAATCATTCATGAAAAAGCATTTCTCTCACCCCAGAATGCAAGTCTTCAAGCAGAGTCCTCGTCTAAGGCCCAGTGGACTACTTTGAGGAACACAATACCTGCTCTGAGCAGTCCTAGTGTCATAACTACTCCCTTCAGTTCCAATAGAGTGTGCAGCTTGAGAAGAGTCAATGTAGACGCGGCAGCAGGGTTCTGAGGCAGACGTTTGATATGACATTTCCTTTATAATGCACACATACATGGCAGACCTGCTGTAATGATCCCAGCAAACTTGGCACGTTGATGCGGATATCTGGAGTCAAGCGCTAAAAACATGTTTTTGTAGCAGCTTCCCCAGCCTACTTCCTCATCCAAAATCAAGTCTTTATCCACAAACCAGACTCACCCCAGGGTACACAGACCAACATGTCTACAAACTCTTACACAATAGCTTTCATTCAATGCTGGTCGAAAAATAGGTGTGCCATGCCAAAATTTCTCCATCAATCGAATTGTATGATCATGCGATGCCCCAATAATGAAATATTCCTTCGCACACAACAGAGCATTTGCGTCATTAATGATATGTTTATTTTCCATTCTTTCATGCTTGGTTTTTATCACACCTGAAATTAATGTACATTTCACTCTCTACGCCATAGCAATCACATTCATTCACATTTCGATCCAACAATGGGGTTCCATTTGTATGAGAAGCAGAGTATTAAGAATGGTGTTAAACCCCTATTGTGCCTTCCAGGGTAGCGACTAGAAGGAAGTGGGCACAGAAAAATATGATTGGTCCACCTGTCAGCACACGGATAACACTCTAAGGTAGAAGGCACAATAACAGGCATGCTTCACTACACATCGATCACCTTCTACAAACACAAAACTGTATGCAAGCAAACATACTACTGCTTGTGAACCACCGCATATCTTATTGACAGTTTTTACAGTCCCTCAAGTTTATTCAGAATACAGATGATATTATAACGCAATCATACATACTACTGAATGATTAATGAGCATTAACGTTCAATCAAAATCACAATACAGTCCACAAATCAATCACGATTGGTACATATCTGAATTGAAAATATCCATACAAATCTAGAGTGTTGCAAACTATAGTAGCAAATGTCAATCCGTAGACTAGTACCGGCATATTGGCAATTGCACCTCCAACCAACAAGCTAGTCTCCTGGCCATTTTACTGGTACACCTGCTAACAGCAACCGCATTTTTGGTCTCCCTTGTACGGTCTTTGTGTACAAATCTCACTTACTCTATGCAACACTCCCTAGTTATAGGTCTCATGCAAAGAATGACAGACTCTTACCAAGTATAACATGGCTGGGTAGTTGATGACAGGCGAGTTGATATCATCGTCCAGATCGACCTGGTAGAGATCATCCTGGTCGTCGCCATCCAGCAGTACGTCATCGTCTGCCATGGTATAGACGTCGTCCTGGACATCATCCATGGGGGTGTGGAGCGGCCGGCTCACCGGGGGAGGGCTGACCATGTTCCTGGCTGGCAGGGCTGTTAGTGAGATGGGTGGACAACCAGCGGGGCAGGGGGGGTCAGGCCAAGGAATGGAGAGGGTTTGGGGGGAGAACAAATACTATTAGCAATAAGCCCTTTTTGTACAACTTTTGCCTCAACTTATTCTCGTGTGACTAGTCATTCAGTTTCAATAGATGGAATGCACTTTGTATCATTTAGTTCTTGGTAGGTTGATGAATATTGGAAAACCTTCAGGGTTGCCTTCAGTAAAGTATTGTTTGAGTGAAGTGCAAATAATTTGCACATGGAATGAAAACGGTCTATTGAAAGTCATGTGGAATCTTAAAAGGAAAGTCCACGCTGAAGTTAAGTTGGGTTTGATTAAAACAGACACATGAAAGTAACATTCATGTATGAGTGCCGGCTTGACAAAAATCTATCAAAGCATAAGAAAGTTACAATCGCTTAAAGTGTTAATTTTGTGATGTCAAGTTGCTCTCCCATATTTTGTGACTTTTTGTTAGAAAATTTCCATTTTCCTAAAAGGATATAAAAATTCTCTATGCATTTGATAAATCATTAGACGCATGCTTTTTAAATGCACAGGCCTCTCTGAAAAAGATTTATTCTTTCATCAAAAAGAGAATAAGTGCAAATTATACAGCACACAACATATGGAGGTGCATTTCGCACGCAACATCATAAAATTACGATTAAAAAGAATCTTTCTTATCCTTTGACATATTCTCGTCAAACCTTTACAGATTGTTTCGCTTTGTTTTTTTTTTCTGCTATGATTCGACCTAATTGAACTTCAGGGTGGACTATCCCTTTAACACTATGACAGGGTATACACCTAATTGGGTACATGGTACAATCACCCAAAAAAAACATTTCCAAATGTATTTAGATAATTTTCAGATAGATGGAGATGAATTGTATAGAGTACCGAAGTGGTGTCGACATATGAACATGTTGTCAAGACAATTGGCTCCAAACAAACTCATTCAGTGAGAGGTTTTAAACAGTCTGATATTGTCTATCGGGCTAGTGTCGGGCATTCCCAATTACAGTCCCCGTTGTGATCACCGCTGCTTGCTCTACCCGCATTGTTTAGAACCAGTTGTCTTGACAATAATGCTCAAATGACGTCACACTTCGGTACTCTATTATGTGCAGTGTTCAGTGTAAAGTACCATTTTGCACTAGGACAGTTGAGAATAAGGGGCTCATGTTGTGGCAATCTCAAGTGCAGTGAACAAGACGTGGAATGAAGAGAAGGCATGGGTATGCTATGAGCCAAGGCTTCCAGCTGTGGACAGTGTCTTTCTGCTATACTTAAGGGGTGTCTTCATTAGCCCGATGAGGGCGGAAAAGCTAGCTTGTTCTGATCGGGTTAGCTAGCCAGATCACAAAATAGCTAGCTATTTGCGTCTTCATTAGCCACATCAGGCAAAATAGCTAGCTATTTGGTCAAGAAAATTTCCCAAGAAATCTTGGGCTGGATGGATCTAGCTCGAGCTAGTTCGCGAACTAACTCGGAGCGTCTTCATTAGCCTGAAAATTTCCCAACCCCGGCATGCATCAGCACGCACAAGGCATTCTTTACGTTAGGTTTTTATACGTGCGTGAATGCGAGCTCACAACAGAAGCCATGCGTTCGTGGCCTATTCCCGTCGCATAAAGCGCATGTGCGAACATCGGGGATATTTATGCATCCCAAATTTCGAGCCTACGTATCCCGAGTTTCAAGCTAATGAAGACGCGTTTCCAATTTCCAGAGATGCCAACCTCTTGACACAAAAAATCAGACTGAATATCCTCAAAAATCATATTTTTGAGTGAAAAATCAGATTTTCACGAAAACTCAACATGACCAGTGGCCTGTTGGCCCCAAGCCAGGAAAATGTTAGAAAAATGTTTTACTGGTAACAATGGGAAAGTGAAATGTTTGCTCTTTCATCTGATCTTCACTCTTTTCATCCCATACCGATTACAGTATTACCAATAATGGGAGACATCTTCGCTGTAAAGCAAATGTATAAGTGGCAACACATGCTATCACAATAGTATGAGAGCATCTATTTGGATCTTAGAATAAAGATCAGCGAAGTCACCTAAACCAGACCTGCCAACTTCTGGAGTTCAAAAACTGTATTCTTTAATCCAAAAAGTTGTATTTTACCAACAAAAATGTATTTAAAAAAAACGGATCAATGTCTCTTACAGTTCCTACATCAGGCTTTTTTATGGAGCATTGGTTGAATATGCATGATTTTGTCATGACTGGTGTGCTCGATGAACCAATGAACATCCCCAAATTGCTAATGTGAGATGCTGGTAGGATACTTTACAAAACAGAATGGGCATTTCGCCATTGAATATGGCACACACACAAAATAAGATTTTAAAAAAAAGAAAAAAAAAACATTTTTTTTTTTTTTTGAAAATCGTATTTTTTAAAGGAAAATCATACCGTCATATTCAGTTCTAAAAATCGTACTAAATACAACTAAATCGTACTGGTTGGCATGTCTGAATTTCAGGCTAGTTCCCCGGATAAGCAAACTAGCTTGCTACTTTGTCTGATTGGGCTAATGAAGACGCACCTTTATTCACTGCTGACACCTTTGGTCCATGGTCAGGGCATGCAAGGGTCACAATGAGATAGATACCATATAGTATGTGCATCCAGAGTCTCAGTAATCATTAAAAAGAAGCATCTACTACATAGTTTCTATATGGACTTTGTAGGCTTGTACATTTCATGACCTTTTATGAATACATAAATGGTATGTGAGCGTGTGTGTGTGTGTGTGTGTGTGTGTGTGTGTGTGTTTGTGTGTGAGAGATAGAGAGAGAGAGAAAGAGAGAGAGAGAAAGAGAGAAAGAGAGAAAGAGAGAAAGAGAGAAGAGAGAAAGAGAGAGAGAGAGAGAGAGAGAGAGCGAGAGAGAGAGAGAGAGAAAGAGAGAAAGAGAGAAGGGAGAAAGAGAGAGAAAGAGAGAAAGAGAGGAGAAGAGAGAAAGAGAGAGAGTGAAAGAGAGAAAGAGAGGAGAAGAGAGAAAGAGAGAGAGAGAGCGAGAGAGAGAGAGAGAGAGAGAGAGAGAGAAAGAGAGGAGAAGAGAGAAAGAGAGAGAGAAAGAGAGAGAGGAGAAGAGAGAAAGAGAGAGAGATGGGGGAGAAAGTGTGAGTGTATTGGTAGCTGGGTGTATGCACTGTACATACATGTATGTGCTGGAAGTGAACTCACATTTAACATAATTTTGAGGGACGTGGAAGTTTGCATTCTAAAACTTGCAAATGTTGCTCATGACAGATTCATGTACATATACTAGCATCTTGACATGATATAAATAACACTAGATATAAATAACAACTAGTAGAAAAATATATGTGTATGATACAGAAGTGTGTATTTTTGTGAGAGAGGGGGTGAGAAGTGTGTGTGGGTGGGATAGATAGTGTGATTAGATGGGTAGGAGGGTGTGCACACTGTATTATGTGCTGAAATTTAACTCACAGTTAATTTGTGAGGGAGATGAACATTTTTTGTCTAATACTTGCACATGTTGCTTGTGACAAACTCATACATATAATAGCATCTTGACATGATCTGAATAACACAACTCGTAGAAAGTTTGAATACATGTATGATACATGAGTGTGTGTTGGTGTAAGAGAGAGGGTGAGCGTTGAGTTGAAAAGATAGTGTGAATGAATAGGTACTTGAAAAGGGGCATGTGCACTGTATCTCTTGCTGAAATTTAACTCACAGTTAACATATTGTGAGGGAGATGAAAGTTTGTTGTCTAATACTTGCACATGTTGCTCATGATGGACTCATACTAGTACCTTCTCATGATTTAAGTTATATATCTACTAGAAAGATTCCATGATGAGGAGATTGACAATTGTATCCCTTTGATTGCTACAGAGATTTGTAATCGTTTGTGGGAGGTACTTTTTGAAGTTAGAGGCCATGAAGCAACAACACCCTGAATGATGCATTGTAAAACCCTATGAGGAAAATCAATTATTCACAGGGGTTCTTCTGTTATTTTGGGAGGCTGCTTTACACATTGCGGGGGCTATATCGCCTGGCGCCCTCAAGTATGTTTTTTACCGTGATCATCAGCTCTTTGTATAGAGTCTGGAAATGCACATGTTTCTTCTTCTGTGCGGACAATAAAATAAAACATTAGACCCAAGCACTGAAGAAGATACCCAAATCATTCAACATTCAGTGAAAGATTCTTCCATAGAAAATCCATGTCTACATAAGCCAAGAATACCACATGCACCATGCTTCAAGGAATAACTAATTTAAACTGCATGCCCATTTTTCTTCAAATTTGTTAATTTTTAGGGAATGACTAAAGTATAAAATTCATTATATCCATTTTGACACATTCCACGAGTACCTCAAAGTATTTGCAAAATAAAAAAATCCCCAGTCTATTATCATTGACAGTTCGGACTTTGTAATATTTGTACATCAGGATTTCCACGCTATTCAAGTATTGAGATTAAAAGAAAAACACTTATGAGACTAGAGTAGAAAAAAACTAAACTCTAGTACCTTTTCCTGTCGCTTTTGTAAATTATGTCAATAACTTCCTTTCTGGCCGGGCCATATTCAGATATTAAGTGCTTTAAAGAGAACAAAAAACATGATATTGACTCAAGGTTTTTAACATGTATTGTATGAAAGCCTAAAGATCATTGGGGCAGTCCATTGATAGTTTCAGGGTAATGTACAAAAACAAGCACTTTCACTTTCAGGTTTGTAGTCCTCACCATAGGTTATAACTACGTACAATGAATGCAGTAGCTATGGGAACCTGCGAGTTATTGATCTCATGAAACTCATTAAATGGCATGGACAGCACAATTCCTACTGGTTCAGTAGTACATACATGTACTGTACTACTCAAGTCTGGAACTAATCATTTAGAATTCAAATGAGAACGTTTATGTATGATTCAAGATTAAGATCATTGTTTAGGGGTTAATGCGAGAACACCATTTTTTTTGTAAATAAGATTTTCTGACATGGTGATTATGGGTCGCAGTGTGTGTTTTTAATTGTAAACATTTAAACATTTAAACATAGAATGGCAGTAATTGACACAAACTCTGGGCAGTGCTATTCCATTGCTTGATATTTCTAAAGTGAATCATCAAAAATACGTTTCTCTCCCCATCTATTATTTCTTATTCGAAAAATTAACCAAACCATTTTGTACTAAAGACAGAGGATAGTTTGTTGGCTAATAACACTGAAGAAGAAGGAGTCAGAAGAGGACATGTAATATGAAACTTCTACTTGCAGTGACTTCTCTTCAAGTCATGAAATTGTAAAATTGAATACATTTAAAGGGATAGTTCAATGTGAAGTAAGTTGGTTTCCATAAAAACAGAAACATGAAAGAAACATATTAGTGAAGTTTTGACGAAAATCTGTCAAAGGATAAGAAGGTTATGATCTTTTGAAATTTCAATTTTGTGATGCCACGTGAGAGATGCTCTCCCATATGTTGTGTACACAATAATTCCAGAAATTGCTCTTTTTCTGTTTTAGAGAATGGAATGATTGTTTTTCATACAGGTATGTGTTTAAAAATGTATTTCTAATGATGTATCAAATGCTTGGGCAAAAGGAGGCATATATCTTTTTGAAAAAATCAAAAAATACACATTTTCAAAGGAAAAATTGCACACAACATTTGGGAGGGCATCTCGCACGTGACGTCACAAAATCAAAACTTTGAATAAAAGATCATGATTTTCTTATCGTTTGGCGGATTTTCATCAAATCTTCACGAATGTTTCTTTCATTTGTCTCATTTTATTGAAACCAACTTAATTTCATGGTGAACTATCCCTTTAACTTATTGAGGACAAATAATGTTTCACTGGGGCTGTTTTGTTATCAACAGGGGCTCATTGTGGGGGCAAGATTGCCCTGAGCCCCCCAGTAAATGTTTTCACAGGTCAGCACATTCTTTAAATTCATTTATTTTCATACAAAAACACCAGCCTATACGCTTCATTCATCATGTTTAGTACAAGAAATATAGACAGGGAAGAAACATTAATCAAAATTTTACAAGGGATATGAAATGAGTAGTGTGTGGAGGAGCTCTTGTCTGTGCTGGACACAACAAAGATGTCATTTCTGAGGGACTTCCATGGCACAAGACAAATTTTAAAAAAGACCACATATTAAACTGAAATGGTAAATTGAAACAATGAAGTACCAAAAGGTGTTACTGTTAAAGGGAAGAGGAGAAATAAGAACCCCCAAGATGCCTGCATTGTATATTGATATTCGACTACAGAAAACAAAATGATATCATGTTAATGAATTGCCCTATACCGGGATTGTTGCATTCTCCTACTGCTATAAAGTTGTATGAAAGTGCAATATTCACTTATAATGCATTTACTTCAAATGTAAAATGTGTGGCATATGCAGTTGAGATGAAGATCGAATAAAGTGTATCAATGTACTCAAGTTTACCACAAGATAGAGGTCAATTGGTAAGTGAATGGCTGATAATAAAATAGTGCTGAAAAATGAACCCTAGATGAACAGGGGATAAATCTGTGGTATATTTCACAGGCCTCTGTCCCTCTCATTAGGAGTCAGCTTTCCTGTCTTTCTGTCAAGGCAAGAGAGGGGGGGTTACATGAGCCAGCCCCTGCCCCCCGCCCCCTCCCCACCAAACTTCCAACTAGTTTTGAGTACTGATTGTGCAGTGTACAAGGAATAAACTATGCAACAAAGAAAGTTAACTCTGAAATATAATGGTGAATCCTGTAAGGATTTTTACAAATATGTACACTGTATGTGCCTGTATATATCACTCTGTGCGGCACGTTGTGCTCATGTGCCATTGATGCAGTGATTCACCACTAAAACACACAACTCCCATTGAAAAGCATTTTGTTGTATGTATCAAGGGTCAAGGTAGGCCTAAATACTACATAGTTATTATTTGTCCCAGAGTGCGATTAAAGGATTCAACAACATGTTTGTTACATTTTACCTTGAACCGTTTTCTCATATATGGTAACGGTGCATATCTAGGGCCCCCACATTATCTACTCAAAAACAGGAACAAAATCTATCATCACATCCCCAGAAAAATTGTGATCACAGCTTTCTTTTACTCGTTGTAAAGCATGAATGTCTTTATTGTATGTGGTCAGTAGTTAGAAGCCATTTAAATTCTAGCATTTAGGTTTCTATTTGAGACACTTACTTTCAGAAATGTTGACTTTGAAGGATTTTACTAAGCGCTGCATGTTCGTCTTTAAAAGAAATCTTGCTATCACAGTAAATCCACGGATATCCGACCAAAACAAATGGCTCTTTACAAATCTCTGTCTACTCTCAATCCCTATTAACTATTGGCTGAAGTTCTTTCCTGGTGCAGCAGAGTTTGATGGTCCCTATTTGCATTTTGTTAATGTTGTTTGTCTGTTGTTTGTCAGATTACACAAGCCTTTACAAGCATCTATTGCCTGTGGGCAAATAAAAGCTAAGATAGGGCCTCTATAAACAGACAGGTATCTGTTGAATACTTGGATGCATGCAGGAGATACCAGTCTTAAGCCTATTCAATTTGAAAAAGTTGGCAAATTTCAAACAGTAATGGGGTTGATTAAAATGCATGATGCACATGATACCTGGGTGTCAGGGGGATGGGGAAAATAGAGGAGGAAATAGAGAGAGTTTGAGTGAGGTTATGACCAATCACTGTGCATGGAGGAGAGTTAATGACATCACACATGCTCACTCATTCATGAGACATACTGATACCTTTCTTCATGTGGATTGCCATGGGTGATGTCACTGAGGGGAGAACAGGGGTGAATATATCCATCTTAACCCAATCATTCTTTCAACATTTTTTTTAAACATGACAGATCATAGGTTATACAGTAACTGCAGCTGCAAAATAGAGGGTTCCCACAAGCAGCCATATTGGAGGACAAAACAACAGTAACCTGTGCATCAGACCATGAAAACAATGACTTTTCATGGTCTGATGCGCAGGTTTTTATTGTTTGTCCTCCAATATATCTGCTCGTGGGAACCCTCTATTGCATGATAGTTAACAATTTACAAGTGACACTTTCATTTGTTGTAAAAATTTGTTTTAAATTTCAAATTTCACAGAATTAAGTTCAGCCGTTTCGCCACACAGTCATATTCTTCACGACTGTAGGCTCTTGCAAAGTTCCTGTGAACAACCAAAATAATACTAGGGAATTTACAAGCAATATTTTGTTTCTTCCAATTTTAAAGGCATCTCTTAATTTCAGACTACAATCAAACTGATGAAATGGGTATGCAGTTACTTCATTTTCAATAATTTTGTTATTGAAAATGAACATTTTAACAGCTGGCAATCTACACATCCATGTACTACGATAAGCAAAGCAAGTGAATCCTATAGTGTAGTGACCGACTCCACCGAATCGTGTACATTTTGAGGCAATACATGCATGACTAATTGGATTGATGTGATTTTCACACGGAAGTTAGTCAGTAAGTTAAGAAACAATCCTACCAAAACCTCTTCGATAAAAAGTTATGCTATTTTGCTTGGGGGGGGGGGGACTTATTTTTTGTTGTGTTTACGTATAAGGCAAGTCTCTCGACACATGTCTAGAGTCACTTCTCATTTCAGAACAACTCTTCAACTTTGAATTAATGGACTAAAGAACAAATATATTTGTCAAAATATTGGATAAACTAAATAATTAGTAATTCATCAAGATACATTGCTTATCCACTTTGCTCAAACTTTCACTGCTCTGTTCTGTGATGTCTCTCTCTCTCTCTCCTTCTCGCTCTCTCTCTCTCTCTCTTTCTCTCTCTCTCTCTCTCCCTCTCTCTGTCTGTCTCTCTCTCTCTCTCTGTTTCTCTCTCTCTCTCTCTGTTTCTCTCTCTCTCTCTCTCTCTCTCTCTCTCTCTCTCTCTCTCTGTTTGATTACAAGGCAGTGTTCCATGTGAGTGTACCATCCCTGCAAACTGCAGCCTACCAATACAAAGGATATCAGAAAGTGTCACAATTCAGCTGTTTGTCTGTGAAGACGATTTGAATGACCCTCGAATGTATCTGAATCACTTGAATAAATAACCCACTCACCCGGAGGCAAGTCAGACAGGCTGGATGAGCTTGAGCTCTGTGACTGTGTCCTCCCTGGAAGGGAAGGCTGTGAGGTCTGCCGGGGGAATGCTACTCCGCCCCCTCCTGGCACCACCGCGCTATTCACCCCATACCTGCCTGCCCCTCCTGCTCGACCCCCTGCCCTCGCACCGCCGACCCCCCCAGGCACGGGGGGCTTCGTCCCTGGGCCGTGGTTGAGCAAAGGCTTGGGGGCACCTCCAGGCCCATCTGCACCAAACCTTTTCAGCAACTCATTAAACTTGGGTCCACTTGCCATCTCGATGCAAAAGTGTCCAGGACATTACCCCACTATTCATGAATCAACAACCTCCTGCATTAGTTGAAAACCAAGAAGAAATAAAGAAATACAAATCTAGTGAAATTTTCAGATATTATATAAAAGAAATCTTTCAATATCATACACAACTAGGCAGGCCACTTATCACACAATGGTTCATGAACAGCAGTCTGCACAATAAGTCAAAACACATACAGAGTGAAGGTAGGCTCTTGACTTTGACATTCAATTATGAAAATAAATCTAGAATGTGTTCCTGCAGCAATCATGTCCACTTTAGCTATCTCAGACCAGGGATGTGTTATGGAAGGATATGAAACAACTTTCTTTCTTTGAACCCATGCGTGGCACCGCCGAAAAAAATGTATTCTCAGCATTTGCTTTTCAGGTGTTTTAATAATAACGAACAGGATTGCGTAGCAACAGTTTCTCAGATAGAACAAAAGAAATGTAGAGTCTTATTTCCCTTGTCCAGTTCTGTTGAATGGCATCAATACTTTTGTGAGGAAAAGAGATATCAGCGAACAAAAATAAACATTTTTTTCCGCTCAAATATCTCAGTTGCACGCAAATGCACCTATACTCTGTTAATGAAAATAAACAGCTTAAGATATAATTTTGATAATGATTGAATCCCACGTTTGCGGAAATCTGCGGAAAGTGAAGAATATTATCTTATATCTCCGTTTGTGCATCATTCAACAATTATTTAGAAAAAAACGAGTACAGGATCTTTAGTGGTGTTGCCCGTAACTTTCTTGAAAATTGCACAAAAATATGATAAGAAACATAGCTTCCAGAGACAAAACAGTGAATTAACTCTTAGCCCGCTTCGTTCGACTCGCGGCACGTACAGCGGGCTGCCAAGTTCGACTCAAGTCACATTTCGCGCACAATGCATACGGAACGCATTTAATTGTATTGTGCGCACACACATACAATAGCGTTAAACTCCTACCTCCCTATATAACAATAAGAGGATCAAAGTATCAATAGGCAGGAAGTCTTCCCGGACAGGAAGTCTATTGAGAAGTACCCAGGGTCAAGTTCAATAGAGGAGTTTAGTTCATTGTTAGCTTATTCTTTTTGAATGCCCCATTTAAATCTAAATCTAAATTGCTTGGCTCATTACTCACATAAAGACATGGATTTGGTATGTAATGAAAGCCAAAGAAGACATCTTTTCTATGAACTAACTTAAGAGAATAACCTTCATTAGGAAATATTGAATATAAGAGGTACATAAGTTAGCCTCCAAAACGATAATTTGGAGACAGAATGTAAAGTTATAATTCTCAGAATCTATGATATTATACATGAAAAAATGATACCATTGGCAAGAGTATTAATTTCTCTTAGACTTTGCTACACATTTTTTTTTCATCACGACAAACCAATAAAACGTTATTGCAAGTTAAGTAAGACAGTGCATGCAAAGCCCCTCTGAATGTGGCACCCTGAAATTAATGTGGCGCAGGGGAGAAAGTGTGCGTGGCGGGCAAAGAGTTAAAGATATTGCTTTCCAAGTTGACAACAGCTAAATGTCGGTGCCGCTCATGGGACATCAAAGCATTGTAGTGATTGTGGAATGCTTTTGACATTCATTAGCACGCTTTAGTATCCATACAGATGTTTGAATATATTATGCTCGAGTTGTCCCTCCTTCCTAACACATCCCTGCTCAGACTATAAATCTATTGCCTTGGGACCAAATTCATTAATGCATGAGATCAGTGAGAAAGTGTGCAAAGATATGGCATCGCTACAGTTTGATGACAAGGGGGGGGGGGGCGAGGGAATAATCTACAGTCAGTGAAAATAAATTCCTGAGAACTTATTTCATAATTGCATGTTATACATAATTACGCTGCTTGATTGTTACATTAAACCAGTGCACTAATACAGCCACCACAGCACAGGCTGTATATAAGATATAGTGCCAAATCGACTCTGAAGATTTAATTGTAAAAATAAATTTGGATATGTACTCCTGCATCAAACATATACATCTTTTAAATTTATATTTTGTCTTGCTGTCGTGCCTTTCAAAGTTACATACGCACCTGAAATTGATGGCAGAAGTTTGGATGAAATTTGAATGGCATTCACCAGTAATCAGCATAACACGAAATAACACACATGGGGCTGGGCCGCCTATTATGATCATCATTCACAACAATCGTATTAACACCATAATTTGGCACATGACTAAATCATTACAAATACGTCATAATACATTCGGTGTCTCATTGCAACATCATGGACGTTGATGAAATATTGGCTTACCTAACGGGAAAATAATGCAGAAAACACGGACGTACAATATTACATGTCAAAACAATGACTTCGTATTAGTTTCTTCCACAGGCTATTTACAGGTGCTTTCACTTCCTGAAACTACTGCCTGCGCGCCCCGGCCGTCACCCGTGACAGCAATGACAGCGCTCCGGGCCGTGCGAACTTATACTGTCGATACACTTCCTAAAACAAAAGCGGAACTTATTCCCCATGCGTTGGGTAAAGCACTGCACTGTACATAATAAGGTGTACGATGTAGAAAGGCCTAACCAACGTAAGTATTATTAAAGTTGCCAGGCTTCAACAATTGACCAAGTGCCAACTTAATTGCACTTATAAGCCACATTCATATCATATAATTTGTGTAAATACATCCAAACGACAATTTTGAAAATACATGTAGGCCCTATTGTATAGTAGGTCTCGGGGTAGGCCTACGTCCTACCGCATAATTTCCATAAGCAATCTGATGATCAAAGGTAATAACAGAATGTAGATTTAGTACACTATACATAAGACTATGTGTTGGTCAGCGCCGGAATATATAGGGAGGAGTCGCATTCCCCCCCCCCCCCCCCCCCCCCCCCCCTCCCAACACACACACACACACGTTTACGACCAGTTTCCTCATCTCAACGCCTTTAAGGCCTACATGGCTGGTCTGATTGCAAATGATAACAAGTAAAATAAACACTGAATCTAAATTCTAGATAAAACATCAAGTTTACAAGATTACATCTTGTTTACAAGATTGTTTCATAGTTTTTTACCGTTATCAAGCCACTGAGGCTTTTGCGGGTTTAACCTTTTTCTTCATTGTTTATAAATTTTGCATATGAATTCTTTATGTACAATACTCATGTTTGTGCTGATTTTTAGTAATCGTCACTATTGCCGATCAATCACTATTCATGTATATTTACCTATGTTTATTCATATGTTGATGCAATACATGTTTTAATGTTGTATATATATTCTTAAATGTACATATCAAATGAATGAAATGAATGAATGAATGAATGAATGAATGAATAAATGAATGAATGAATGAATGAATGAATGAATGAAATAAAATGAATGAATGAATTTGCCTATTCCAAAGATTACAATGAAACAGCAACATTTACCGGATCCACGATCAGGGCCCGGTATGGGAAGTGGGGTCGGGTTGGTGCTTGTCTGTCCCTGTTTCCGAACATATATTAATGTGTTTGTGATGCTGTTTATGTGTTTATTGGTTGTTGATGGTAGTGGTGACGGTGTTTGTTTGTTTGTTTGGTTTGCTTTATTTGGGTTCTTGTTCTGTGAAAATGTAGTTGTAGTTGTATTTTTTATTGATCGTTTGTCTCTTCCTCTTTTTGTCCTATTATTTGCTTTGTTGTTGTTTATTTACTTTTTATATGTTTTTTGTATGTGAGGGGGGAGGGGGTTAAACAAAAAGGGGGGGTCCCGTATCATGTAGGCAATGGCTTCTCTCTCTCTCCTCTCTCTCTCTCTCTCTGTCCCTTTAAACAAGACAGCGTGTCTTGATTAAGAGCTCATAACGATGGATATTGGTTGCAGGGAACGCTTTGTTCACTGAATGCTCCGCGCACAACGGGAGTGCATCAATTGCCATGGTTACGTCCGATCCTTGTAAACTTTATCATCCTCGCTGATTATTTGGCGATGTCTTGCTTAGACAAGGGAGGTCTTTGAATCATTCTAATGTTGCAACATAATGATGAATGGCAGTAACTCTTATACTTCTTGTTGTCATTTTGATTGTATGGGTAGGTAAGGTTTACTGGTCAGCGATCGCAATTTAGTATCCGCTCATCAAAAAGCATTAAATTGTCTTTTTAACGTAACATGAACAATCATAATATTTGATAAATTTACTTTTTTAATCATGGTATGCACTACGACCGTTCGCTCTATCCTGAGTGTTATGTTAAATCGTATTTGATATGTAAATAATTGTTTTACATAACCTCGAACTCCCACAATCGCATGATGACAGGCCACAAAATTAGTGACGCCTAATATTTCTGTTGATATTATCATTTATAGGCATATTACCACAATCATAGTTGTTACGACTATGTGAAATGCATTCTCTCTCTCTCAGCCAAGAGGGCGTACTTTCTGTTCAACATTCAATGCAATCACATCGCGGGCGCCAGCGTTTTCACGACCCGTGATGCGATGCGTGTAAGCAATACGTCAGTGAAATGGATGAAACCTTGCCATTTCGACAGCTTGTCTCTGGCTTTGACTTTAGTATTTGACCAATTTCTTGTGCGCTTATAAATAATTCCTGCTTTACGCGATGAATTTACACATTATGATACATCTGACCGATAAGCTATGTCTATTCATATATTAATAATTATAGTAGATTTCAGACTGATAAAATTGTGTTTGTCAAAAAACACATACATGTGTATGTTTGGTTACAAATAGAGACATAATCCATATGTCTAAACCAGTCTTTTTAATTGATGCACTTGGTATATTTTTACAACTGTGTTATTTGTTACTGCACAAAAGTGATATCTTTGTATTTTTTTTTTGTAGATATGATATAAATGATATATTTTTTCAATTGTTATTGTTCACTACAAAAGCCGATAAAAACATATATATTTACTTAGTTACAATTAAGTCGTGCCGATAAGTGGTGCCAATTAAGTCGGGTCTACCACTTTTAAATAAGATTGAATATGAGATTTTCGATTGTTATTTTCCACTAAATCAACAGACCATAATGATGTATTACTCACTGAATTACTGTACAGTGGCAAAACTTTACCATGCTATCTCTGAAACTAAACTCCTCCGTCATCAAGCACTGGTGGAAGTACTAGACTCACTAGATAGTGATGGGGAAAAATGAATTGATTAAAGACCTCTATTGAAATCAGCTTGCAGCCATCAAAAATGATAAGAAATTGATAAGCAACTGGCTCAATGTAGAACATGGTGTCCGACAAGGTTGTATTCTTTCTCCCGATTTGTTCTCACTATACACCGAAGCCATGCACCATGCGGTACACCCGGGAAATGGACGGCATTAAGATGGGAGGAGTCAGCATAACAAATGTCAGATATGCAGATGATACGGTCATGATTGCTGACTCTGAAGAGAAATTGCAAGCTCTCATGGACACAGTTGTCGCAGAGAGTGGGAAAAAGGGCTTGTTATTTAAATCGTAAAGGGTCCTTTTGTCTTGTCTCTAAAATATCTCCAGTTCCACCATGCAGAATAAAAGAAAATGGTGAAACTCTTGAACGGGTAGATGAGTTCACATATCTAGGCAATGTTGTCACGTCTGGCGGACGGTGTGAGAAGAGATCAAAAGCCGAATTGGGATTGCTAAGTCTACATTCAAGAACATGGAGAGGACACTGACAACTCGATCTATTACTCAACCTACCAGACTTGGATTGTTGCACTGTTATAATATGGTCCACGCTTCCCTATGGATCAGAATGCTAGACTATAGGTAAATCCCTGCAACAGCGTTTGGAAGCCACTGAAGTATGGTTTCTCCGTAGGGTGATGAGAGTGTCGTGGACTGATCATGTTACAAATGAAGATGCCCTAGAAAGAACAAAGTCATCTCGAAAGTTACTTCAAACACTTGCCAAATGACAGATATGTTTCTCAGGCCACATACTTCGAAATAATGCATTTGAGAAAGTCGCCCTTGCTGGTGCTGTTCTGCGACGTATATATGTGAATAGGACGACAGAGGCTGACTTTCCTCTCTTGGCTCAGAGATGCCACTGGAACAAGGCCCCTCGATACCATACCCAACTGCCAGCAAAAAGAGGAATTCATTCTGACACGCAACGTCAGATTTTGACAGGCTACTCCAATAATTTGAACTGTAAATAGTGTTTGTTTGTGTTTAGGTGCACCATGCTGTGTTAAATGTCAAAACAGAGCCCCCTGGCAGAACAGTGTTCAACCACTGAAGGGGCAACCTAGTGTGAATAATACTAATAGATAAAATAAATAGATAAATACACGCAATTAATATTACCTCATTAAAATATAGCACATCCTCTCGAGATCAGGCCAAGCGTGCCACATGTCACGCTTCGTGAAAACGGTGACGTCATGTAGCGGCCTACTTGCGACTAGTGGCATGCAGCAGTACAGCATATTCTCAGAGGTAATTAATAATCCACAAAATGTGAGAAATGAGATGAATACGTCATTTTGTTACACAATTTTCAACAGTCTTGAAGGAATCGACGGTTATTATTGAAGGAGTATTATTTAATTTAATATGTAATACTGGTAACACACACCTTTTCAACCGTGACGCGAATCGTGAAAGTAAGATTTATACTTTACATTTAGTAGAGTAATGGGCCTATAATTTCGTATATACCTAGAATCTTTACCATCCTTTTCTATCCAGGTAATTTTACACATTGCAGATAAACCCCCCTTATCGTACCCTCTCTAAAAACTTCAAGTAAAGTTCCTCCAATATATGGCCAAAATGTTAAATACAGTTCGACAGTTGATTCGTCGTTTCTGGAAAATTTATTCAACTTCAATGTTAAAACATTAAAGCATACCTCGATAGATATTTTACCCTCGGAGAGGTCTAGACTCTCTTTACTTAGTTTGGGTATATCTGATCTGAAAAAATAATTGTCACTTCCCGAGACTACCTTTTAGATGTAGGTTTTCCCGTCCTATTTCGCACATAGTGCATGCAAAAGTCAAGATAGGTCATTCAATTTTGCACATAGTTTAATTCATAAAATGATAACTCATGAACATCTTACATAAAAGTTGAATCTCACAAATAGGCTTACGGCAGCATCAGTTTGTTTTCCGTCGTTCAATAGGCCATACGTTCTTAAAATTACGCTTTATGATCTTGATTAAATTGTAAGCCTATAGTAATTTTCATTACGCCATATTCTGCTTTGTTTGCCGCCGTTGGTGGTATTGTATTTATACCATCTGGTTTTGTTTGTTTTGAAGCTAATCTGGTTGTTTTGTTGAGACTCAATACATTTGAATTTGATTGAAGTCAATCCCAAGACGGGTCCTGGGGGTTATGCCAAAACTGTCCTCATCGCACTCTCTAGCTCTATCTGACATGACTAAGCGGCGATAGAGCCCCTTCTTCCATACGTGTGGATAGTGGAGTCTACCGTCAGGTAGACAGCCGTATAAGCAGCCAGGAAGCCCTTTACCGACTTCTTATCCACCTTTATATCTCGATCCACTCGAGTCCAAAACAGCGACTAATATTAAAATATTCATTACCACGTGTGTGTGGCCAGCCGTGCTAAGCATATCAAGCATTAGAGATCGACTCCGCCGCCTAGTGTTCAGCGATGAATAAGACATCGCGCAATTAACATACATTATTGTCGACCTGAATAATTGTCCGCGTTGAAAGATTAATGCGAATAAAACAGAATTCCAAGAGGTGCATGATAGGGGTATCCACTTTAGCAAAGGTATTAAACACTACAGCCCTTGAATTAAACGTGTATCCCGCTGTCGGGGGATATCTTACATGTTTTTCTTGTCAAGTATGTCTCTGATTATTGTGCCCCTCCATATCCTTCTTTCACATATTGATAACAGGAACAAAATATGATAGAGGAAATAAAATTACTAGGAAGCCACATTGTTGAGGAGAAAATGAAAAAAAAAAAAAAAAGATTATTCATTAACCGTCCAACCGAGGAATAGGGAGAGGAAAGAGTGGGAGGTGAAGAAGACGAGGCAAATAGATCGTGCTTATTATCTTCCTCATCAGTAATCATGATCTAGCGTGTATGAGAGCTAGGCACGGGTACATCGTGTGCTGTATGATATAATACGAGCATTATTCATTAACCGTTCGGTCATACTCCCCTACCATTGGTGTAACAGCTCCCCTACCATTGACGTAAAAGGTGCTTTGCTCCGGGGGGGGGGGGGGGGGGGATATTCCACCTCCTACATAAGGAGCGCTTTTCGTGTTGGTTCTATAGGAGAGGCATTTTCGTGCACTATAACATCATCTAATTAGCATCACCAAAAAGCTTTCAAGATCCTAGATTATTTCACTTAAAGGGCATATACTGTACTGGGAAGGCAAAAAAGCCTTCAAAAGGTAATTGTTAGTAATCTTCTTGCCAATGGTCCTAAAATCATGTATTGTCTATTTTAGAAGCTTGCTGAAAGTTATTTGCCCTCAAATGATCTACATTTGGAGTAATGAGTGATTAAATCACAAATCCTCAAAATGTTCGGCCCGAACATTTTGAGGATTTAATCATAAATCATTAATTACTCCATATATGGATCATTTGAGGGAAAATAACTTTCAGCAAGCTTCTAAAATAGACATACATGAATTTAAGACCATTGGCAAGAAGATTGCTAACAATTACATTTTGAAGGCTTTTTTACCTTCCCAGTACAGTATATGCCCTTTAAGTTAATTGATTTCCCTTTCATTTTTTCCCATCTCTCCGTTGAGTTCGCTTCAAAATTTAGTATAAGATTTTAACGATTGCGAAGGTCGATTGATAGCGATTGTCTCTATCACAGGGAGGAGGGGGTGGTACTCTGCCCAACTGAAGCATGTTACGTCAATAGATTTCTTAGTATTTCATTCGACATGTTCGAGTATTTTCTTCTGGGGTGTACTCTATGATATCTATATTTCATTTTGTACATCAACCCACAACAGGTCTCTTTGATTTCAATAGAGTGTACTTTTAATTGAAAAACTAGCCAAATGGAAATAATGCAGGCTTCCGATATTCGCAACGTGACACGCCTTACATCATCCCTGTATCATCGGTTCGAGGTGGGTGCCAACACAGATAGGTGGGAGACTTGACATGAATGAACATTAATGACGCTTGAATCTGATGTTTTAAGCAAGAAAGGGTAGTTCATCGTTATGACAGTAATAATGATACGTCGGTGGATAACTCTTCACCCACCCCCTTCCCCGGCCTTATTAGGGTTGCTAACATGGCAAAGATTGCGGAGGGGGAAAAGGCAACATTATTGACTGGCCATCCCGAGCATGGAACAGAGAGTGGCTTCCTAACCCGTGGTAGGGTGTGCTCCTGTATTGGTATGTGTGGAAGGCGAGACTTCGGGTTTCTCTTTTGCTACCAAAAACAGCATTTATGATGAATGCATCTTGCTGTGTGTGAGGGGTGGGGTAGTGGTGGGATGGGGAGGTAATTTTTTTTTTATCAATATCATATGCAGAAATCAAATAGCCATGGCATATTAACATAAATTTCAAGCAATCACTCAAAATATTACGTAGTGTAGGAGGAGGTTTTTCTTGCAATTCCCTTTTTAAGAGAGGCATATAGCTTCATAGTCAAAATAACACGTTGATTGGTATCCCTTCAACATTAATCACGTCATAATATTTATATATAGAGAGAAGTACAAAGGTTGCGATGGCGCTGATTTCTAGGAGAAGAAAAATCATTCGAATTTGTTTGTCTTCACCTATATATATAGAGGGAGAGAGAGAGAGAGAGAGAGAGAGAGAGAGAGAGAGAGCGCAGAAACTCTTCCATAAAGTATATATTCTACTGCGCTTTATAGGACTCCTAAAATGCTTGTTATTAATCAAATAGATGTGTTTTGAGCTTTGATTTAAAGTAGCTTACGGATGGTGCTTTCCTAACTTCGAGGGGTAAGCTACTCAAGAGCTTGGGTGATACACAAATGCTCGATCACCTAGCGTTACTTTTGTTTTGAGGGATAGAATCCGTAAAAGCAGAGGATCCGTTGAACTGCGCAAATTGCGACCATGATTAATGGTTTTATACCTCAATAATTCTGTAATGTAGCAAGGAACTTGACCAAGAAGTGCTTTATATGCAATCAGTAAGACTTTTAATGCTATTCTCTGCCGTATTGGTAACCAATGTAGGTTTCTTAGTATTGGTGTGATGCGTATATATTTCGTGCAACCAAATTTAAGCCTTGCACAGGTATTTTGCACCCTCTGCAATTTCAATAATTGAGAGTCAGGGATTCTATACAGTAGACTATTACAGTAATCAAATTTTCTAATGAAGCATGCATGAACAATATCTTTTGTAACATCCATATCTAAATATTTTCGGATGCGACGAATGTTATAGACCATGTAAAATGCCGATTTGCAAACAGTAGTGATATGGCTAGAGTAGTAATCTGTTGTCTCACGATGATCAACATCTTCCGTAGTAGTGATATGTTCCATATTCAACTCTATATCAAACTGTACACCAAGATTTCTAGCAGTAACAGATTGTTGTATCAGAGAGTCTCTGACTGAAACACCATTTAAGTTAAGGTTGGATGTTTGCTTAGCTGTGCCAATTAACATCAATTCAGTTTTACTATCATCCCTAAGCATACTAAACAGTGAACTAGACACACACATTCCCTTCTCATGTTATATTTACACTCTTTCCTTTAAACAAACCTAACCCGTCCGGATACGAAATAATACCATGCATAATACATACAGACAGTGGATCTGCCTTTATTTGCGGCTAACTACTGACATCTTAAACCCACAATTCTTAAAAAATGTAATGAATATTGCGGGGCGTAGTTTGTCGCATTGTGCATCGTTCTCACGTGTGTAATATTATGTTGCACGCTAGAAGTAATGGGTATAGTAGTTGTTACATACTACGGGACCCGTATCATTGGGGTGATGATCTGCCATGACAACAGGTCACATTCGTGCTTTATGTCGGGATCCCAGGAAAGAATCATCTCAATAATTACCAACTCGTCCAAACGAATTGAAAGTGGGGTATCACTGATGACGACAGACAGGTTCTGCCGTGATAACTGCCCGTAATAATTACCACTCCCCCTTACTAAGACGGATAAGTTACTTTCATTAACCCACATGGATATAATTGTCCGCCTTGCAATAGACCATCAATTTGTTAGAGTATTGTATACACGTCGTTCAAACAATATATTACTATTAAATGGTAGGCCCAAAGCTTCTCCGGGGCTTGTCATGTTTGTCCGAGTAGCAAAAGCGAAAAGAGAGTCCAATCCAGCCATCAAAACGAAGAAAATAAGTGACTAACGCGTTACTACGCAGTTAGGGGAAAGGTTGTGAATAACATTTTGAAAAAGAATAATATATTGGCTACCGAGCCTATTCAATATGCATGCCCATCCTTTCGTAGTACCGATTTAAACATTCTGATAAGGGTTTTCGCAAATGCCATTCCTTGTGACCATGCACAACTCCCTGATCTAACTGAGATGACTTTTTTCCTTCGACATAATTCCTCAAATAATAGTATTATTTATATTGTTTATTTGTTTTTTCTATACAGCACCTGAAACTCAATTGGTATACTTTAATTGTATTTATTTGCTGCAGAACGCATTGTTCTCTCCCAGTCAAAGATTATTACAATACATTCCTCAGCTTAACGTAGAAATGGACGATTACGAATAGGCAGCGGGCTCGTGCACTAGTTATACTAGCTTTTGCCATTTTGAAAAATAATTAAAAATAAGTTTCAACTTATATCAAGCTGAAATTGACACATCAAAGTGTCAATGGATGTCGTTTAGAAACAGTTTAGAGACAGTTTTGTGACATTGAGGCCCATATATGAACAATAGGTGTATGTATGCAACATTATACAAGCGGTCTATTCACTGAGTTACCACAATTTAATTCGTGTTTCTGAGGCAGTTTGACCCAATTTTGCAAAAACTGAAAAAAAATATTTAGTTTGGGTAAACTACTAGTATACGGATATGTGAGATTTATACGAGGAAAAAGGCCGGGGATACCCACTGTCAGATCCCGCCACCCCCCCCCCCCCCCCCCCCCCCCCGCCCTCCCCGCCCGCACGGTCACTTCACTCCCTCGCAAAAGGTCCGTTCTCTCAGGTTTTCGAACCCCCCTAAAAATAAAATCTGGTTACGGGTCTGGCAAAATAGCATGGGTGGTAGTATGTGTCACGCGGAAGCCAAATTGAAAGTTGGTAAAAAAAAATATATCCTTGCATTGAGAAACTTAACCCTTCTTTCGATTAGGACATTAGGACGCTGGTAGAATATAGTCGTACTGGTGCAAAAGGTGCGCGGTCATGGGGAACAATACATCGACAAGTAAATACGTTTTTCAAGAATTTTAGAGAAATGGGTCAGGAGTTTGTCAAGAGCTTGGTGTCACCCACTCGCCCCCTCCATCAACTCTTTCGACCGATTGATGCAACATTGCCCTAATCATACATACATTAGCCATTAAATCATGTGTGAGCCTTCTTCGCGTTCGACCCCCTCCTCATGCACGCACACACGCACGCACACACGCACGCACATATTCACACACACACACACATACGCACGCACATACACACACACGCACGCACACACACACACACGCACACGCACGCACACACACACACACACAAACACACACACACACACGCATACTCACACACACACACACACACACACACACACACACACCTTCAAAAACGTTTCGCCGACATCTTGAACATAATACTGACCGTCTCACAATAAAATCATCTGTAACTTTAGAGTCATGAAGCAAATATCAGTACAGCTGCGACATACTGCGTCAGGAGATCAGACGGTGTGCGTGAGAAAAGTGCGACATTATGTGTTGGTTTGGACATAATGCGTTGGACTAGGTCACAATCTGCAACATTATGCGTTGGTGTGACAGTCTGCGTCCAGCGGTTGTAACAGGCCCAGCCACTCGTCAGCGAGTGCAGTGATATGATTGACGGAGGAATCTCGATGGGATATTCACCAGTCCAATTGGCTGGTTGCATTCAAATGTGGTGGTCATGCTTTTACCGTCGATGTATACGGCGTTTTAATCGATGAGTATAACCCAACGGGTGACGATCACAAAAGGAGAAGCATTTTCATCACGTATAGTTGAGGGAGGCCTAGTACGGTTCATATCGACTTTTCTTCGCTCCGTTTCTTGAGAGTTGTTTTTTATGATTGCCAGATCTACCCTGAATGACTTCTTGATATGGTAAGTAAATTATTCGTGAGTTGTCTCATTCTCCCTCTATGACCGTATTTCTTACAGGCGAAATTAAGTGATACTCAAACTCGGAAGGACAAAAGCTCACAATAGAAGACGTTTCTTTCGTTCGACCACTGTCGAGTGTTCGTTGAAATATTGACCTAGTAGAACGAACAGCATTCTGAAGTGCAATGTTTAATTGTAACCATCACTTCAAAATGTAGTTAGGCATCAGGCCCTTGACAGAAATCAGAGCGCACAGCAGAAAAGAGTACATTTTAGAAATATTCATCAAATAACTCTTCTGCAATGTTCTGTTCAAGTAAGTAATTATGCATGTTTATAAAGGAAACGTGATATGATTTGGTCGGAAGTTACGAGAATGTAAATCTGAGCTTTTATGAAAAATAAATTTTTCCAATATTTATTGAACGAATATTATTTTCTGGAGCAAATGCAGAGATATTTCATAACTGCTTGTACTACTGCGCATGTATTGAAGTGCAAACAGTGTCGTTGAAATATCGGTCTACTGCGAAAAGCATTTATATTTTTGACATAGCATCAATGAAAACATAATTTATTGATAAGCGGTGATCATCATTACAGAGCAAGAGCGTGTATGGTGTATCAGTATTCAATCGTGACTTGAATCAATAAGGCATGTGTCGGAATGAATTACTCGACAGGATTCACCTCCATACAGTACAGCTCGCTAGTTAAAGGTACAATTCCGTAGTCAAGATTTGAATGGAGATGTGGGAGATAGTGAGGGGAATGTTGCTGGCAATAATTGATTACATCATATACCTGCATCTTTCCACGTGACGTAATAAGCTACTCATCATGTAAAACACGTTAGTTCATGAGCGGGCGTATATAAAGACACATTTGCCGTTCGTTTATATGTCAATGACACACCAATAGACAGGGAACCTGAAATGGCACGGCCTACTTAAAAAATGTAAAAAGGTAACCCCGATATTTTCAGTGGAAAGTATTTGGCGTACTCCAAAGTTACACACAGTAATGACTTCTCGCTGCACCTTATGCTAGTGGGAGCGCTCCTAGGACGCCCACATGTGAAAAAGTGAGGAAGAAAAAGAACGATAATATCTCATAAGTTGGACCTCGAATTCATATTGAAATTTGTCCGAAATTTCATCTATTAGTATTAGTGTCATTATCCTTGAAGTTTTAAGTTCTAGTCTTTAAAACAAACTTTTGACCCCTTTGAAAAATTCTAACAACTAAGTTACAACTGGAATTAAGCTGAAATTAACACGTCATAAAGTCAAAGGATGTTGTTTTTTAGAAGCAGGTTTTGTGACATTTTCATCAATTAATTTTCTAGTAATCTTCCTTGAAATAATAAACGGGATTTTTACTTTGGGAACAATTTGAATCTAAAAATGTGTGTGTATCACATCATTGATTCATAACGCAACAATTCCCATTGTGCATCACTCATGTCAATTTATGAGGCATTTTCTACCAGAAGCATCCTGCATTTTCAATGACACTGTCAGTGTTCTGAAGTAATTATCTGATACACACAACTTGTTCCGTCCAATTTTGTCTGAAACTGAAAATCTCATTAGATAGTCCATGAAATATTACAAACGTAATGATTGATAAAATGTCACGAATCCTGCTTCGAAAAAAATGACATCCCTTGCTGACATTATTTCAGGGCCATAACATTTGTTTGTACCTGCATAGATATGTACACACACTGGCACAACAACCACCATCTGTCAAAATATCGCTGTCACGAATTGCCGGATAGCGATAAGACGTTAAACCGTTTAATCCAAGTAACGAATTTCCCCTGACAGAGCCGTCCACTGGTCGTACCGACCTTAAACCACTTGTCACAGTGTAGTGGACGATTTCTGACAAAGGGGAGACTAATTTAAATTTGCAAACTTTCTCTATGCTATGCTATATGTTACTGTTACTCATTGCGGATAAATTGCGAGTGATAATCGTTTGTCTCACAATGTACGGTAAACGGAATCTAAAAAGATCACGACAAATTCGGGAATATCGATCCCCGTGGTCTTGATTGAAATTACTGATCGCTTCCTTTACCCTACGTTTGTACCAGTATGTATGTAACTCATTTCCTCTGTGAGTTCCGTATGTTCCAGAGTCCAAATATTAATCGAAATTAAACGTTTCTGTTGATTACCTTGGCAAATGGACATAGGGCGCGGGCGTAAATACACAAAACGTGTATTTTGTTCGGAGGGGATCATCTGAGGGGATCACCCCCTCCCTCTCCGCCCCAATACCCCCCCCCCCCCCACCCCCACCCCCACCCATCCCCAGCTCTGGACATATTCTAGTTTATTCCAAATTGATGACCACTCTCTGCCAAATTCTTTCAGCATACAATGAATTCTATAAGATTTAAATGAAATCATGACGTCTCTTCTTGCTTGTATCCCCAGGTTATCCTTGATCTGCTGCATCACTTTATTCATCGTCTCTGTCATATCCAACGGGACACTGTGACCAGCTTCTTCGACAGACCTCCACACCACCACTCTCCTACCCCAGCCAGAGAGCGCCACCCACACCTATCTAACTCCAAGGAATACCAGTCATGTTCCTACCGAGGCGAAGGCTGTTCACCCTCCTCCTAGTCGTCTCATCAGTTTGCTTAGTGGCTTATGTGAACGTCTCAGGATGGAGACAGAGGCTCAAGGAGGCGGAACTCACGGAACACCAACGGAGCCACTACTCAAAAGGCATCGCAGGTTACCTGAAGAAGGTTATGGTCCAAGAGTCAGCGAAACCTCGCAACTCGTCTGAGAGATCGGTAGGAGTACATGGGATCCTTGGGGATACCGTGAATGTTTCGGGTAGTAACATGCACACTGTTGAACAATGGGTGAAATCTAGATCGTCCGTTATTGCTCAGAACGAATCCTCTGAGAACATAGAAAATACTGGGAGAGTAAAGGAAGTTAGGCCTCTGATCATTAGAGCAACACCTCCTTTGTATCTAAAAGACGCAGCTAGAGGAAATTCCAAAGCGAGAATCAAAAGTCCGCATGATTTTAGTCTACTGATCAATGAGCCAAACAGATGTTTGAGTAAGGATGGCAGAAGGGACGACGTATTCTTGCTAGTTCTCGTCGTGTCGGTACCCATGAATACAGATGTCAGGAAACTAGTTCGGGAAACATGGGGAGGTCAAACTATGATCAGTGGAAAGCAGATCGTCACTTTGTTTCTCCTCGGGAAAAGCAAGGATCAGGCCGAGCAGCAGCTTGTGGAACTGGAGAGCCGAAAGCATCGGGATATTCTTCAGGAGGACTTTATGGATACCTATCGCAACCTGACACTGAAATCTATCATGGGGATGAAGTGGGCGGGCATGTACTGTGCGCATGCTCGTTACGTCATGAAGACCGACGACGACATGTTCGTAGGATATCCTAGCCTAGTTCGCTACCTCTCGAAAGCAACCACTCCATCCGATCGGTTCATGGCGGGTCACGTGATCAAAGGCGGACCAATCCGTGACCCTGCTAGCAAGTGGTACGCACCAAAGTCCATCTATCCTTTCGATAAGTATCCTCCGTTCTGTTCGGGCTCCGGTTACGTAGTTTCTGGAGACATGCCGCGGTTGATCTACGAGACATCGCTCTTCACTCCCTTTCTCTACTTGGAAGACGTCTTTATCAGTATCTGCGTTAATCAGCTGGGCGTTGTCCCAGTGCTGCATCGCAACTTCAACAATCACCTCATCAAATATTCTTATTGTGCATATCAGGAACTCTTCACCACCCATATGATGTCTTCGTCGCTGGCGGATAGGTACGACTTGTGGGAGGCCATGCATGTGGAGCCAACAGAACCCTGCCCAAGCCACCTGAAGTTTAAGATCATTGCATATTGACCAATGGATGTTCCATATGTTGTTGTTGTCTGTGTTTTGCTTGCACGTAGCTCATCGTATCTCTGGCTGTGGTTGGAACGATTGTCTTCTTTATACATTAGAGACAAGGTAGCCCACAGATTGCAGCCTCTCTACAAGATATGGAATAACAGTTGTGCAGTCTGAACGATGAAAATAAAATGGTTTGCTTGCAAATGCATAATTGTGGGAAAGACGAACTTCATGACTAACTTTAAAACAGTAGGAAATGAGAATAGACCATCCCCGTTTAGAGAAAGTCGACAGTTACAAGAACTTAGGCCAAACCTTGAAAGTGGATGATAATACAAGAGAAGAAGTATTGACAAGGATTAAAGGAGGGTGGAGATGTTTTGATATGTACAGGGAACTTTTAACCGACATAAAAATACCACTCGCAATGAGGAGAAGGATATTTGACCAGTGCATTTTAACGACATTGACGTATGGAGCAGAAACTTGGTCTATAAATCAAGAAATGGAACAGAAATTGCGAACAACATAACGAGCTATGAAAAGAAGAATGCTCAATTTAACATTACTTAACAAAGTGAAGCACACTGACATACGGCAGAAAACGAAGATCAAAGATATTATAGTAATAATTAAAGACATGAAATGGAGATGGACAGGATACTTATATAGAACACAAGACCACAGATGCACCAAGAAACTCACAGAATGGCAACGAAGAACAGGCGAGCGAAGAAGGGGTCGACAAAAGAGAAGGTAGAGAGACGAAATAATTATTAGTTTTATACACAAACACAGCAACATGGAACAGAATGACATAAAATAGAGGCGAATGGAAACTGATTGAGGAGGGCTTCATCCGACAAAGTTTGAACAATGCCTGATTATGATGATGATGATGATGATGATGACGATGAAGCCCTTTTTAATTATTTCATTTCATTATTTGAACTGGAAACTGTCTTTCAGCAGAGTTGTAGCGATCACTAGATCTCAAGGAGGTTTTGGAAGGGTCGTCCCAAACCTCCCGGTTCTTGTTGCCTAAATTCCGGAAACGCTGCCCGCATTGGTATTGCTTGCACTGGCGCGAGCAGTACAGGCTGCCCGACGCATCGCGCACTCAAAGAGGCAATACGATTGTAAATACACTGATCGCTCTCAAACACGGTATTTTTATCGTAAACAAGGATTGATTTCCAATGTTCGAATTTTCGTGAAGCAGCAACTGAGACTCCATACACGGTATTTAGGGCACATTGGGGATTCCTGTCGAGTTTCGTGAGTTATGTTACTTCCGTATGGAAATAATGATATGCCCCATTTTTAATAAAACAAAATCACTTTTCTAAGAACACAAGTGCCCAGCTCAATATAACAACATTGTCTATCAGCTTCAGGTATCCCGTCCTGTGAAAACAAATTATGCAAAGGGTACGTGATTCCTCGAATAAGACGACATTGCCCATATACATACCACAGGGGGCCCTTATGGTTTTATTAATTATCTGGGTTCCAGGTGGGACAAACCATATGGACCCCATATGGGTTGAATATGGTATATATGGGCCCCAGTAAGCCCACATGATTCCCATATGGGCCCCAGATACTTTGCTATCTGGGACTGCAGTCGAAAAATCGCGGATGGCTGGAGTCCCCGAGTACGCAGCAAGAGTAGGGAGGGGACCCCGACCTACCACGGTTTTTCGACTGCCGTTGGCTAACCAAGGATGATTAAGTTACGTGGAGTAACATCAACCGTTGAATTAATGCAGATTCATTGTACTCTTCTCCTAATCACAAAAGAATGGTTTCCAAAGAGTTTCTCTTTGATACCATTTGACCTATAAACAAAATCGGATGCGCAAAAGAATTTGGGGAAATATCCTCACCCTATATGCTTGCGCAGTTGTGACATGAAACCTACAATGATTCTATAAAGATTCAATCGAGGAATATTGTTTTATAATGTAAATTAACGCAATTTCAAGTTGCAGTATAAAAGTCTTGGTCTCACAATGTTCCACATGATATTCCAATAAAAAAGGTTCTGGAAACGTTATTTTACGATATTTTCGTTTCAGAAAATTAACATGACAAATGTGTCAAGCCACGCCAAAACTAGTATTTTCATCTAGAAAAGTATCAAATTTCGTGTTCGCTTGACCTCATTAACTACATAACAAGCACTTAAGTGACAAAATTAAGAGTTCATCAGCGAATGCAGTAATAGATGCATGTTTAGGAATATGTATGACCTTTTGACAAATGCAGATGGACATGACGCAATCGCGAATTGTTAAGAGCAGCTGTTAGTAAGCAAATAATCAACGTTGGTGAAAGTGATGGGACGAAGTATCACTTCCGAAGCGATCTGGATGTAGCTATCTTTCTGAAGCGCAGCTGAGGAAAGATAGCGTATACATTCAGATCGCCGAGGAAGTGATGCTTCGTCTCATTGCCTGAAACCAAAAGTTGATTATTTGCTTCATATACCACATCTGAAACCAACTATCTACTGTAGACAATTTAACGTACAAAAGCGTGCAGGTCGGAGCGGCTACGTGATCATACTTTTTGGTTTCTTCCTTGGAGGGGCCGGCTACGAACAACATTACGGTATAGTACAGGATGAAGTTCACTTACCTGAATCATGTTGTTAGCGTGCTGATTAATGGGCCATTTTGATTGAAACGAGACTATGGTAAAAGTATATAGGCTACGTGTGTACATGCACGTACGTGTACATACGTACCCACGCCCGGCGCAGCGCGGTATAACCACAAATTTGTAATTACCGCGCACCGCGGCGTCGTCTGCGCCGAGCTACTTATTGATAGTCCGAGTGTAACGCACTTTTATTTCGCTTGTACTCAAAATATTGACCACGCGTTAGGACTGTTAGGAGTGAAGAGATCAGCAAAACCAAAAAGTACTATCACCTAGAGTGGAACGAACTTTTCTTCTCAGGTGATCAGATGGGCAAAACTACGCTTCATCACGTGATCAACTCTTGACCAATCATACAGCAACATTCTTAGTATGTGGAATATAATCATGAATATCAAGTGACGGATTTAAACTTTTTTTCCAAAGGATGAATATCCATCCTTATGCTAACTGAGACTTGGAAAATGTATTTTGTTCACATTCCATCCTATACGAATTCATTTTCTCACAACCCATCCTATACGAATATACGTGCTCTGTTGTTTTAACTATAAATATATCGGTAGCAATATAAAAACACATTTTCCAATTTACACCAATGTTTTGGAGCTGGATTGTGTGTGTGTGCTTTTTCTTTTTAACTATGTATATTATAGTGATGTAGTTATAATGTATTCAATAATATTTTGTACAGGACTTTGCTCAAAAAAACCCCGTTTGCTTCCATAAACTGAATATGTATTATCCAAGTTGAATATGTTGAAATCAATCAAAGGAATAAATAAATGCCGGCATGAATTCTACACCGATTGTTTAGTATGAATGAGTTTATTTTTGGTTGTTCAGATAAGTCTCAGACATGGGTACTCCAGAAAGGAGCTTTGCTAAGTAATAATACCCTACGACACGTTCAGGCACATACGAGGCGGTCTTCTCTTAATTTACACGAAGATACGTAAAGTTAAAGATATATACTTCATAACGTACAGTATGTGAACTGACTTCGGCGTTGATAGCGGTTTATACGCTCAATCAAATGGTGAGCCCCCCTTACCCACTCCCACCCCTGGTTTGTTGTTTATGTATCTCAAACGTTATTTCGCAAAGGGCTGGGACCTAAATAATGGATTTATGTTAACCTTTCTAAGACATTTGATGTTAAACGCCAATTCAAACTTAATCTATTTGAACAATGTTCTTTTCCGAATATCACGCTTTCGTGGGCAGCTTAATGATAATGCATGTATAACCTCTTTTGCAGATATCAGTTAATAATGTAACGTTAGGCATGCACCAGTTACACGTCGAACAATGTAAAATAAAGATTAGGTGAATTATGATGATGATGACGTAAACATCAAGTAATCAAATATAGCTTTATATGCATAGCTCAGCGATTAAGAGACTATTTTGAAATTCCGTTTTACAGTAAAGAAGATACTAACAGTAACAGTATAAAGAAATAAAGATCTCGATTTTATCTATTGGATGATTGATAGATTGATTGATTGATTTGGTCAATGGTCTGATTGGTCAATTGCTTGATGTAAGGATTGATTGATTGATTGCGTGAATGAGTGGTTCATGAAAAAATTAATGTCATGTTTCGCGTGAAATATATTGGCTTCATTTCCCAATCATGATTGATATTTATAATTCCACTACATGTATAATGGTAGCGATGCAATACAAAAGAGCAATGAAACAGAAATGTCGCCATCTTGTGTTGTCAAACACTAGCATCACTACCATGAACCCTACCAGGAAGTAGGTCCATGGTTTTACACACATAAATAAATGGGTTTGTGAATATCCTTCTTTATGATAATGAACACATTTGAATGAAGAAATTTTAAATGAAGAAAACCATAAATATACAACATTTACAATATTTAGAAGGATTCAGAACCAAAACAAGGCAAGTTTAAGAGGTTTTGTTGAATCTCCTTTGTGTCTTTAATTGTATAGCTTGTATTACCCTTTTGTAGGTCCCCTTCCCACCCCAAAACATACATAAATAATTCTATCATAATCTAGAGGCGTGAACCACCATCCTCCTCCCATTAGCCAACATGCAATGGTCTTAAAATGCTGGCGTTACGGGCAAGGTTATGTTGGTTCCACATGCATGGCTTCCCACAAGCCGTACCTATCCGCCACCGACGAGGACATCATGTGAGTGGTGAAGAGTTCGCGATACGCACAATGAACATAAAGAGGTGATTGTTGAAGTTGAACGTTGAAGTTGAACATGGCTGGTGTTAGATAGCCGTAGATGGCGCTCTCTAAGTCTGGGGTAGGAGAGTGGTGGTGTTGGGGTTTGTCGAAGAAGCTGGTGACAGTGTCCCGTTGGATATGACAGAGACGATGAATAAAGTGATGCAGCAGATCAAGGATAACCTGGGGATATAAGCAAGAAGAGACGTCATGATTTCAGTTAAATGCCCTATCTTAGAGGATTCATTGAATGCTGAAAGAATTTGGCAGAGTGGTCATTACTTTTGAATAGACTAGAATCTGTCCAGAACACTGACAACACAAGTAACGACACACCCGTGCCCATGCGTCAAGTGACGAAGACTGCAGAACGTTCGTTTATTTACGAGGGGCGGGGTGGGGAAGGGGGGGGGGGGTGATCCCCTCCGATGATCCCCTCCGAACAAAAGACACGTTTTGGATAATAATCAACGCCCGCGCCCTAGCTCCATTTGCCATGCCAACATAAACGTTTTTGGACTCTGGAACATATCGAACTCACAGAGGAAGTGCAAAAAGTAATGTTGTCACAATTTGCCGCAACCGGAAAACCAGCATAGGGACATTCTGCAAATCAGCATTAGTCTATCCTTTGTCAGTAACCATCCACTAGATTGTGACAAGCGTGTTATACCCAGTATTTTATGACATTATTCATTATTGTATCGGCAACACAAATAAATGTTGTCCATCAAACAATTTTGGGCGAGATACTGTCTACAAAAGAAGTGCGCTGTACTTTCCCTGTCACGTCACGTCACCCCCCCCCCCCCCCCCCTTACCTCCACCTACCTTGTTTCAATGGGAAAATACATCATCCGTTTGATGTATTGTGGCGATGTGCCTAATGATAATACACGAGACTCGAAACAGAGAGCGAGTGTGACCGGGTGACTTATCCGCTGGATGTATAAACTGCAAGTATCATAATTCTGGAATACTCTCATAGATACACATGATTATAATAGTTTAATACTTAGTCATCATTGGGGCTGGTTGGTTCAAGGAGATTTGGAAATTCATCTTATTAAACTGAATAAAGTCCTGAAATGGTGACGTCATATTATGAGCATGTTGTCAAGACGATTAGCTCTATAACAGACGCACTCCAGTGAGAGGTTTAGCTGTCCGATATTGTCTATCGGGCGAATGTCGGGCATTCCTAATGACTAGCAGTGTTGTAGTTCTCGAGACTGGTCTTGGTCTCGAGACCAGTCTCGAGATCAGGATTTTTGTTCTTGGTCTTGATCTCGGTCTCGAACCCTCTGGTCTTGGTCTTGTTCTTGGTCTTGAGCCTTTCTGGTCTCGGATTTTACGTCGAGACCAGCCCGAGACCAGCTACTCAAATTACGATATTACACATAAATCATATTGATAATGCATGTCGGAGAAAGGAGATACGATACATCACTCTCCTTGGTCGATCGGAGCGCATACAATTTGGAGTTACAATCATCCCTACTATACTGTGCAAGCCTAGCCTGCCGCCGACCCGGCCCGGCCCCTGCCCGATCACTGCATAGCACGGGAAGCGTGAGATGCAGATTAGCGAGCATGCAATATATGTGCCAACATCACACATGCAAAGCGCATCACACTGGGTGATACATGCGTCTTTATGCCAGCCAAGAGGTCAGTGTTGCGAGTTGGATCGATGGTGTGGAGATGTAGTAAAACTCTCCAAGCCAGCTCTCAAGCTGTGCCATGCTGCAAGCGTGATCGCATACAATACACGTGTGAGACTGAAAGAGTATGAGAGTCCCCCCTCCCGGCCGAGATAGAGTATTGTTTATGTTTTTGGCACGAAGCTCGCTAGTGCGAATAGCGTAAAGAAAATATTACTAGAGGAGCCAACACTATGTCTTAATTACGCCAAATGAAAAGACGACATGGAGCTGCAAAAATTACTAAATTATGTTGAAATAATTCCAAAATGTGTGCCGCTGGGACGACTAAAAAGTTTTACAAGTTTTACCATACAAAAAACAAAACAATAATCATGCTAAAATTTAATTGTATACTAAATCATGGCAGTGTCTTCACTTGTTTCTACCGGAAGAAGAAAAAATCATGCTGAATTAAAGTACTGATACTGATAGATAGCCGTCTTCAGTTGTACAGACAGAAATCAAAGTAAGTTTTTGAATAGTTCTTAATATCCCTATTCAGTAATTATTTTAACAAAATAGGAATTGCACAATTTTGTATGAAAAATTGCTAAAACCAATAAGTCTATAGAGAATGCCCTCGAGTTGTCACAGGTCTTTTTGAATGATGACAGGGTTTTTACATTGTATTAGTGTATAGTTGTATACATCTCGAAAATGGTGGAGTTAAAATTATTCATTTATATCATAATGGTGCAGGTTTTGGTTACTAAGATAAAGTTTGACCAATACTCAATTTGCCTGACCTATATATAAGTAACGTGTATGTGTTTGTAGAGAAAAACGAATGTTTTCCGAATCTGTTTCGGAAAACAATCATCATTCTTGAAATGAAGTTGTGTTTATTTTGTATGCCTTTCGTCTTTGGCATTATTAAAAAAAACCTTCACAGTATTTGATACGTTTGTCAGGAGCTTAGGCAAATATGTTCATGCAGAAATAAATAAGTATATAAGAAGAATATATAAGTAACTCAAGTCATGTGTATGTGTTTATAGAGAAAAACGAATGACTTGAATATATTTCGGAAAACAATCATCAATCTTGAAAGAAGTTGTGTTCATTTTGTATGCCTTGTGCCTTTGTCATTATTAAAAAAAAAAAATCACAGTATTTGATATGTTTTTCAGTAGCTCAGGCAAATATGTTCCTTCAGAAATAAAGAAGTATTTTTCCCCATCATACATATTATCACGATCCTGGATCCGTTGTGCAGGTTGTTGCTAAACTACTAGCTACTGACTTGTATTGTGCATTTAACTTTGAGCATGCCTGTGAAGTGATTGAAAAAGCACATTGAAAGTATAACTTTTTTAAAACAATTTTTTCATTTAATTCAGCCATATAGAAGAATATTACAGACTGCTCATGTTGTGCAAGTTGTGCAAGTATTAGACAGTTTATACTCAAAACCATAGTCCACAAATAACGCGTGTTTCCTCAAAACTAGTAGAAATTTAAATACTGGTGAGTGGTCTTGGTCTTGGTCTTGATCTCGTAATTTGGTGTTCTTGGTCTCGGACCTCTGTTCTTGATCTTGAACCAATTTTTTTGTTCTTGATCTTGGTCTCGGGGTGTTTGGTCTTGGTCTTGATCTTGGTCTCGGATGGTCTGGTCTTGACTACAACACTGATGACTAGTCCCCGCAGTGATCACCGCTGCCTGTTCCACCCGTATTGTTTAGAGCCAGTCGTCTTGACAATTAATGCTGGAATGACGTCACACTTCGTTTCTCTATTGTCTTTTATATCAAACTAGTGACTTATCCGATCAAAACTGGTCAGTATGAAGTGCATGTTGGACTTCACATACGTCGTGATAAAGATATGAATAGATTTCAGTTTGACTGAAATTTAGATTATACATCATTGATATTCAAACAAAAAGGTAGCGGCACAAGACAGTATATATTGTCCATTTATACGCCTACTCCCGATCGAGTTTGCCATAACAGACGTACTTGATCTTCCTTCACAATCAACGCAATGACTTCTGCTCAACAGGTATAATGTAAACCAGAACTTAAAGGTATTGCAGTCTATTGGTTGATTTAAAAAAATCAATTTTTAAAATATTATATTCATTAAATGTCTATATCAATGGGCTACTTTATTACAGAAAAGAAATTTCTATAACTTCTCTGTTTTCATTATATTGAGGGTTGTATAATTTATCGGTACACCGATAATTGCTATCACATCTCCCTCTAGAGTTGGAAAATAAATTGATATTGGAACACGAGTTTTATCATGAATATTCATTATGCCGTCGTGGATATTCATGTTACGTCATAGCGCAAGCGCAGTATCAACAAAGTACTGTGTGCCGATAGCTAGAGTAGAGCACAGCTCAGCGATGCTATCGCTAGCCAACGCTGTTTGTATGGGTGATTTGCCATTTGGTCAATCCAATAGTTGGTCCACTCACCATGTCGGCTACCATCACATACTGCCGATTAGAGTTGTTGATAAGTTAATCCAATATTTTAATCTAAACCGGTATTTTAAGGGGTTCCTTGAAGCTGCAGACGAAAAAGTAAATGGACCAACTGGGATTGGACAATATGGCAATAAACCATGAGAGGGAAAGGCATCAGACTCAGAGAAGGAAGCCCCAAGTGCTGTGTTTCATATGAAAAGGAGGAGAAAAATAATGAAAAAAAACTGTATCATTCAGATTTTGTGTTACATACGTTGTTAAACAAAACCTAATGAAGAAGTACGTGATAGCGCTCTTAATTAGGACCATCCGCTAGATTTTCTTCAATTAAAAACTGAAACGAGCTAGTGCCGTATTATGTTGGTTATGTTCATACGGTACGTGGTATTCATGCATGAGCGCATTTTATGCTGTATCGCATATTTGTGATTGACTGTGTACGTAGACTCTAGACCTCGATACAAATTTTACGCGTAGGCCTAGCGCCTACTGTACTGATGCGGCACGGATGGCGAGATCTGGACGCGAAATGCCTGCCCTCTAACTAACAAGTCAGTATAGAGGTTATTGAAAGCCTTCATCCACGGTCAGCAAGTTACATGGCTGAACTAATTTGAGACGTAAGTAATTTCAATTGTTTTATTGCCATCGTGATTGCATGAATGATGAGACCTATAGCCCAGCACTGTAAACGGGGTGTAGGCCTACGTACGAAGCTTTGGCTTTTCGCATGGATGTTGTGTTTGTAGGCCCGATGTAGCCATGCGGGGTCTATACTGCCTCGCCCCAGCCCGGGCGCGCCCGGGGATCCAGCTTTAGCTTCTCGCACGAGCCCTAGCTGCATTGACCTGCAGCTGGAACGGCCCCCGGGAACGGCCCAGTCTGGCAGTCTTTGCTCTATAGTATAGCTACTATTACGTGCTACATAGTACATAGCTACATCGGGCCTACAAACACACCATCCATGCGAAAAGCCAAAGCTTAGACCCGTTTACACTTACAGTACAGTGCTGGGCTAGGCCTGAGGCCGTCTCTAAAAAATTACGAGACCCCGGCCCCGTTTACATGCAGCGCGGGGCTCGGCCGCATAATATGCGCATACACATCTCGGTACCCAAACATTCAGGCAGGCCTGAGGCCGGCTCAGCTCAGTCTACTCGGTGTGTTTGTACAGTGCATTTCAAGCCGGCCTCAGGCTGGCCTGAAATGCACTGTAACAGGGGTCTCAGGCCCATTAAGCAGCTCTTTGTATCAATGAAGAGTGAACTGTCCAAATTGTGGTGAATATTGTGAGCAAAAATATGTTTCTAGTGATGAGAGAACCTAGGCTATGGCTATGGCAATGACAACGACTCTAATGATTGCCATTTGCGACTAAAGCATACCATGACATGCCATGGCATATAGTCAGCAAGTATATTACACATTAAAGATATTATTTAAAAGGTAGCCAGTGTTATATCCTATGTAAAGATAGAGCATTCTAGTTTTGTAACTTAATTGTTGTACAAATCCAAGTATGATGAGGACCTGCATCTAAATCTAATTCTAAGGTATCAAGCAATATTTAGATGTATTCTGATATATTGTTGTGCATATTTGAAATGAAGAATTGTTCAGGAAAGATCATCACAATCCACAAAACTCATGAAATAACTCCTCATCTTAATTCATTGTGATGGTTTCTTCACAGAATTAACAGCTTAAAGTTGACAAAATTAGGTTAGGGTGAGGATCCGCACTAGAATAGGGATAGGGATAGGGTAGGGTAGGGTTTAGTAATATGTGATTGTAGAGCAATTTTGTGGCCCAAATTGCGAAAAATAACATTTTTGGCTGTGCACCCAAACTCTTGGCAATAACACAGGTTTCAATGTGTGCACCCACACACATTAGTACGCTGGTCCGATGAAGTAATCATTCCCCAAAGTTTTATCATTATCAAGTCAGAATTGAATTGAAGCCCCAGATTTCATCGCTGTATTTGAAATGAATCTGATCTTCAAATAATACTAGGTCCAAGTTGTTTTCATAGATTTTGAATACAAGTTTGCCAATCAAACATGCAAATCAACTGTTTTTAGAGCTCTTACATGCACTTATATTATACATGTATCTGCCAGTGTATCTATATTTATGGGTAGAAATCTTACAGGTCTTGCATTAATAAGGCCTGTGATAATACTTGTATACATATATTTACTTGCACAGACCCCAGAATATGAAACAGTCTCGCCTGTTGGTCCTTTGACCTACAGTAAATACAAATTTTGATGAATGCTGTCTTATATCCATTCATACACTGTAAACTCTTTTAGGACATAGTAAGTTGTGTGGTAGACATTTCAAATTTACCACTATGACATGAACATTGTGTGAAGAACTTCACATAAACTTAATGTTTTTCAATTATTTTTCCTCATTCTTCCAGGCGAACCGACTCTAGCCTGGTTGCTTTGCTGATGCTCATCCAAATGCACCAGATGGCTGTCTCTTTGATCAACATGTCTTCAAAACTGCTCTGACTTGATGGGAATGGTGGCCTCCCTTTTTGCATTAATTGTCAGGTGAACTAGAGCAATTTGACTGCCACACAGTCGATAAATATGCCTCCGCCTCTTTGGTAGCTCTATTTACATGTAGATTTATTCTCAGAAAATGTGTATGTTTGGTGGGCTATGTACCAATGAATTCGAATGTAAAATGAAAGTATCATATTCTGTTTTTCTGTGTTTAGCCAAGTATGGCCATGTTCATTGGCCTTTGACCTCTTTCTTAAATACCAATCTAACTAGTGTGTCTAAATCTATCCTTGTATCAAGTTTGTTTAAAATTGGCAAATTTTGGTAAAGTTCATTGACCTTTGAGCTCTGAACTTGCAGGGATTTTATCAAATATGCCATGAGTCTATCTCCATGAAGTGAATCATTAGATTTGGATTCAATGTGAAAAAAATTAATTGACCTTTGACCTCTAGCCTTTGAGAAATTTCACCAAGAAATGTACTTCAAAAACATCATTGAGAGTTTGAAAAGAGTAAAAATAGACAAGTGGCAAGTATGGCCCAGAACCACCATACCAATTTCCCCATAGACTACTGACTAATGCACTGACAGCATGTTTATTCAGTGGTGATATTCACTCATAGATTTTGAGATAGTGACTGCATCAATTTTAAAACTTTTCTATATTCCTGGCTGTTTATTGAACTTTCTGAACATCATTATACAACATCGAAGTTCAAAAAAGAAATTAAAATCATTCCTCCATGATGTTGACTCTTAAAGAGCCAGAGAAATTACAGCTCTATAGACATCATGTGTATTATGTGTTGCATAAATACAACTTTACCATGTTCAGAGTATGGTCTTTAAAAGGCAATATCACAGTCAATAGTCAGTTACAAAGTCTTTGTTCTTGATCACAGCATCCAGGCAGTTTCTGTAGCTGTTCACGAAGGTTTGGCAGAGCTCCACAGGAATTTTGCCCACTTTTCCTTAGCTATGACCTCTAGTTCTGTCAGGTTGGAGGGCCTGCATGCGTGCTCCCTAGCCTTGAGGGCTCTCCATAGGTTTTCAATGGGAATCAGGTCTGGGATCTGGCTTGGCCATTGTAGCACCTCCGCACTGCTATTCTTGAACCATTTTTTGACTGCCTTTGCAGTACATGTATGTTTAGGATCATTGTCCTGTTGGAATGTCCAGTTGGGGTCAAAATGAAAATTTTCTGCAGACTGCTTGACGTTGTCTTTCAGAATTGGGATGTACTGCTTCTACTTTTACAAGATTGCCAGGCCCACTTGCCACTGAATAAACATGCTGTCAGCGCATTTATTCTGACAAAGCAGTCTATGGGGGAGTTTAGTATGGTGGTTCTGGGCCATTCTGGCTACTTGTTTATTTTCACTCTTTTGAAGCACTTAATGATGTTTTTGAAGTAAACCTTTTTCAGGGCTTAACTTCTGCACCTTACCAAAGACCATACCATTTAGGTACATGCAGTTCAGATTTGTCTAAAGTGAAGCAGTTTAATACTGCTTCACTTTAGACAAATCTGAGCAATGCCGTTACAATTTGAATGACAAAGGGTATGAATAATTTTGAGCAAGTCAAAATACAAACAAAGCAGTGTGCTCTTTGTTATGCAAATGAGGTGATACAAAAACAATTCAGAATGTTTACCGTTCAACTACGGGCAAATATTCTATGTCCATCTGTCGTTTTTTTAGAAAAACATAAAAAAACTGATATTTCAGTAGGGGGATGAATAATTCTGTTGTTAACTGCATTTGTTCCTGAAGCAACAGAGCAAAATCCTGAGGTTTAAACATTTGTGATGTCTACTACTACAAAGCCTAACTAAAGGGTTTACCAAATCAAATTGCTTCCTCATTCTAGATACAACATTCTGGTGGTCAAGACGCGACCCATCAACATCGCCTGGCCTGCCAACGTCCAGGATATTGCGATGGAGATCCTGGATCACGCCACGGATGGTGACACACGCCCTCTCCTGGTCCATGCCTTCTCCATCAACAGCCACGTGTATGCCGAGATGCTCGACCTGATGGACACCTCGGAGGGAGGGAAATCCCCTTCCACAGAAGCGGGAAGTCCGCCAGTGCCAAAGAAGGGAAATCCCTGACAGACGAATTGGAGAAGGAGCGCGTCTGCGGAGCGCAGCATCCGATATGCGTCAGTGCGGTATCGCATCATTGGCCAGATCCTAGACAGCTGTGTCCTCTCCAGGGATAACTACAAGGGTATCTACTCACAGGCCGCCAACAGCTCCTTCACGCAGTTCGTCATCAAGAGAGACCTACTTCTGGCTGACTAAGAAGTACACCATGGATAGCATCGTCAAGGTGAGCTTGAAGGGTAAACTCTCACATGAGCATTGGTATGACGATGTTTAGTAAGCCAATGGGGTTTTCAGGGATTGGTAATGTAAAGGTTAAAAGTCTGTTTCATTATTGGAGATGTCGCAGGGACATATTATTTATTATTTATTATTTATTTATTAAATATTGGGGAATAATTCATCATGATGGATCATTGTTGGAGGAAAAGCAAGAATTTCATGAGAATTTCCAAAGAAACAAAGTTTTTATTAACGGTCCTATTGTTTTGCATTGTCCTTCAGGTGAATGAGATCTTCACTGGCCGCCCAATCAGGTGCCCACTCTGATCCTCTTCTCTTGCGATGACCCGATCGCCACGGCCAAGTAGAACAACCGAGCTGGTCAAGCAGTGGCACAAGCATCTGGAGAGTGACATCTATGTCAAGTGTTGTTGAGAATCAGCTGAGCGCAATAAATCAACATTAAGCTAAATCTTCCTCAAGGAGTAGTCACTATACTAATGGATGGACTTTTGCACGACGTAATGAAGGATGAGTAAAGGAGAGAACCGGCAAAGCTATCTCACTAAATCTCTCCTGAAGGAGGCTGAGGAGAAGTCACTGTAGGATGGACTGTAACACAGATAATTTTCTGAATTTATAACCTCAATCATGTACGTCACATTCTTTCTTGCTCGAGATATGAGCTATATGATGGGCTAGTCAGAAGCAACCTCTTACTATTTTTACACGTCATTGATGCATTTTCACCTCATTAACAAACCCTAGGCAATATCAACCAGTGTTGTACTTGATAATAAAAGGTTTCTTACTCTTAACCTACAATGAAAACCCAACACAAATCTCAAAGGGGGGGGGGGGGGGGGGGGTAGGTTGCGTGCGTATGTTTATAGATCATTAGTTAGATGTTCGTGTGTACCTGTACCGTTGGTGCGACGCAATACATCATGCGATACGTGTTTCGCGTGCCCTTCGTATTTGCGTGGAGTAGTATGGAACTGTTACGTGAATACGTACATGCGAGTGATTGTTGTATGAGTTTAGCACATATATTTTGCAGTGGAGCAGCAATGATTTCATCGATGTGCCGATGATTTTGATCGCTACCACTGCTCATTTTGCCGTTTCAAGTGTACTGGTACTAATAAGTGGAAGCCTACCAGTACACATGAAACGGCAAAAGTAGCAAATCTACTAATAAAGAGGTCTACCCAGAAATATCGGGCTGATTACTCTCTAAGATTTCCTGTAATGACAAGCTCCAAACTGGGACTGGGAGATCACTCACTGTGCATTATAAATCGCAAATGCTGCTCCAGTGATTTCTGCATCGGTCACGGTACCACCTAGCCCGGGACTGCTGCCGCCGCGCAGCGGGGGCCCGTTCATCACGGCTTGGGCAGGCTGGTCGCATAAGGCGCCACCGTAAATGATGCAGAAATCACTGGAACAGCATTTGCAAAACCTTGAGAGCAATCAGCCCGATATTTCTGGGTAGATTTGCTCATTTTGCCGTTTCAAGTGTACTGGTAGCGATCATTATCATCGGTATGATGGGGAAATCGATGAAACCATTGCTGCTCCACTTTGTGCTGAACGCATACATACATGAACAACAATTAGTTGACTGTACTGTTATGCTATGCTGGACTCAATCATCGTACTTCCACCATCTCGATCGTTGCCAAGTGAAAAATCTTTTGCACATGGCACGAATCTGAGCAGTTATATCGATGTCATTTGGTCAAGATGGCGCTCTTTATGTTTGATTCCTGCATAAAGACATGAAACTTGCAAAAATCAAAATCAGGGCTCCACATTTTCTCTGTTTTTTTTAAAAAAAGAAAGAAAATACATTCTGGCTAATGCAATGCATGGGGTGGAGTCAAAACTTCTATATTAATATTGCTGCAAACAATGAGAGAAATTAAAAAAACAGTTTGAGAATCAACCAATGTAATGCTTGGTCTTTAACCTCAGAAATCCCTTTCATTAAAATCTAAACAAATATCTGCTGATATGTTTTGTTATGAAGCCAGCTAAGTCTCAGTGTCTAAGATTACAGATCATAATATGGCCTCATTAGAATTAAACAAAATGATGGTGGGTATCATGCGTGTTGAATTTCTCATAGGTGATTTTTAACACACTTTCTCCTGAGTGTGTATGGGTGCGCGCGCGCGCGTGTGTGTGTATATGTGTGTGTATGTGTGTATGTGTGTATGTGTGTATATGTATGTATATGTGTGTATGTATGTGTATGTGTGTATGTTTGTGTAAATGTGAATATTGTGTGTGTATGTGTGTGTAAATGTGTGTATCGTGTGTGTGTGCATGTGTGTGTGAGTATGTGTGCGTGTGTGTGTATGTGTGTGTGATGTGTGTGTGTGTGTGTGTGTGTGTGTGTGTGAGTGTGTGTGTGCGGATGTGTGTATGTGTGTGTGTGTGTGTGTGTGTGTGTGTGTGTGTCGCGCTGGTTCGTTCTTGATGGCAACCTTCCAGAGGGGCCCTAGCTGTGCCACTCTCACGTACACGATCTACCCCTATCTATACAATCTTAGGAGAACGGCAGATTAGACATAACATATCCTCTACATGTATTTAAAAAAAAAAGAAGAAGATATAAGCCCTTCAAACGAGAATAAAATCGAAGAAGCAGGAAAGAAGAGGAAAATCTGCACCAGTAAGTTTCAAACACAAGACCTGGAAGTCGCATTTCAGCTCATTTTGTCCATGAAGACTACCATGACAACAGACTCCTCTTTTCAGGTCACGACCTGATGAGGTAGAATGCGGGATCTCATTTCCTTCCTCATCATAACTGTGAGAGAGGCACCTGTGTTCAAGAGCCAACATTGTCGGTCCAAGAAGGCGGAGACTCCTCATTTAAAGACAGAAAGGGGCACATTCACCTCCATATGAGGGCACTTTCTCGTCCTGGCAAACAGGGGATTGCCACCTCCCAGAAGAGGAAATGTCCTGAAGAAGATATTCCCATCGTGCGAGGTTTTCAGTTTCAGCTCTAATGTGATGCATTTTTAGTTATAACTGATCAGAAATAATGACTCATTAAATGTTTTGTCTGCACGAGGACAATGTTTTCGGTGCATCTGATTGTTACTTATGCCGACAAAAGAAACAAACTTAACTAGAGTCTAGAGCAAAAAAATATTTTGTCCGAGAAAAGGTGCTTGTAACGACAAACTCCCCTCAAAAACCATTGTGTGTGTGTGTGTGTGTGTATGGGGTGGGGGGGGGGGGGGGGGGCAACATAGGCCACGCTACTGCTCAGACTGTATATAAAAATAATTGACAGGGAACCATGACGAAATGTTACACAAACATAATGCATCACATGGATGCAGATAAAACCCTGTGTGACCAACAACACGGATTTTAGAGAAAAATCACTCATGTGAGACACAATTGATTTCATGAAGTTGAGCAGAGAAAACAGGTAGATATGATTATAATGGACTTTCAAGAGGCCTTTGATAAGGTGCCCCGCAAACGTTTGTTACTCAAGTTGTGGAACAATGGGGGAAAGTACTCAGATGGATGGAGGGATTTTTGACAAGACGGAATCAAATGGTCGTCTTTGAAGGGGAACAATCCGAATGGGTCAATGTGGATTCCATGTACCTCAAGGTACATACACATCAGGGTCAATGTACTTGTTCTTGTTTATAAACGACTTATCAGATGTCGCTTAGTTGCAGATGATTGCATATTATACTCGACGGTATCTGGCCCTGCCAATGCCGAAAAATACAAGAAGATTTAGACACACTCACTGATTGGCGAAATAAATGGCAACTCGACTTCAATGCACAGAAGTTCCATATCATGCGCATTACCCATGCAAAAACACCATACAAATATCATTATTCACTCAATGACTCAGACTTAGTAAATATACACCACAAAAAAAGGAAGTCCCCCCTCAGAAAAAAAAGCATAACTTTTTATCGAAGAGGTTTTGAGCAAAATAATTTAGCAGGATTGTTCTTAACTTATTGACTAACTTACGTGTGAAAATCACATTAATCCAATAAGTTATGCATGAGTGGGCAAATTTTAAAGGCAAAAATGTAACTTTTCAAATGGCACAAGGGTAATTGCTCATGCCGTTTTAATAATACATTTTGGAATTTCTAGTGCGATTTTTATATTGCTTTCACTCAACCATGACACGAAAATTACTTCCTATGTTTACATAACATGTCATGCTACATCTCTGTCAAAATATCCAAGGTTTTATTTTCACCAAAATAAAGGGGTTTTAAAGGTTTCGAACTCAAGAGGGATGAGTACTTATTAAACGGTGCTCACTCAACCAGAACGATGGGTTCAGTTTCGGGATAGGTGTTAGTGCATCGAGATATGGATGATACACACTGAAAGGACATAAATTATGCACCAGAAATGGGATTCGTCAAAAATTAATGTGACAGAATCCCAAAATTACCCTTGTGACTTTTGAAAAGTGACATTTTGCCTTTAAAACTTGCTCACTCATGCATGACTAATTATATTAATGTGATTTTCACACATAAGTTAGTCAATAAGTCAATAAGGAACAATCCTGCCAAATTATTTTTTTCCCAAAACCTCTTCGATAAAAAGTAATTCTATTTTGCTTTGGGGTACTTACTATCTTGTTGTGTTTACATGGCTTCCACATATTTCTCTCCGAGACACTTCTAGTCCAATCATCTATATGTATGCTTTTATCTCATATCCTATTTGTTTATCCATCACCCCTATTGGAAAAGAGATCTTTAGTTCTAAGATGCACCTGCATGTACAAATAGAGGTCAGTGTTAGTCTTAGCTTTAGGTTTGAGAGAAGAGTCTAGTTTGGGTTGAGAGCTGGAGTTGATAAAGAGTTATGTTGTTACACTATGTTACGCCATCGAAATGATCATCTGAATAAATTCCTGAAACCCAACTATACCTGTCTACATCGTTATGTATGTAAGTATATGCTTCAAGTATACAAACACGTAACAATATCATATAATTACTGTTTGCCTGTTACTGTATTTAGACATTTACGTACAGCACAAGAACCACATGAACCATAGGTTTTTTTTTCTCCTTCAGTCCTCATCCTCTCTATTTACTCTTCTTTTCATTCCTTTCTCAAATCCACCTCCTTCTTTTTCATCACACAGTCCTTTTGGGGTCCTTGTTCTACCCCTTCCACACTCACTACCCCCCCCCCCCCCCCCCCCAACACTCCGATCAGTACTTCGCATGGCTCGTAATACCACTCATATAGACACCGTGCACGCTAAGTGGATAAAATAAACCCAGTTAGATTTACATAAAATGCTGAACCATTTTATTCATAAAAGCAGAACAGTATAATAGAGCTATAAGGAAATAATGTGAAAATATCTGTACACGTCATAAAATCAAGTGTTGAGAACAAGTAGTACAATACATGTAGTACAAGTTTTTAGTACATTCATCATTGATGCGGAACAGGACATCGTTATGCACACACACACACGCACACACACACACACACACACACTCACACACACACACGCACACGCACACGCACACACACACACACACACACTCGCACATATTATCTCTGTCCATGAAAACATACTGGTGTACACAACGATACTGTTCATCTTGGTAATAACGCAGTACTGAGTAGCTATGGTATATATCAAACTCCTCAAGACTAAGTGCATACATGTTGCACGATTTGCAATTACACAATTATGAAATCCCCTGGAACAGGGCTTTCCACACAACTGCGTAGTAACGTGTTATTACGTTAACCTGTATTATGTGATTCAGTTTCAATGGGTGGAACGTACTATCAGATGTTTCTACTTGGACAAACCTCGGACAAGCTTTGAGGTTGATAAGAAACGTATGATTTGACCGACGTCCATAAAATTTACATACATCTGTACATAACGAAAATGGTAAATTGCGATGTCCTTCATGCCTATCTACTGAGCAGTGCTGATCAAGCTATATACCAAAGACGGCCATACAAAACCATTCAAGTCTCGGTTTGTTATCGTTAGGAATTACACATTTCCCCTTCTTATGACATCATATTCCGGAAGTAGTCTGATAGGAGATTGAGTATGTCTTAAAGCCACCGCATACGACCCGATCCGGTCCGATCAGTTGTACACTCTGCGACTGGCTGAAGAGCAGGACACGGTCATCGGATTTGTTCAAAAAGGTGAAGTCACATTTTCAGTGGTAGACTCATACGTGGCCCTTTCGTGGAAGGATCGTGGCAATATTGAATTGTCTGTGGCGGCCTGTAATCTATTAGGTCTCGCAGCAGACACCAGCACATGATATTAGTACTCGATTGTAAATGATACATGCAACTCCTTTACTGCTTCCCATGCGGATTGGGCTACAAAACAATACATCGCAGTATACGATATGTGCACGGAAAAGCCAAACATATGAACGAAATCATGAAAATGAATACAGGGCTTTCCATTATTCAGGTTAATGTACAATAATTTGCACACGGGATCACCAATTGTGAGGAAGGAACGACTGTTAAAGAGAATATACTGTGCTGGGAAGACAGAAAGCCCTCAAAAAGGTGGTTGTGAGCAATCTTCTTGCCAATGGTCTTAAATTCATGTATTGTCCATTTTAGAAACTTGCTGAAAGTTATTTGCCCTCAAATGATCCACATTTGGAGTAATTAATGATTAAATCACAAATCCTCAAAATGTTCGGGCCGAACATTTTGAGAATATGAGATTTTGAGGATTAATCACTTATTACTCCAAATTTGGAGCATTTGAGGGCAAATAACTTTCAACAAGTTTCTAAAATGGACAATACATGAATTTAAGACCATCTTTAAGAAAATTTCTCACAATCACCTTTTAAAGATGTGTTTGTCTTCCCAGTACAGTATATTCCCTTTAAGACAAATCACATATTCACAAGAATGTACAAGTGTAAAACATCAAGTCATTTAAAGTGCAAAACGTACAATTGGTTTACTTTTACGTCTAATCAAATATGTAGACATTTTTATCCGTATGAAATATTCCTTAAGTCATCATATTTCACTTCGTCACAAAGAAAGCTTTACACAAATCCCATGTCACCTTGGTGATTTTTGCTTGAATTTAAAGACAGGGTGTCCAATTTTCCAAAGTCATGAAACTCGTGTGGAATCAACAGTAAACCTAACAATAACGTGTATGAAGTAGCAGTCATAGCTTCACGAACCTCATCAAGAAAAGTACACACCTATCCTTGGTTACGTTTGAAACGCACCGGCCATGGTCTACATTCAGAAATCGTATTGTCTTTGCAGGGTGCGATGCGGGCATTGCTCCCATTGAACCCAAGCACTGTGGTGCGGACGGTAGCGCACAGCGGTCTCTCGGCTATAGTTTCGGACGACCGGGCAAATCCTCCTCAAAATCTAGCGAGCGCTAAAATTTCACTTTACGACAGTTTCCAGTTCTATTGTTGTTTTCTGTTTTGTTTGTTTATTTGTTTAAGTGTTGTTGTTTGGGGGGGGGGGGGGATTGGGGTGGGGGGAGTTCTGGTTAAGTATCTTCTTTCATTTTCAGTGGTTGACCTGCAAAAAGGACTGGTCAGAAAAGTGGGGGAAACACGCAACCAGGACAGTACTGTACAAAATATTTTAAATATTTTAAATTTTATAATAAAGTTTTCTTTCAGAAGGGAAATATGCACAGATGCGCATAAACTCACATTTCCTCGAGAAAAGTACCAAACACCCACAAGTAACAAAACATGACAAGAATGCAGCAAACAAACGCTTATCAGAGGTATCACACTACTGAACAGTACGACCGTTTCCGGACTTACGATTACAGTACTACATGTATTTGAGCACATTCATCGCCTTTTTTAATACAATTTGTCCACGTTCCCTCTGACGCTCGACAAACTGCCTTCCGATTTTCTTGCTTTTTTATGGTTTGTTATAGGTTAAAGTAGTCATGTTGTTCCATTAAAAAAAAAGACACGGCACATACAGAATTCCCGTGGTTGCCATGGCACTAGTCAACATATATACGCACTACGTACATGGCACAACAAAGTTTATATGACTTGATCATCATCTTATTGCACTTCTGACTATAATGCTTGAATTAGTGCGCCACTTAATTCGAGAAGAAATTGATTGTCAACATTTTCAAATCCACCTTACATTTATGCATATGTTAGTTTGTACACAAACCTGCCCACATACAACTCAATGCTGGGCATTATGGTATAATTATTAGTACTTCTTAATTTTCATATGGTTGTGAATTTACTCTAATTCCGAAACAGCTCACAGATATTCAATCTACCTGCGCCGTAAGTTTGTGCACAGCGTGATTGCTTCAGTCATCAAACATAAAGAATAACCTCAGCCCGTGATTGCTTGAATAGGCGGATTCGATTGGGCGAGCTCGTTCAACAAACACAATCAAAAGAGTCACCTCGACAGTAAAGGCAGGCACGACGTGCCACGTGCCAGATTTTTTTTTTTCAATCCCCTCTAACAAAATATTGAAAGTATCATCTGATCTTTGGTGGTTTCTGAAAAGAATGGCAAACATATTTTTCTATTGACACAAACAAATCCATACATCTATTGAGGTGGAATTTAGAGTACTAGTAAATCATCGGTTCAATAGAAGCGCGTCACCATCACTGATGTAATGGACACATCTAGGTGACCTATAGAATGCGCGAACAATGTGGCGTCGAACAAACCCGAAACCTCCTAAGCAGTATAGTACCGAATGTACATTGTTAAACAGGTCACTGGTTCTAAACAACATCGCTCAAGAGAGAGAAACTGTTACGACATCGTATAACGTTCTCGTCTCGGGAACTCCTCATGAGAGTCCCCATGATGACACCGCTGCTTGATCGACCCACATCATTTAGAAACAGTTGTCATGACATTCTCATGAGACGTCAACTTTAGAACTCTTTGGACACGTGTCTAGTGATTCGGTTTCCATGGGTGGAATGCACGGTGAAGCTATAAGTCGGAGAATCCTCGGACAAGCTTTGGAATAATGTATTGTTTAAAACGAAGCACATAATATTTACATACAAGACGATAAGTATATTGGTAAGCCTGAAATAGCCTCCCGTTACGGGAGAATAATTATGCCAGATGATTACGTAATCATAGTCCATACAGAACACTCATTTAGGCATGGTAACGGGAGATCTTCGGTGGGTTTGTTACTTGTGTGTGCGCGATGCCTAGAACTGATACCAGCTACATGTTTTTTTTCGGCTTTAGTACTTTGTGTGCGAGCGATGTTTTTTTTTTTTGTGTGTGTGTGTGTGTGTGTGTGTGTGTGTGTGTGTGTGTGTGTGTGTGTGTGTGTGTGTGTGATTGTAAAAGTCGCTTAAAGATTGTCCGTCCCTTTTGCAAGCTTAAAATTTGAAATCGTCTATCACGATCGTAAATTGAAGTGTGATTCAGGACCAGTTCTAAGAATATAGCATGTTGAAGCTTTCTGTGTATGTAAAAATTTCAGCCGTTAAATTTCAAACCGACTTTTTTCGTACTACGAAAAAAAAGTCTTTGTTACAGTATCTATGTGGTTATTATGCATGTGTGAAATCCTAATTTTATGAGTAATTACCAAACTTTGGAAATGATTCCTTCTATAGAACAATTTTTTCATAATGCTATTTATAATTTAATAAACAGATTAATCAATAAAGCAGATATTTAAACACAAACTGCTACGAGCCTGAGGTAAAGACTATTAATCAGACGTTGTTTACTTTACGTGCATTATTTGAATTTTACACTACGTATCAGTTTCAAATTATAAATATACAGCTTGCTAACACTTCTCTATATGTTTTGACAATGTTTTGATGCTTTTGTGGTGATCTGAAAAAGGGACGGGCTGTCTTTAAAATATGGATTGCTACATGCATATGTTTAAACGTATGGTTCCATTTCTTATTAAATAATGTTCCTGGGGGTGTTTCACCAAGCTGTTCTTAAGCTAGGAACGACTTTGGTGAACATTTCTTGTGTTAAACAGTCCGAATCAACTTTAACTGCTCAGAATAAAAATCATTGATAATCTGATACAGCACAAGGGTCTCCAGTCGTGCGTAAAGTCGTTCTTAAGCAGCTTGATGACATAACTGCCTTCATATAGGCTAACCCTCCCCAAAAGTCGAAGAATCAATATTTGGGTCTGCAGCATGCAGCGAGTAGATCGAAGCTGACGAGATATACACATAACGCGCGTTAGCTAGTTTCTGATCGCGGAAGATTATGCCGAAGTTGAAATCGGGATACCATTTCACCGAAACAAGCAAACAGTGCAAAATTTTTCTCATTAACATCGAAACAATCGAAACCGGACTCGGCTCCAGCTATTGATGTTGCGTAATAGTGCAAAGTCAGCTGTACGCGGCTGCGTGTGGTGACGACTACTGTAACATAATGGTGTGCTCTGTCTCATATCACACTTTGAGGGAGATTCCCGATACATGTAATAGTATCTTGGGTCTAATGGTCACAGTAAGACCACAGCAGACATCTGCTACAGAAGCATAGATCTTGCGAATAATGTACTATCAATTAAAGCAAAATCAATTCAGGTATTTGCTAACCCAGGCAGAAAAGCCCATTTTGCACGCATCTAGCATCTGACTACATATTGTTCATGCGTAACTAATCATTATCGATATGTGGAAGAAATGGTGTACGTGTACATACAAATGATTTGGTATTTGTATGTATATGTATTATTAGTGACAGTGGAATGCACAGGGTTATCACTGCATAAAGATAATTGAAAAGGAAAGACCAGGATTATGGAGAAAGCCTAATGCAATGGATATTGATGTGATTATTGATGCACAAATCATTCTCCATGGGTCTTTGTTTCACTTTCCCTCGTCGTCATGTCTGCTGTTTAGCGAGCCGAGTGTGCAAAATGCGTTCTCCCTCCTTTCTCTTCTTCCACTGTTTACCTTATCAAAGCCCACCAATATTTCCTTCCTGATATAAAAATAATAAAGCCATCTGGCAACTACGTTGCGGAGGCATAAAACTATAAATTTTAATTCATTGATCACACCACCCTAAAATGGCTACAGGTAACAAAATCTTGCAACATTTTGCCTGTATGAAACATGACAAAGTTAAAGGGAATAAACTGTACTGGGAAGACAAAAAGACTTCAAAAGGGTGACCATGAACAATCTTCTTACCAATAGTTTTAAATGTATGTATTGTCTATTTTAGAAACTTGCTGAAAGTAATTTGCCCTCAAACAGTTGGGAGTAATTGATAAAATCATAAATCCTCAAAATATTCAGCCCGAACAATAACAATTATTACAACCTCACGATGGTATTTCGAAAATTGTATTTTTTTTACCTGGCTGCTTTTAAGGAGACTTTATGAGCCTATAATGTACGTCTCCCTGTAGATACAATCACCCGAGAGTGAAGAGATTCAGTTATAACCAGCAGCAAGGACAGGCCAGTCCTCCTAGATGAAAAAAATATACAAAATGTAGAACAGAAACAAAAACTAAGAAACAACAAACTAAGAGGTTAACAAATCAATCCATGTGTGCAGTTGATCTTGGCTCTTCAGATACTTTCACATAATAGCACCATTCAGAATGTGTTTTTTTTCTCCCTTTGGCACAGAGTCATCATTTTCCCATGACAACATAGAAAAGCAATTAATGGCACAACAAACACGCTGCATTCCTAGAGGAGGTCGTCTGCTACCCTAGGAACATTAGCCTTTCCTGTACTGAAGCCACTCAGATACTCAGATCTGCAGCATTGGCAAATGACTAAGGGGGTGTTTCACCAAGCTGTTCATAAGTTGCGAATGACTTTACTAACGACTGGTGATCCCTTCTCGTGCTTAATGCGATACCACACTTTGTTCATTGAGAATCTGATTTAGCACAAGAAGGGATCACCAGTCGTTCGTAAAGTCGTTTGTAACTTATGAACAGCTTGGTGAAACACCCCCAGGCTCTTAATAAACTTCAAATTCCTTATAGGGTGTAATTAAGCCACACCCCTTTGGATACTGCATGTCCATGACAATTCTTGACATCCTTACTTGACCAGGCTTCACAAAGCTAGAGAAGCTAACCATGAGCAACAGGTTAACTTTAAAAAATGCAGGGGAAAAAATGCTACTAGAGGGAACATGAATTGCTAACAGAGGATTTCTCAATATTTGTGGAATGATAATTCCTTTACACAAGTAGACAAATAACTTGACATGGCATTACAACCCATATTACCTTACACCCTAGTCATACAGCATTTAGGAAGGTGATCTTGATCTTTAAGAGTATGTTTGTCTACCGCCGCTTCTCATCCTTACGAGACGGACTTCCTTATAGGCTTATACTCAAACAAATTTCACATTTAACCCTATTCTATGGGGGGGGGGGGCATCATTTTGCCCCCCCCCCCCCTCTCCTGTGCACAAATCATACTTCTGTGCAGTTTTCCTCTCAGACTCAGACTCCTCTCAGGCTTCATTTCAAAATGAAAACTGAGTCAGGAAAAGATATTACACATTTCATGCACCCATGGTAATGAGAGGGTTTAAGAACGGAAATTAAGCTTCCATCAGACCTCATCACAATCTGGAGTCAAGTGAATTGTGATGTTCATTAGCAGCGTAATGTACATGTAGGTGGGTGATTAACTACATACATGTATCTAAAATATATCATGTACACCTATGATCGGGCAGGTGGTTCTTATCAAAACAGTGGTATCTTCTTTATGACATGCTTTTTACACAACTTCTTTTTTCGACTCCAAGGCCAAGTTGCATAGGCTTTCAAATATTGTAACTTACCATTGATGGTAAGTTAGGATAACTGAAAACCTATCTGCGACATGGCTCAAGAGGAATTGACCACGTGTAACTCTTAATGCGCCATTATTGCATTTTTGCACATAGACCAGCAACGTGTCTAGAACATAGAGGGTCCCAGCAACAATTAATCTTATTAGAGACTACCCATTTATCAATAGCTGGGAGAAACACACAGCTATATTGTTCAGTACTGTATAATATAACACAAACCAAGCTGATCTCCTCAGATGAGGAGGAAGTCTCTGTGAAATCATACACATGGAGGGAGTCTGGAAGTACGTATGGAGCTACAATGTACATGTAGAAAACTAGGTACTGTACCATACAAAATGGTAAGTGTAACATTATAACATTCAATCATACAATTCTACTTACATCATCACAGTTAATTTAAGTACTATTATATGTGTATTACACAACAAGCACAGACACTATGAACAGGGTCTTTTGTTACGCAGAAACAATTTAAAATGGGACCCTTTTAAATTTTGACTACATTAAGAAAAGACCATGTTCATAGTAAGATACACACACTAGCAGAAGGAATCGCGCAATTCTCTGCATGAATCAGATACATAGTAAAAATTTAAGAAATCATATAGAAACTATTTCAAAACAAGATTTAACATTTTGCACAATCCATTATTTTGATTTTGGAAAAATAAATGCTTTGATCTTGGTCAAACAATCAATACTGTATTTGATTTGTCCATCATTTATAGCAGCGATGCCCCTTGCTACTTCTTTGGTCATCCCATATTCGGTGCATCTCCGTTGGAGTTACCATGTGAGTGGTGAAGATTCGTTTGAACTTGCAGTATGAGTATGGTGTGCGCCAGTTGTTAAACTCCCTATGTTTGACTGGAACTATATGCAAAGCATTAAGGCATACAGCAAAGAAAACATCTTCTAAGTACAGGAAAGGGGTGATGAGTGATGTCTCATAAACTTTCCCTGGAACATCTCCAGACATCACATAACCAGTCCCAGAGCAGAATGGAGGGTATTTACTACCGGGGTAAGTTTCTCGTGGCATGTACCACTTACTTTTGGGATCCCGAATGGGACCACCATTAATAACAAACCCAGACACAAAGTTCCTCACTGGCGTGATAGGCTTTTCTAGATGATTGATGAGGTTCGCATAACTCACATACATGTCATCGTCTGTCTTCATAACGAAGTTTGCATGGGCGCAGAAAATACTAGCCCACTTCATGCCCATCATGGTCTTGAGGGTCAGATTCTTGTAGGTGTCTTGGAAGTCTTCCATGATGAGGTCATGGTACTGCAGGCTCTCCTGCTCTACCAATCTCTGGTGGACGGGGTTGGTGTTCTTGGCCAGCAGGAACAACGTCACCACCTGCTTGCCACCCACCTCCTGCGGGCTGCCCCAAGTCCTGCGAATCGCATTCCGCTGGTCAAAGTTTTTATGGATGCTCATGATGAGTACCAGAAAGAATACAGGCCTATCACTTCCATCGTCATTCCTACATTTATTGGGCTCATTCATTATTAAGTTATAGTCGTGGGGAAATACAATAGCCCTCTCCTTTTTACCACCAAGGTATTTACTAAGTCGGTCCAATACTCCACCTCCATTTTTTTCTGGATGAAGGGTCGGTTTCACAAGTTTGATTTTAGGTGCTGCATCAACCAGGTCACTGTCGCTTTTCGATCTGTCATCCATGATGTCTTCCACATCCATCCCCGGAGCTTGAGGCTGGCCAATCCCTCCCTCAGGGTGTATGCCAGAGCCAGATGTGCGGTTGATGGGGTCTGACTTGCCCCTGTGGATGAAGAAGTCGTCCATGGTGCCCTTCTCACTGGTCTCATGCTCCTTCATGGCCCTGTCCAGCATCTCGGTGAGATTCTGGCGATTGAGGCCATGGTCTCGCACAGCCTCCTTCACCAGCTTGGACAGCTTGTCCTGGTACAGGTCGCCTGGCAAACGCCGAATATTGCTGGTCTGATCCACCGCCGTCTCGCCCCGCCGGAAAACCAGGAAGTTGCCGGACATGGCCAGGTAGATGATCACGTTGATCACAGTGACAGCAATCAGGAAAAACAGATTTCTTGAGGCTCTAGACATTTTGATTATGTCACCTCCAAAGGCTGGAAGTAAATCGTGTCACCTGATAAGGAAGTGTAAGAGAAGAAAGTGAAAGTGACGAATATCAAATAGTTACATTTCATGAAAATACACTTTCAAAACAGAGTGCAAAGGGGGTGAAGTAGTGGGGTGAGAGTGCGACCAAAAAATGCAAAATCAAAATCAGGGTAGCTTCTTTACAAATGTCATGATTACTTGGCAGGAATTGGCAGTATACCCGAACAATATCGTATGAAATTTTAGTCACTGGTTCATGAACCTTATCAGAAAAAAACGAAAAAAATTCTTTATCGTTCGAAATACCTCGTTTCCTAGCGATGATGATACCGTATTGCAGAGCTCAGTGTATTGTTCAGCTTTGAAGCCGCTTGCCTCATTGCATCATAGTGTGGTGCGAAAAAGCCATGATGCTTTTCACAAACTTTCACAAACTTTCATTGTTTAGACCGGCAAAATAGCTACCTGTCTGCAGTCTTTTGTCTCTAGGCAATAGGAACCGCTACAGGAAATCTAGCAATCAATTCAATTCCGTTCAGTACGTTTCCACTTTTATACATCGGGAAGGAAGTTCTTATACAGTACTTTTTTCATTTTCTGTGCTTTTCACAAAATTTCAATGTTTTGACTGGTGAAAGGGCTAACCATCTTTAATTCATTATCCATGAACCTCCTTCTTGATTGATTCAGGATATACTGCATTTCCTGATATATCAACATGCCTGTCTTGATGGTTACATACATCCGACCATGAATGAAAACAAGCTCCATAACAGGTTTGTATTGACTCAATATCATAATGGTTTGAATATCACCCCCATAATTATAAGAAAACTTATAATTTCTCAAAAATTACACCCACTTTACCTGTTTTTCATGTGTGATTTAGAACTATGGGTTGTCATCTCCGCTGCTGCACCTCTCAGAGAAGTGACCAGGCTTCATCAATACACATGAACAGGCTGTCCTCACATCAACACATGGTACACCTACATGTGAATAGGAGAGAATGAGAGAAACAGAGAGAGAGAGAGAGAGAAAGAGAGAGAGAGAGAGAAAGAGAGAGAGAGAGAGAAAGAGAAAGAGAGAGAGAGAGAGAAAGAGAGCAAGCGAGCGAAAGACAGAGAGTGAAAGAGAGAGAGCGAGAGAAAGAGAGAGAGTGAGTGAATAGGAAAGGGGAGGAAAGAAAATGATTAGCACATAATACACTACATACATTTACATGCATGAGCACCAGAATGAATTAACATGAAATTAATATAAACCATGCATGTACATGTACATCACATACATTGTAATTAAAGGAGCTGTCCAAACCCAACTCTGGTGTTTAGTAAGTACTGCAGAAAAATCAGAGCAAAATGTGCATTATTTTTGGCAAGGAACAAGTTTTCAGCAGGGACCATTTATTTAGGCTGGTCACTATGAACAGGTTGTTGCTAGGCAGGTTTGAATGTACCGCGATGTATCACTTTGAAATGATTCCTTGATGCGATGGGTCAAAGAAATGTGTTCTGTGGGATGAAGTAAAGTCCATAGAAGACTCTGGAGCAAACTGCTCAACATTTCCTTTGTTGATGGAATATACAGACAGACAAGATAGAAACAGACACACACCTACCATGTACTGAAAAAGGACAGAATCTCGGCAGGATGTAGAATCCATAATCATTTGCAATACCAAGGTCAATATTGTGAGACCTCACATCAGCATGTAGTCACTTCCAGACGTACATGTCCAAAATGAGATGCTGAAAACGAGACATAGCCAAGCATGTAGATCAATGGAGGAATGCCTGAATAGGCTAAGAAAGGCATACTGCCATACACCGCCTTGTCTGTGTGTGTAAGCTCTCAGTGGGTGTGTACATTTCTACTTTCTCTACCACTGTTCATGTCTCCACACACTAGGCATGCTAGTGCATTTATGCAGACTGAATGGACAAGTGCTTGCTTATGTAGTCTAGTTTTAAGACCTTTTTACTCCATCTGGGAACAGTGAGGTCACTGTTTGTACTATTCTGATATGGTATTGGGAAGGAAGGCCCACCCACTGTAGCTGCACCATATCTGTCAGGCCTGTTTGCTGTACTCTTCATGTCTCCACAGTGTGCAGTATACAGTGTATGTACATGTACAAATCTTTTTTTTTTTGTCCAAGAAAAAATACAATATGCAGGCCACAAAGTATACATGTACAACCTTGAAGAAGAAATACCAAATGCCAATGTTTATTTAAAAAAATAAATACCAAGCTTAATTTAAGCATTGTACAGATGAGGGACATCACAAATTTGGAAACAACTTAAAATTGCGTTTCATCAATTATTCTTCTTGAAATACTCTTTTGAATTCTTAAAATACATCTTCACTTTATGTCAAATCCAGACGACATCATTGATTCCGAATACAAGACCCTCTTTGGATCAATCTTCCAATGCCATAACATCCTTGCTAGTCAGGAGAAATATGGATTCTTAAAGATTATTGGGTTTTCATGTTAATCTTCATGACAGGAGTTCCTTGAAATGATTGAGTCACTATACTGACATCAGCATTACTGAGGCAGGGATAAGTCTACATAATGTACTGTAACTACTGAGACCAAGACTAGTAATGTAATTTTGAGTGTCAGTGCTAATTCAAGACTCTGCTACAAGGCTAAGACGTTATGGATTGGCATGTGTTGTGCACAGAGGGTATTACAGTGCATGTCCCAAATTAATTATCTGAAACACACACATTTTTGCTTTAGTTTTTTCTTGAAAAAATTGACTGGGATATATTCAGAGATGCCAACCTCTTGACACAAAAAATCAGACTGAATATCCTCAAAAATCGTATTTTTGAGTGAAAAATCAGATTTTCACGAAAACTCAACATGACCAGTGGCCTGTTGGCCCTAAGCCAGGAAAATGTTAGAAAAATGTTTTACTGGTAACAATGGGAAAGTGAAATGTTTGCTCTTTCATCTGATCTTCACTCTTTTCATCCCATACCGATTACAGTATTACCAATAATGGGAGACATCTTCGCTGTAAAGCAAATGTATAAGTGGCAACACATGCTATCACAATAGTATGAGAGCATCTATTTGGATCTTAGAATAAAGATCAGCGAAGTCACCTAAACCAGACCTGCCAACTTCTGGAGTTCAAAAACTGTATTCTTTAATCCAAAATGTTGTATTTTACCAACAAAAAATGTATTAAAAAAAAAAAAAAAGGATCAATGTCTCCTACAGTTCCTACATCGGGCATTTTTTATGGAGCATTGGTTGAATATGCATGATTTTGTCATGACTGGTGTGCTTGATGAACCAATGAACATCCCCAAATTGCTAATGTGAGATGCTGGTAGGATACTTTACAAAACAGAATGGGCATTTCGCCATTGAATATGGCACACACAAAATAAGATTTAAAAAAAAAAAAAAAAAAAAATCTTTTTTTTTTTTTGAAAATCATATTTTTTAAAGGAAAATCGTACTGTCGTATTCAGTTCTAAAAATCGTACTAAATACGACAAAATCGTACTGGTTGGCATGTCTGTATATTGCATACTGTACATATGTACCTGTACACATGTGTGTTATCGCTTGGGTATACTGCTAATCCATGGCAAATTTCATGACTTGCTTAAAAGTGCTCCCCTACATTTAAATAATAAAATGTATACATTCCCAGACCTATTAACCAATGAATCTAATGTACTTTGAACTACAGTACAGCTGTACAGGTTGATGTTTGAATACATAGTATCATTAGTATACATTGTAGAATACACAAGCAAGGAGCAGTAGGTCTGCCACTTATTACCACTCGTAAACTCTAGCAGCAATTGCGGGTATCCTTCACTACACACACTACTACACATTTATGTATTCTTCCTGCGAGTCTGCAACTGAATGAGCCATTATGATTTAAGAACTACTTTTGTTTCAGAGAACAAGTATCAGTATTGAATATGGAGTGCTAGTATGGTTTTCGCAGGCTAAATAAAACGCTGTTATAAAATTGCACAATACTGCAGTCATGCAGAAGTGTACATGTGTACATACATATTTACATGTATGAACTTCTCTCAGAATAAAAGAAGTAAAATCCTATTTACATACTTTTGTAATCAACATAATAACTACTTTTGTTTAAAAAAAAGAAGTAATAGTATCAAATAGGGAGTACCAGTATGTTTTTTGCAGGATAAATATAACACTATCTAAATTGCACAATACCAGTACTGAATTCATGCAAAAGTCCACATATTGGTGAATTTCTTTCAGAATAAAAGAAGTGAAATCCTAACTATATTCTTTGTTTATAATACAACATAATAACTACTTAATTTCAGAGAAGAAGTATTAGCATAAAGTGCGGACTACCATTATCACTTTTGCAGGCTAAATATAACATTGTCTAAATTACACCACATGGCAGTCATGCGGAAGAGGATACTATTTATAACTTCCTTCGAGTACACCACCCTACAAATGAACATCACATCATTAGGGGACTTTTGCAATTGAGATGGTCTCTAGAAAGTAATTTGATGATAAATTATGCAAAAGGACAGAAGTTCAGAGATCATTATTAACACACAGTACACACAAGACTGGCACTGGTTCATTAAACCATTGTATATTACTTTATCACTTTCTGAACCTTGCTTTGCATGTTTCATACACCGATGATCACCCTGTAGCAATGCAGAAGCAAGTAAAACTGCACAGCCATGCAATTCAATGTTTAGCATTTCATCATTTCTTATTCATTTACACTATGACAGGATCTCTCTTTTGCACGTCAAACAAAAACAAAATTTCGTAAGAACCAAAAAAAAAGGAAGAAAATACTGTACAAGAACTTCCTTTCCAATAATAGAACGAGAAAGAAACTGGTTTAGCAGACTTATTGTGATCGCTAAATTTTAAGGAGGTGTGCGTAGCCTATAGTCCACCCTAGCAGTGTATGCGTTCGATGGGAGCAATGCCTGTGATGCTCGGCGTATCGCATACTGACAGAGGCAATACGATTGCGAATAGCCGCTACATTCCAACATCGATGGTAAACATCAACAGTTTCTTTCAAGAAAATGTTTGTGGTACTTTTAATGTAAGAATTCACACACTTTGTCATAAGGTTATACTGTTGATTCCTGCGAGTTTCGTGACTTTTGCAAATGGGCTACCCTGTCTTTACAGGCATAATGGGCATTCATGGAAGTGTGAACAATCATCCATTAACTGGTGTACATGAATGCAGCCTTTGATGCAGAGAAAAAACAGAGCAATGATACTGCCACGCAGTCCTTATGCTTCCACTTCTTTGCTAACTTGATTTGGTTGACATTGATAATCTTCTCAGTTAGTTTACCTCCATGATGTGATTCATCTCTGTACCATGTTTGGTTGGAATTGCACCATTGGATTTGAATTTATTGTGGAAAATATCAATTTGGGGGCAAATCACCACAAATGTGACGTCACTACAGCCTATACATAAAAATTATGCTTGTTGGCGCTGACTAACAATACATTGTATAAAGAAACATAGATGATATAAAGAATCATATACTGTATGCTTCCAGCAGAGTTATTCAATATGGACTGTTCCATCACCATTACACAATGTGTACTACAGCATTAAAAAACACAAAGTCCAATGTATCAGTACCATAAAAATGTGTATGTCTTTAAAGGGGGGGGGGGGGGTCTCAATTTCTTTTTTTTCCTTCCTCTATCAGCTGCCAATGACTCAACTGTACACAAGTCCACAAGACAATGCTGACATGTATCCAAACTGGTGCGAGCCATTTGTATGATCGATAATACAAAACAAGAGCAGAACAAACTATAAGCTTAATTATTAAACCACTCTTTAATATCTTTACTAACCATGATTCAGTCCTGCATGTACATAGTATCAATTTATGTGTGTTTATGCTGTAAAGTGTACATTTGTACAAGTTAAGGTTCACGGGTGGGACAGAACCATATGGCTCCATCAAAGTTGAAGTTACATAACAAATGGAACATAGGCATACTACAGCACATTGTACATGTAGCACTGTTTAAAAGGATTTTTTTTCATTCAGGATGGTCATTATATCCTTACTACTACAGTGTAAGTGTATGCATACAATGAGACAAATTCCTTTCAAATCAAAACTGGTTTATTCTGTCTCTATCTCTTAATTTTCATAACTTGGTGAATCATTACCTCCAAATACTTTATACAATGTGTTAAGTACAAATCTTATGGGGCTGTAAAAGACTGTTTCCCTAATTGCTTTTCAAACTGGTAAAATTTCATTGGCTGTCAATGGGAAAAAGTGGGGTTCTTACAAGTACAGTATGTGAGGTTAAAGAGCATACTTTATACAGTACTAGGAAGACAAAAAGCCTTCAAAAAGGTGATCGTGAGCAATTTTCTTGCCAATGGTCTTAAATTCATGTATTGTCCATTTTAGAAAATTGCTGAAAGTTATTTGCCATCAAATGATTCACATTAGGAGTAATTAGTGATTAAGTCACAAATCCTCACATGTTCGTCCCGAATATTTTGAGGATCACTCATTACTCCAAATGTGGATCATTTGAGGGCAAATAATTTTCAGCAAGTTTCTTTTTGAAGGCTATTTGTCTTCCCAGTACAGTATATTTCCTTTAAGGAAAAGTGTGCATGTGTGGTCTTCCAAATGTGGAAGTTAACTTCTCTACATTGTACTTTATTTTGTATTTTTAAAGAAAAATCATGCTCAGCCGGAGACAAATTACAAAGTGTTTTTTTTTTCCAGGCTAGTTCAAGTTTATGTTAAGTTCAGTTAATGTTAAGTTTCACATTTCACATGTAATCTCTAAGCATTTCCCCTCCGGATAGTATGTATGTACATGTAGCTGAAAGAATATTTTGTACTTGAAAATGAAATTATATCCTCAGAACTGTGGGTTTTTTTCAAATCAGTGTTATTTTATCTCAGGCACCCTGGGAATTGATGTACATGTATGATTGTACTCTTCACAAACTATTTTACAAACATGTACAAGTGCATCATCTGACAGAATGTTAACAATTCTGTTAACAACACTCTGTGATGTACACTGCTGCTCGCTGAATCTCTCAGGAACAGGAACAGGAACAGCCAAGTTCTGGACAACCGATTCTAAACTGAACTCAAATGTTAGCGATATGGAAGGTAATCATACATGTACTTCTACTATTGTGAGGGAAGGTCATGTAAATGTAGTATTTTCTTCCACTTTTTATAGTTTATGTACATGTACACGTGTACAATATGAAATAAATTTTATATTCTTAACCTGATACTAGTATCGGGTTTCCCTACCTGTAATAAGTGGACAACTTCCTCTAAATCACTTTAAATATGCAGTACATTCTTGTGTATACACACAGTGTACATTCAACTTCCTTTATAGGCTTTTACACATACATGTGTGTAAATGTCATTTTAGAGGGATATTAACTGTCTAGCCAAAATTAAGAAAGCAAGATACTTGTACAGTACATTACAGTACCAGGTGTAAACCTATTCAAAAAGATAGTCTATTCTGATATTAAATTTCAATAAAGGCAGAAGGATGAAAGAAACATATTTGTTTAAAAGATTTGATAAAAATATTTTCTTTTTAATTTCCACTTTCTCAAAAGGATATTATTTTACCTGTGCATTTGATACATGTACACCATTCATTAGAAACACATTATTACACTCATACCTCTATGAAAAGAAATTATTCCTTCATAAAAAAATAAATAAAGAGCAATTTATAAAATCATACAGCACACAACATATGGGAGAGCACCTCACACATGAGGTCACAAAAATGAAATTAAAAACTATTATAACTTTCTGATCCTTTGACGGATAATTGGCAAACCTTCACCAATATATATATACTTCTTTGATTTGCCTTCTTAAATATTGAAACTAACCTAACTTCAGGGTGGACTATCCCTTTAATAACCCATACTAGGCAGTCAAGAGAAAAATTCCCACCAATTTGGAAACATTGTGAAAAACTTTGCAATACATGTACATGTATTATGAAGGTAAAGTGAGGGCGCGAGAGTTCAACAGTTTAAACCTTAACCAGTAGTCATCCATGCATCTGTTTGATAGATTTTCTTACATCTTTCTGTAACATGGTAACTTCATACTATGACTCTTTAAATACATGTTGGACTATGGCTGCATTCCAATCAGAAGCTTTGTAAATAATGTGAGTCTACATAAAACATGTACAGTACATTCTTCTACCAAATGGGATGGAATTAAGGCAATTTATTCTTAGTTTGCCACATTTTCCCTTCTGGTGGTATTAAAACTACAAACACAAAAAGTGTGCCGTTTCTACACACTGAAGAATGGAGATCACTGTACTGTGGACACCCAAATTCAATTGAGCGTGCAAAACGGGGCCTACTGTCCACATGGGCATACAATAAAGATGTGTACTTGGGCACACATAATGACCTTTTGCGCACTCTGTAAATTTGCACGAGCCACAGTGCTCCATAAGCCTGCTAAGTGCCCATTTGTACATATGATCAAGTTTTGTCAAAAAAAAATATGGAATTTAAGCTCTTCATGTACAAAGTAGAGTATCTTTTATACAAAAATGTACTCAGTAAGATTAGATACTGTATCCCTTTCTCAGGCATCATAATCAAATTCTGTCACCATGTACAGTTCCATGATCCACAATAATACTACAGGCACTTCTCTCACTATTCTCATTAATCATGCAGGAATGTTTACTACCAATGTACATTGCACTTTAAAATACAGAAGGGTATTAGTTCAGATCATTGTGAGTTTAAGGACACAGACCAAAGTTCAAGTGTATTTGAGGGGTACTTAGTACATCATACTTTTATATGAACGCGTCGAAAATGCATGCACACAACACAATAGAGGCCTGTAAAAGGCAGATTTGCAATCAATGCTTGCCTGCTCATTCAAAATGGCCATCATCAGCAAACATGAGATGGAATAGAAGAAAAGACTACTGGTAATGGGTAGGTCCAAGGTGTTTGTTCCCAAGGTGGTGGATTGTTGTCTTGCTCGATATTATTCTAAAGCTACATGTAACGTGTTAAAGTTAAGAATGTTATACAGAAAGATTGAATATTGATGTCCCACATGTTACTATTTGAGGCCTTTTTTCAGACTCTTTTTTTCCCCCCTAATAATCTGTAAAGTTCTAATTCACACATACAATGGGAGTCATAAAAAAATTACAACTTGCATTGAATTGATTTATTTGAGACTGATTGCTTACACTGTAACATGTGGGACAATTCTCATAGAGATGTGTGCAATGTTAAAGTCAATCAATTCTCTCTAATTAAAAGTAATAAAGGGAGTCCTGTGTGCGGAATCTTATTTCTGTATCCTGTGAATACTTTGAGGTCATTTTTGCCAATTATGGGCAATAGGAAATAAGGTAATTGTCACATCTGAAATACGAAATCTGAATCAAATAAGAATATTGAAATGGTTCATAATGTCAAGTTTCTGGGAATGAATAATGAGAAATTATCATGGAATTATCACGTATCTCAACTGTGTGATACTATTGCCAGAAATGTAGGTGTTCTAAGTACATTACAGTTTCTTCCTGAGAATGTTTTAAAGATGCTATATCATACTCTCATATCATTGCATTTCAATTATCGTATTTCAATCTGGGGTCTCACAAGTAAATGTAATATTGCCTGAATCCATGTGTTACAAAAAAAAACTATGCGAATTATTTCCCATTCTCCAGAGAAATCCCATCCCGCTTCTCTTTTTGTTAAATTGAATATACTACCGATATATGATATGATCTCACTACAAATAGGTGTTTTAATGTTTAATTGCTATAAAGATTTATTATCTTTACCATTTAAAGATTATTTTAATATCCACTCATACAATACACAAGACACAAATAATTTTCACACCTCCTGAGTACAAACCTGTGGAAGTTTTTTTCTTATTTTGGACCAATACTCTGGAATGACTTACATGTACCATTATCAGTGAAGCAATCCAATAGTGTAAATTATTTCAAACTCCTACTAAAAGAGTACACCTTTGAAAAACATTCTCTATGTTCTCCCTTCTGGACCATTAATCAATGCGTATTTCTCTTTTTCCTCTTCTCCCCTTTCTCTTTATCAAGGTTTATTTTGTATGCTTGTATTTTTTTTGGTATTTCCCTATATGTTTTGTTAAGTAAAGTAGTTAACTTTAACCCATGTATACCAACAAGCCTGCATGCTTGATTTGGTTCCCCCACAAACTTGCAAATTTACATGTACATTACGCAGTTTTTGCACATCTTTTTTTTTTTGGGTTAAAGTGGAATAAATAGATTGAAATTGAAATTGAAGTAAAAACAGCTCCGGAGGGTGCTTCACCAAGCTATTCTTAAGCTAAGAATGACTTAACGCACGACTGGTGACACTTTCTTGTGCTAAATGTAAATCAGATTCTCAATTATTCTGATTCCAATCAGCTAAGTTCAAATCTGATGTTTATAAATTGAAATTCTTGTTGTTAAAAAGCATCTGAATACAAAGTTCATGATTTTTCACATTTGATTAGGATTGTTAAAACAGGAACAAAGTTTGGTTTTTCCTTTAGCACAAGAAGGGGTTACCAGTCGTGCGTAAAGCCGTTCTTAGCTTAAAAACAGCTTGGTGAAATGCCCCCAGGTGTATCAGTCATTGTCAGTGGCGCATGGTCATTCATCTGTAACTTTGAAGAGAGATAATGGTTGAGTGCTTTTCATGAAACCTTGACTGAACTGGAAAAGATTCTTCACTTTTAAAAAGCAGGCACCCTGATCAAATTTTTTTCAATGATTTTAGAAAGTGAAGAGAGAATAGCAATTGGCCTGAAGTTTGAAGGAGATGTATTGTTTATGTAAAGGGATAATTTTAGCTTGTTTCTAATTTAATTGCACAACACCTTCAAGCAAAGATAGGTGAACAAGGGGATTATAGCAGGAGCAGAAAATTTGAGCACAGAAAGAGAAATACCATTAATGCCAATGGATTTTTTGTATGTACACAACAGCTCAAATGAATTGGCATCTAGGGAAGGGGAAAGGGAAGAAAGGGAAGGAGCCACAGTTTTAAACCGCGGTACATTTTGTCCAGTTCAGCATGACACACGATGCTTTAGCCTAAAATGCATCATGTTTCCTGCTGAACTGGACAAAATATACCACGGTTTAAAACTGTGGGTCCTTCCCTTTCTTCCCTTTCCCTTTCCGTATGCCAATTCCTCTGAGCTGTACTAGTGTATGTCAAAATGTCCCATTATCCACAAAAAGACCACAAATGTGTCAACATACAATTTGTTTCCTCTGCTAATTATGTTCAACTACCAGTACGCCCGACTATGCTCATACAAAGGAATGATACTTAGAACATTAAAATGATCTTTCACATGGTATGTCTCTCAAATAGCAAAACAATTTCATGCAGAAAATAATGCCTTAGAGGGCACAATCCAAGAAACAAATCAAATGCATTGTACATCTGCCCATGAGCACAAAACATCAGCCTGTCAAATGTCATTCTCTACGCACTGACGAAAAAAAGTGGCATTGAACCCAGAAACTTCAAAGGGACTAAACTGAGCAGGCATCTTACCTGCAGGCAAGATTTGACCTAGAGTAGTAGTAGACCTTGCATTGTAATACAATGGTCATGAAATCAGACATGATCAGCAGTATACCCTCATGATCTCATAGTCACAGAGCTTCTTAAACCTTTCAAGAAAAAGTGAGGGAAAAAAATCCCTATGTTTGAAGACCTTGTATTGCAGCAATCATAGTCTACAGCGTACATTCATAACAGTATTGCACTGACAAGTGCATCAGTCAGCTCGACTCAATGCATCAGTGTGATGAGCCATAATGTGCATACATTGTAGTATTACAGTTTTAGGTCGTAGATCTAGACAACTACTACTAGGCAGTTAAAAAGCCTAGAGGAACTCCTACATGTAAATATTGGATCGAGAACCCGTCGAAAACTCAATTCGAAATTTAGCGATAATGTGAAAACACCATAAAGGCTAGATCTGCATTATACATGTATATGAATAATGGCCAGGCAGTACCAAAATGAAAGAAATAACTATTATAAAATAAGGCAGCCAAATCCACACTCCTCATCAGCAGCTAGTGTGTGGTATAATTTAGAAATTAGATTCGTTTCTGAATCAGGGGTTAGACGGTAAACATCAACTCTTCATGACATGTAGACCTATAGTCTAGATCTAGATCTATGTCTGAGTCCCGAGTGCTCGCCAAAGCCTGGCTCAACCGGTGATAACTACATGTAACTGTAAGTCTTTATTAATTCCATCTCTCATCTCAGTGGTTAATGCAGACCGAAACGGTGTGAAAAATTACCATTTAGATCTACCAACCATAGCAAAATCGAAGGCTTTCTTAAACGACCTTAGCGTTTTAAACCGTTCGGTTAGACTAGACCTAGCGTTTAGACAATTAAGGAATTCATTTACTTTTAACAGCAAGTCGAGTCTACGTTTATGGTCCCAAGACCCAAGTACAACATGTACGACACGGCCGGTTGAGTAGCGCTTCAAGGCTTCGAAGTCTCTCCTCGACTTGTGCCCGACCTTTGCTAACGTCAGAATCTGATGTCTTGTGGTGATAGACCGGAAGGCTGGCCTAACCTTACATTAAAAAATAGACAGACGTAACTGAGATACACCAATACAATAGAGAACGGATGTCTTACCCCATAACACGACTACGAAACGGGCAGATATCCGGTAGAATAGTGGCTGTAGAAAACCTAGACAATCGAATCACTGAAATCAATTTTAAGACGTTGGTTCGTACGTGCGTGGCTACATTGACGTAGTGTTAACAATTAACGGTGTGTGTGTATATCCGACGGTGGTGGTACTGCGCGCTGTATTGGTGGTGTATCGCCACCACGTCTTGCTTGGCATACATTATGCATCTCGCATATTTAGCTCAGTACGCATCCGAGGGACTCTATCTTGGAGGAATTATAGTACGCACGCGCATGTGTGCACTCGGCATACATGAGAGGTACTGTACGTACTCGTACTAGCACCACTTTACCAATGGGCCATCACCCCCGCGCCGCGCCGGGTGCGGGGGTGATGGCCCCGCCGCGCCCCCATGATCAGGTATTCATCGCATTGCTATACCGAAACGGTCTAGCTATTGATTTCTTCATGTGAAAAGGGTCTGAACTGATCCCATAGGTCGAAAGTGTGGACCCTGGACATTACAACAACAAATATATGTATATATATGTATATATAAGTAAATATAGGTAGAACTTACTACATTCTACCTATATTTACTTATTTATAAAGCTCCTGTCATCAGTTGAGCACTCTACCACTGGATGGTTTTGCCCATACTTGGATATACATGTATATGTATATATAAATATGGATGTGTATCCGATGCTTTCCCGCCAAAATCGCCACATACATGTGTGACGTCACTACCGGAAAGTCTTCTTTTTTTTTAATGGGAACGTAATACACGGTATCATCTTAACATAGGTGTTAAAACACATAATATGCTCAATTATCTAACTTGCTTGGTACGTTCCGCTTGTCTAGCACTTGTGCAACATTGAATTTGTTTGGAAATGTGGGCGACGAGGGCATGTCGACGACATCGAAGGTCTTCAGTTTAGAACCTCAACAGACAACAGACGTCTGCAAAATGGAACACTGTTTTTCGTGTTTTGTGCTACCTTTTGGTTGAAACTTTTTCGATTCTTGTAGTTCAAAAACCAACTGATAGATTCATGTTGAACTTAGTTGGTTATGCTTGGCATCTCTTCAGCTTTTCAAAACATAGTATGGATGTGACATATTGCCATGTAGTAATGACCATCTTCTGACCAATAATAGGACGTCACGTTTTGAAGGTGTACAAGCAAACTTAGCAAAAAATGACGATGCAAAATATGCATTTAAATAAAATGATCACGACCTTCGAATGCAGCAATGACATCAGGGGGCATTCCCCACTGCCGAAGGCGATTTCCTATACGTTGTCCATCGTCATGATCGTCTGTAAGACTCGTTATCACAGAAGCGTTGCGCTAGCTACGCTCGCTGTTCCATGCATGTGACCGATTATGATTGACCATTTTACTCAACAACGTGTCAAATTACTGTAAACGAAGTGCAAAAACTCAGTCACATTATGCATCGATATTGCGTAATCAATACCAACTTTACACAACATTTGGTCAATATCCACTGAAAATCATGGTACGTTTTACTCGAAGAGTGGGTGATTCTCGTTTTTTTTTTTTTATTTGACACAATCGGAAGTGTAGTGCATAATACACTGTTGGTCATAAAGGTGGAATATTTTTTTTCACCAAATTTTCACAGCGTAATTATTACCACATGATTTGAATATGGCATTTATGGTGCATGATAACAACTTTACTTTATTATTCTGCCTTTTACACACGTTTGACAGTGATATTTTACAAGTTTATGTCCTAAGCGATGGATGTCATGAGCACAGAACAACAATGACGACAATATACAGTAAATTAAAGGATCATGAGATATTTATTTTCAATCTCTCTCAGTTTTCCAGATGACTTCTTTTTTGTGATTTCATGGACAAATTTGCATCAAACTTGAGTCATTGTTCTTACTCAGTCACTAGTATCGGGTATGTCCACCCCTGGCACGAACCAGCGCATGCAGACGTCGTGGCATGCTGTCCACTAGCTTGTTGATGACGTCAACAGGCATAGCGTCCCATTCTTCCCTCAGAGCATCTGCCAACTCCTGCAGATTTTGAGGAATGACCTCTCTGTCGTTGATGGCTCGGCCTAGGGCATCCCATGCATGCTCTATGGGGTTCATATCCGGCGAACAAGCTGGCCATGGCAACTGTACGACGCCCTCTGCCTCCAGGAATTCCCTTACTGCAGCGGCCCTGTGCGGTCTAGCGTTGTCATCCTGCAGTCGGAAATTGTGCCCATACACTCGTCTTGCATATGGAAGACAGTGGAACTCCAAGATATCCCTGTAGGCGGCGGCGTTGACGTTTCCGTCCGGAACCACCAGTGGCGTTTTCCCTCCATAATGGATGCCGGCCCATATCATCACTGAGCCGCCTCCGCCTTGAGTCGTCTCGTGGATACATTCATCGCGAAGGTTTTCCCCGGCTAATCGACGAACTCGTTGTCTCCCATCCTTTCGGTCAAGGATGAACCGGCTCTCGTCCGTGAAGACCACATGTTGCCAATGTCCTGGATGAAGCCTTCTGTGCTCCCTAGCCCAAAGAAGACGAGCTACTCTGTGGCGAACAGACAGGCGTGGACATTTGGTCAACCGTCGTGCTCGGTAACCATGTTGGAGCAATCTGCGATTAACGGTTGACCGGGAAACGTTGATCCCATGATATCTCCTCCACAAGCGACGAAGACGGCTCGTGGGCAATTTCCGGTTTCTGCGGCTGAAATTCAACAGTTGGCGATCATCTCTTCTTGTGGTCAATCTGGGACGTCCTGGAGATTTCCGTGGCCGCACATTCCCCGCCTCACGTTGACGTTTCAGGATCTTAGAGACTGCACTCTGTGATATCCCTAGGACTTCTGCGATATCAGTCTGCTTGTAGCCCTCCTGTCGCAGTGCTACCACTCTTTCGCGTATTGCTGTTGCCGTTGGACCAGGCATAGTCCAGGGAACGTCTCTACCGATTTTTATTTCAAACGGTACAAGGAACTCGAAAAAATGCAACCTTCTTATACACAGTGCTAAATCAGGGAAAGGGACAGAATATCATATGCATAGGCTTTTATAGTCTACAACAAAAGAATTTATTACGTAATCCAAATTTCTCATGTTATAATGTCACCTGTGTAATGGGGAAACATTATGTAATCACTCAATTACCATTTTGTCTACGCGTAGCCTTTCAAATACCAACGAAACTGTCGATTTTTATTCAAAAATATTTTATTCCACCTTTATGACCAACAGTGTATAAGCTTTCGTTCAACACTGATTACAAAATTACATTTTTTACCGAGCGACTTAGCTTAGCAAACGTTTACACTCCTTTTTAAGAGTGATCTCTCCATGCTCATGTCAGTCTTTTTCACACACACACACACGCACACACACACACACACACACACACACATACACGCACACACTTTCTCTCTCTCTCGCTCTCTCTCTCCCTCTCTCTCTCTCTCTCTCTCTCTCTCTCTCTGTCCCTCATTCCCGCTGCGCCGCAAACAGATGAAAGATTATATTTTTTTTCATTATTTTGACAATAATGGAATATTTGCTTCCACTGAATTAGTCTTTTTCCTAACGATCTCGCCATCTCGGTACAGACAGGATGGAGCCAGCCAAGCCCTATTAGACGTCATGAAAGTCAGATTGAATGAGACTCTTTCGGTATTTGTTTCCGTGTTGCCGTGTCTTGACCCGTGAACTATAGAGAAGTAACTTGCGTGGTTAAGTCGCTGCCCGGTAAGCAGTAGATTGCAAGTTCAAATCCCGTCTGGTTCCAAGATTTTTTATCTGACTTGTTTTTCGTTCATTTACAGGATGGAGCACGCAATCCTTACTACTGGGTGTATGCCTAAAATTTCTTTGTAAATTGAAACTACCCCAGAAATCCCTTTCACTAAAATCACGAATATTGTTGTCCATTCAACCACTGTGAGCAGGAATTGGATGCAAACTTGTCATGCTTATTGTCTACCTTTGGTCCTGTATCAAGTTTACATTGAAATCTTTTTGAAGGCTTTCATAAGTGGTTACCATGACAGCATACTCTTTTTTGTCATCTCTATTTTGAGAGGTTTTTATGTAGACGGCATGCATTTTGAGCATGAACTATACACGCAAAAAAACAAGACAGTTAAGACAGTGTGTATCTCATTGTTGGTTTGTTTCTATATAGGTATGTCGGGCTTGTGGTGATCTTCAGTGTTAAAAGGATACCGGCTGTGGAGTTGACGGAAGGCCTTTGTAAAATGAATAACACGTCATACTAATATTTGTTTCATGAAGAAAAATAACCGATAGTACCATCACAAGTTATATGGAGCACATTATCCATCATTGATTTTGTGACGGACATACTGTATTAACTGTATTAATAGACTGGTTTGTGGCCTTGCACTTCACAGCCGAGTACCTAGGCAACTCCTTACCATGCACACTCTCTTCATCTGCATCTTTTCCCTCTCCGTCTCTACTTAAATTCCTCCACCCCCCCCCCCCCCCCCCCTCTTTCTTAGTATCCCTTTCATTCAATCTCATTTTCCTCTCGGGGCTTATCAACACGGACTGTGTGCCAATTAGGGAAAGTTTTAGCAACAAAATTGGTTCTCATTTTATATCTTTTACATGATAGTGTAAGATCTCACCAGATCCCTCCATTTAAAGGTAGCCCGTTCCTTTTACAGATCTATAGTTCCCTGACTTTGTCATCATATGAGAGAGAGTGGCTATATAACCTTTCCATGGAATCGACAAAGCGTAATATTCGGTTTTCAAGGAAATAATCTTCGATAATAATGATCGAGCTTTCTTTTTTTGTACCACGAAAATAGTTAAATCTCAGTGAAAAATAGTTAGATTTTCGTTTATTCTACGGGAGTTGTAGTACCTCTGACCTTAAAATTTCACAGTTGATATCCCAAAAGATATGTGCTAAATATGTACAAACTTTCATGAAGTTTGCAGGTGTTTGTAAAAGGGATGGGTCATCTTTAACATGTTTAAAGTAACCCCAGTATACACCCAAATTTTCTCTCTCTCGTCAAGGAGAGAAAGACATGACCACCTATTTCTCTCTCGGACTTACTCTCCTCCTCCTCCTCCTCCTCCTCTCCTCTCCTCTCTCTCTCTCTCTCTCTCTCTCTCTCTCTCTCTCTCCCTCTCTCTCTCCTCCCTTATGGTTAGCTCTCCTTGGCAGTTAGCCCCTCATGAACATGCTACTGCTAGCTATATGCATGAGTTTAGAATTAGGTTTAGGGTTAGGGTTAATGTCAGGGATAGGGTTCAAATTCATAAAATTAGTGGGGTACGTAAGTGCATTAGCACGTTAAAGGCGTAGGCTGCGTTCGTGTGCGCTGACGAGTTAGACTCATTGGATTTTTTACCGTACAGAGAGAGAGAGAGAGGGAGAGAGAGAGGGGAGGGAGAGAGAGAGAGAGAGAGAGAGAGAGAGAGAGAGAGAGAGAGAGAGAGAGAGAGAGAGAGAGAGAGAGAGAGAGAGAGAGAGAGAGGCGTGTTCATCTTCGTGCTGTTTTCAAGGTCGGGGTTGCTGGAACCTCGCCCTTGAAAGCAGCAAGAAGATGAACATGATTATGAAATTCAATTTTGACGTGTATCCCACACGTCGTGAAATGAGTGTTGTTGGGGGGGGGGGGGGACAGGGGGGGGGTGTTGGGAGGAGGGGAATACCTTGTTCACATTATACACGCACATGTATGTATGTGTCCACATTAATTCATTAGCATCTGATGGATAGAGGTGGATTAGAGACAGGATTATAGTTGAGCTGAAAATGTAGTAAAGTTGGACTACAAGAGGCAGTGGAAAAGGAAATTTAAACAAATAGACAATAAAGTGTAACACCTGCGGTACGCTATTCAAGTCACATGAAAGGGATAGTCGACCCTGAAATAAAACTGATGTTAATAAAAGCAGAAATATGAAAGGTCTGATGACAATTTGTCAAAGTATAAGTAAGTTATGATTGCTTAAAATTTTGTTTTGTGACGTCACGTGCGGGAGCTCTCCCATAATTAGATTGTATAGTTATTCTTATGAAAATGTCGATTTTCTCAAAAGGATATTTTAAAAGGTCATAACTTTCTTATCCTTTCACGAATTTTTGTCAAACCTTCAGTAGTATGCTTCGTCCATGCTCCTGCTTTTTTTTTAACCAACTTAATTTCAGGGTGGACTATCCGTTTCAATGAAAAGTCAGTAACTGGGTATGAAAGTTGAAAAGGGAGTCTTCCTTCCTTAATTATTATTCATTCATTTTGGGTATCTCTCTTTTTTCCTTTTTTTTGTCATCATTTGCGATTGTATGAATTGATAATCTGCTATACCATAATGACCAGTTCACCGACATGTTGTGTATGCATGTGCCTAAAACCAAGGATGTTTAAGTAAATGGATATCCATCCCTTGAACAAGGTTTGATTCCGCCACTTAATATTCATGACGAGCAGCTGCTCTCAACAATATGATGTACACGCGATTGCATCACATTCACCTGGATTTTATCATAGGTCATACACATTCCTATACATGCATACATTTCAGCTTTCGCTGCTGAACTTTTCATTTTGTCACTAAGTGCTTGTTATGTACTTAATGAGAACATGCGAACACGAAGTTTGATCCTTTTTGAGATGAAAATTCTAGCATGGGCGCAGTTGGGCACGTTTTTCATGATACTTGTCTAAAAGGAAAATATCTGAAAGTAACGTTTCATGCAATTTTTTATTGAAATTACATGATGCGGAACATTGTGAAATTGAGACTTTTGTACTGCAACTTGATATCACAATTGGAGCCTTTTTGCCATAATTATTGTAACAATATTCCTCGATTGAATCTTTATATAGATCCATCGTAGGTATTACGTGTCACAACTGCGTAACATATGGGGTGAGGATATTTCCCCAAATTCTTCTGCGCATCCGATTTTGCTAATACATGTAGGCCTTACGTCAAATCCAGGCAAAAATCACCCAGAGAATCGGCGGATTCAAACATGGGAGATCCAGGATAAAATCTTTGTAAAGAATTCTTGTTTGACTAGAAGGAGAATGCAAGGAATCTGCATTAATTAAACGGCTTAAGGTACTCCCTCTGCTAACATTCTTGCTAAAAACAGATCAATGATAGATAGAGACGTTACCAGGATAACATCTTATCTTAGTCAAGAATAATATTATTATGATTATATTCTGCTTCAAAAATAGTTTCATGTGACTGCTTTGATGATTATAACATTATTGTATTTGAGTCAGTGCATGGAATATCGATATTGGCTTTATACAGACACAGCTATCTGGCCGCCATTTTGGATTTCATTGTGATTTGTCTCTCTGCCTGTAATCATTCTAGATATCTAATTAAATTTGCTTGTGTTTTCTCGGTCGATGAAACCAATAACCGCATCAAAATTATGGTTGCGTATGCTATAGATTAATAAACCAAGATCAATAGTAAGCACGCAGAAAGCTCGGTGAAACATGTTGCAGGTGTATATTTTTCACCAATAACTCGTTTTTTCTTTAGATACATACCGATGCAATCAATATGGTTTCGGTCATGCTTAGGTCTGTTTCAGTCGATAACTTAAATTGCTTTCTTTCTGTACCGATGTAAGCCTATGTTTATTATTAATACATGGATACATGGTTTTTACATGATCGCTTATTTACTACAATTCTGGTTAGTTTTGGATATGACCGGTATTTGTTTGTGAATTAGTGGAACTTTTAATCTACATTTGTCATGTCGTTTATTCATTATACGTTACTTTTACACGTGCTTACAATTTTTCTCTTAGATGTGACAGTGTTTTTCATATAAAACATCCAAACATGCCAACTCCAATATTGAGATATGTTGATAGACAAAATCAAATCACAGTTTGTCATATTAATCGTAAATCTTATGGGCATCTAAAATTTATTAACATGTCATCCCTTTTTTGTGTGTGAGATACAGGATGGATATGCAATATTATTTTTTTTTTTGGAGCGAATTGCCATTAAATGGAGTGTCTAGATGAACAAGACGTGCATGATATAAATTCTGTCTTGGTGGGCAATACGATATCAGGATACAACTTCCACTGACGACCCGGATCGCAACAATACTCCCTCTCCCGATGTATCACATTCGTGAAATTTAAAATATTGCAGGTATTAAGGTGGCGCACTTAAATAGATTGTTTAAAAAAAAATAGTCTGATGAAATTACACACTTCATGTCGGATACCGAATTAGACATCACTAGTGTCATTTCCCTGAGATTGATGACGGTGAAATCCTTGTTCCTAGCAATACTCTGGTAGCACTTGACGGGACATTATTGGTGGATGCTTAGCGACATAAAATACGGAAAAATATATATACTTTTTTCGAACAGAACGGGCTTAGTTACAAGTTATAATTTAAGCTAGAAATTACAGTTCTAAAAATTATAACAAACAAAACCAATACATTTTCATATCAAACTGATATCGCAAATGCTTAATATTTTAAGAGTTTGAACGAAATGTTTCGAACTTTATCAACATAAATATTTAAAATGACGACTTTTTCATCCTGGGAGACATGACCTGTGATGCCCTCAGTGCTCATAAATCATGACAGACAAACAAGTTTTGTTTATAAAATGGACACATTTAATTGTGAACAATATATAGAAAAAAAAGTAAACAAGGGTGACACTGACTCCTGCCAGAATGGTTGTGTAGCAATAGTGCAAGTATAAGCCTATCCTGTCTGATCATTTTATGGTTGTGTTCAGTAGATAAACAGTTTAACGGTTCTGATGGAAACAAAAAACATCTCATAAAAGCACAGAACATTGATAATCAAAATAATAAGCTATTAAGGTCAGAGAAACACTGGGGTATAAACTGCTGAACTTAAATACTGCCGTCCTTTCAGGCCAGACTGTCTGTAACAATATTTGAGTGAAATATAATAAAATGTCTAAAGAGCTCGTTTGTTTTCAAATTAGATAACAAGAATTGCATCGCTTTAGAAATATCACTCACATAAGTTTAAAACAAACGAGAGCCTTGAAATGAGCAAACAAAATTCGTTAGATGTCTTTTTCTTTGTGAATCTTCTGTAACTCATACTGGGCCTTCTTCGGGTCAAATGAATAGAGCCCACCCCTTCTGCTGAAAGGTAAACTTTATGTCAAAATGAATTATAATACCGGTCTTTTCAGTGCAATGGTTGTGGTGTCTGTGTTTTAGTTTGTATTCTTATAGGCACATGAAACATTTCCTCGATAATAATTTCTAGGCATATGTGCTACACGCTGAATTTAATATTTTTTTCGGTTCATTTTGTTGTACTACTTTGCTCAACATTTCTGTACACGGCCTACGGTATGAATTTACCCATTTAATTTAGATCAATACCATTCAGTGCAGTGAAAATAAACTTTCTATGATTAAAGGGATAGTTCACCCAGAAACTAAGTTGGTTTCGATAAAAGGACACCATGAAAGAAACATATCTGTGAAGGTTTGATGAAAATGCGTCAAAGGATAAGAAAGTTATAATTTTTTAAAGTTCTGTGTTTGTGACGTCACGTGCGAGGTGCTCTCCCATAGTACAATTTGTTTTCGAAAATGTGCATTTTCTCGGAAAGAAATCCATCGCTTTACTTGTATATTGGATACATCATTAGAAATACAATTTTAAACGCATGCATGTACGAAAAAAAATATTCCGTCGACAAAAACAGAAAAAAAAAGCAATTTATGGAATTTGTATATAAAATTATGTAAGAACAGTTCGCACATAACGTCACAAGATTGACATTTCAAGAGATCAAAGCTTTTTTTTTTATCCTTTGACGGATTTTCGACAAACCTTCACTAATATGTTTCTTTCATGTTTCTGTTTTTATTGCAACAAACTCATCTTCAGGGGGAACTATTCCTTTCAGGCGCGTTTTTGTCAGGAGATGGGGGTGGGGGTGGGGGGGGGGGGGGGGGGGGGTTCGAGGTGATTTTTTTTAATCCCACCGAGTCTCCAAATGTTGATTAGCGGGGAGGGGGGGGGGGGGCGGTATGCCTAAAATTTATTTTCACAATTTCAATTACCCAAGAAAGCCATGTCACTAAAATCTACACAATTGGTCCATACGGCGGACTACTTATGAACATTAATGAGTTGAATGAGACTCTTCTAAAAGGTATTTGTTTCCATGTTATCGTGTCTTGATCTGTGAACTAGAAATGACTTGCGTGGTTAAGTCGCTGCCTGGATTGCACGTTCAAATCCTTCTGGTTCCAAGATTTTTTTTTCTCTGACTTGCTTTTTCTTCATTTACAGGATGGAGTACGTTATCCTTACCACTTACTCCTGGGTGTATGCCTTAAATTTCTTTTCAAATTTGAAATTACCCCAGAAAGCCCTTAAAAATCAAGTCGCAGACTGTACTTGACTGTGACTGGTTTATTTCATGCTGCCATCTACGACGGAAAGACATACAGTTCTTGGTGTTGCGCTAGCTCGGAGCTCGAGATGCGGCAGCTCATCTCGGCTCGCTACAGTATAGTACGAGGCCGACAGGTTAGGCGCAGACGAGCTGAGATGAGGTGATCGACATTGTACGTAATACCGGCGCGAGAGTCAAATGTGTACGCATTGCATAGCAGTGGCTGGATGACACTCAGACACACGCACAGCATACTAGCATCCACAAAACCACTTGTTCTTGAGTTGACTCCGGGCGCGGTCTTCAAACGTGTGAGAACGCAGCTGGCAAATTCGACTGATGTAATTTGGCCCCTTTGCTCTGCACGTTTAATTTCGTTTTCCGCTCTTTCAACTGGTGGTTTTTCAGCTGTGACTTTGTAAGCAGAATTCAACAGGCATCTTGACGAAGTTTAATCGCCCATCGGCAGTCACCGCGACGTATTTTCGAGGTAAGAAGACTACTACAATAGAGTCTCCGTAGATTATCACAGAGGGCCTGGGGCGGGGATGGCACTGTCAAAGTGGTATCATGTCAATGGGCTATCAATGCAAAGCAGATGTATAGATTTGGCCGGTTAGTCTCTTGTTGCGCAATTTATGGCATACAAAGTCAAACCGTCAAGATCGAGGTAGATCCAATGGTTAGATGTAGTACTAGTACTCACTACTAGACTTAAATCTAGATCTAGCCTACATGTAATTTAGATTTCTAGAAAGACTAGGCCCTAGATCTAACTTTCTTGTTTACATTGTTGTTAGTAGACATAGTTTACTACACTACAGACACAGTACACTTTGTGCTTTTGAATTACTGGGACTAACTTAGATTTTTAGATCTAGAGTGTAGACAAGAGTCTAGACCTGAAAAATTGTTTTGTTTTTATGAGCAGTCTGGTTTCCAGATCCAGGTCTGTCATCCTACGCAATCCTCAGTCTGTTTAATGACAAATTGTAGTTTTGTACTGTGTGTAATACATCTAACAATGAACAAGAAAATTACAAGGCTGGGGATCTGTTCTGAGGACTGAGGTCAAGTCTCTCATAATGTGACAGTATGAGGATCTAGATCTCGGCCTACGCTGCAGCTCAAAGGAATTGGCATAGGGAAAGGGAAAGGGAAGAAAGGGAAGGACAAGGAGCCATAGTTTTAAACCGTGGTATATTTTGTCCAGTTCAGCATGAAACTTGCTTTTTAGGCTAAAGCATCGTGTTTCATGCTGAACTTGACCAAATATACCCCGGTTTGAAACTGCGGCCACTTCCCTTTCCCTATGCCAATTACTTTGAGCTGCAGTGTAGATCGACTGGCAATCAGACCAAAATTTATCAATCTCACCTAACTTATAGGACTGTTATGTATGAGTTCAAATGGGAGAGAGTTTGAATGTTACAAAGTTAATGTTAGATAAACTAGTTAATTAGTTCATTACACATAACTTATCTACATCTAAATTAAGTCCCAGTTCAATGTTCTTAATTCTAACATGTACAGTGTACTTATTCTTAGAATCTCTCTTGTTATTAAATCGCAAATTACATCAAACAAATCAGAGAGATTCTGTGAACCAGATAGTGACCCAGTCCCAGATCTATCATGAAGAAACCATCACCCCGAGACTTCATCTTGACCTCTTTTCTTCTACTTCTAGAAGCTCATCTTGTATTTTGGAAGGAGGGTTGATATATTTTCTGGTTTTGTCAGCCAGATGAATTACAAAGCTATCATGAATGGGGGTTGGATCATGCTACAAGCAACAGTCAGTGACTTCAATCTGTCATTGTAAAAGTAGCTTTAAGATGAGGTCAAGGTCAAAAGTCTGCTACCACAGACTGCAACCCTTAGTACCATGCAGTCTCCCAACTTCCCAGTCTGTTAATATGCTCACTACCTGTACCACAGCTACAGGTAGACAACTGTATACAAAAGCACATGCAACCCTACTGGACCATCCAGAGAATCTCCAAAGCAACAGTTCAACTTGCTCTACTTGCTTCTACATGTGAACATCAGATCAGTGCATGAAGATGCTCAAATGCCCTGTCCGTTCTATAACGTATAACCACACCTAACGGGGGACCTCTCAAGCGGATTAAGATATGGCCTTAATTCATTAATAAAATTTTGATTACTGTGCTGCCAAGAGGAATGCCAGGGCACTTGGTCTTTGGTAATTTAAACCAGACTCCAAAGAATTGTGTTGAAGAATGATATAAATGTCATAAGTTTAAAGTTTTCTATACAAGCAATGATAGTTATGTCAATGTTAGAATTTAGATAATCAGTCCAAAACTTGACACATATTACATGATCATAAGAATATTTGTTTTTGTCTAACTTTCCTGTTTAACATTTTCAGAAATAGCAGTCATGTAAAAGGTTATTGCCACCGGCATGCAACACCTTATCTTAAGACCAGATGAATATTTATCTGCACTGTCCCAATTAATTCATCAATGTGTTTTGATTACTGTGCTGCCAAAGAGGAATGCCAAGGCCACTCTGCTACTCTGCTGATTTCAATTAACTTCTTCTCTGCCAGACTCCAAAGAGTTGAGGCACCCTATGTACACAAATGCCTGGTTTAGGTCTATACAGATGCATGCAAACACCATCATATAGCACCTGAACCTGAGACATTTTTCAGGGAAAGAACATTTAAATATAAATTGATAACCATCCACAAAACCTTTTTGCTAATATTATAACTTTTACAAAATCTTATAACCTTACAAAAGCACCTGGGCAAAGTAAGGATTGGACAGGTCAGCAGGATGTTGCTTGCTTCTACCCATCAATGTGGTTTGAATAGAGAGAGGTGTGATATTAGCTAGTGCAGTCTGGGATCCCCCTAGGCTACAGGAACCGCTGAATGCTCAGGTGGCCTGTCCAAAGTGTATGGGCACAAACCTGTCAGTGAGTCTGAATCAATGTGTCTGAAATGTTGAGGCTAGCATATACTTGCACATATCTACATGCTTTAATAGGGTATGGCCTTACTTGAAGAAGTTGCGTGTCTGCAGACAAGATGCATGTTTTATGTGTTTTGTGTTATCTTAGAACTTTATGTGGAATTCAGCATCAATCTAAAAAAAAAAACCAATTCACATGTGAATACCTTTGGGTGCAATTTTACATTTTCAGTTCCAACAAAATTTTATTATTTAACACACTTTTTGTGTTTTTTTCTGCTGGTTGTAAGAAGCCCAACACTATCTACATGTAGGGCTGTGGTTGATACACTGGGAAATATGGTCCCTGCATGTACAATGTACATAAATGGGTCTTTTCTGTGAGTAAGAGACAAGGTGGATGACAAGGTGGATGAGTCATCACTCACTGCTGCCCCCGGCATCAACCCTGCCCATCAGCTGATCTTTCTCCCTCCTTCAATCAGAACCCCTCATTAGTCTACTCTCCAGCCACTGCCTGGTTTTCAGGCTTTAGACATTTTGATCCAAATTGGAGAATAGAATAGTCTAGTGGTGGTCACCAGACAATATTTCACATGAGGCGCGAAAGGGCAGAATGTCACTTTTTGTCAGATATCTCTGCTGGACGTGCTGTGTGCACAACTTTGTAATGTGTAGCTCAAAGATGGCAAAGACGATAAGAACAGCGGCACTGACACTGGAAGTTTATTGATTCGTTCAAATTAAAAATGCACAACAGCCTGGAAGCCAGGCTAAATTGCTGCCCTATCAGCTGAACATTCTCCATATTTCATCCTCCTTAGTCTACTATTCAGTCACTATAGTTTGACCTGCACCGTCTTTATCTCGCTAGCATAATCATGCTCAACATTCGCTTGTTAACACCCCAAAATGTTCTGGTTTATTGTGGAAATGTAAGGAAGAGAATATTCCTTTTAAGTCAACAAATTGTCACTTGTATAATTTTCTAAGAATGCGCTTTTCTCACTGTCCAAAATTTCGCTTTGCCATTGCAATTGTGGGCCCCCCCCCCCCCCCCCCCACCCTCATTATCCCCACCAATTTCCCGGGGTTAAGCTTAGCCCCACTTCTGTTCTCTCTGTGTTCTTGGAAAGTGGAATAGCCTCACCGATAGTCCGGGACTATAATATCTAGCACTGCAATTTGGTAGGGTTAGCACTGCAGTTGCAGTGCTAAGAAAGCCAGTGAGAACACACAATGATAGTCCGAGGTTAAGGAAGGCGACTTTTTGCATGCCTTCTTGAGCCCCGTGCATTAAATACGAGCATGGAGAATCATGAATATTCACTACCTAGAAAGTCCAGGGTTAATGAAAGCAAGTAAGAACAGGAGTGATTTTTCTTAGCCCCGGTTTTGTTGATAGTACGGGACTAAAATTGCCAGTAAGAAAAGGGGTTAAGGATACTCCGGGTTTAGAGATAGTACGGGACTAACGATAGTACTGGGTTAAGAAATTCAAGTGAGAAAAGGGCGTAATACTTCACATGGAGGCATATATGGTTATATAGCATCCTACCTTTTTGTAAAAAACACAGGAAAAAAAAAGAATTTTGGTCAAAGCATATTGTTAGCCTGTCATTCTGTACTACATTGAGCTATTTTGTATTTTGTACTTTGCGATGACCACTCATTTTCTTGAAGACATTGTTCAATAGCACAAAATCGCCTCACCTCAGCATGATGTGTAACCACACATATACTGCAGTTTTACCTCATACTGGAATCTCTGAAAAAAAAGATGGTTGAACAATTATAGATTCATGGAGTTCATGTTGATTCTGCAAATAAAAGTAGCTCCTTGTTTGTGTTGCTTTGCATATCTTCAACAGATCAAAGTACATACCGGTACCTACACTATTTGGAGATGGCAACGTCCAACTCCAGAGGCCTATTAGTACTGTAGCATGTGTCTATCAGATGACGGACCCACTAGTACATAGTACATGTACAATGTGGTACTCAGGTACCCTTTTTACACTGGAAAAAATATCCTAAGCCCTGTACTATAGGAGGGTCCAAGCTTAGCCCCATCTGTTGTATGGGTCTAAGCTTGGACCACTTTCTGTTCACATTGGTTTTTATCAAAGTGGGCTAGCCCCACGATAGTACAGAATTATTTGGCCCTGCAAAAAACAGGGCTAACCCCGCATTTGCAGGGCCAAGCCAAATAGTCTGGGGCTAAGAGCGCCAGTGCACAGAAATAAAAAATAATACGGGGTTAAGGAAAAGCGAAGCTAAGCTCACAAGGCGGAAACGCAGTGACCAATCAGATGCGGGATGGTAAAGAGCGCATAGAAGTACACTCATAAATATTCATAAGCTATCGAGAAAGTCCAGGGCTAACAATTTTTTATGGGAACATCTTGAATTTCCTTACCTGGGTTTAAGAAAATAATACGGGGCTAAGAATGCCAGTGTAGAAATGTATGTTTGGGGTTCAGGAATCCCAATGTAAAAAGGGTACATGTATATAGGCTGTCATTGACAATGATCTATGTAGATATGATACTCAGAGGTAAAGAAAAAATGGGATCCAGTGATAAACTTAATGTGCACACTCTACATACATACTAGCACTCAAGATCTAATCTACTCATCACATGGTTGCACATGTCACATTTTAAGATAATATGTATGGTATCTTTAGTATTGTATGGATGATTTGATTAAATTTATACTCATGATTCAAATTTCTTATTGATGCTGCATAATTTATCAAATATTTGTAACCAGTTTTTGTTCAGATTGTACAAAGTTCCTGGATAAACCTTGAATAACATAGTGTAGTTCATTGCATTCATTTCATGTCATCACAGATGAAATGTAGCCCTTACAAATAGGTCATATTTTTCTCCCTCTGGCCCCAAGTTTAGTGTATTCTATGATTACTGCAGTCCATGTACACAAAAAGACTGATATTCAATTATTTATTCATTTAACAAACAAAAATAAATAACTTTCATGAACATTGAATAGAAGGCATCACCAGAAAGCCGATGGCTTGTGAGGTGTGATAACCTTAACGTGGTTCAATACACATTAAATATAAAGTCCGTTATTTAAATGACATACAGTAAAATGAACCAAATCACACAAATTGCATACAAATAAATACTTTAAAAAAATACATCCAAGAAAGACTAATACAAACAAACACACAGAAAACAAAAAATAAAAACAAAAACAAACAAATGATTTACAGCTAAGACAATAATCAACAGAGTAAACAGTATGTAATATTGAAATGTCAAATATAATGCACCTACTGTATGTATACCTCAATATATTTAGATGTATACGCCTCCCCTTGCCCCGAGGGCAACTCGAATTACAACAAAATATGTGACTACGCACTGCCCAAGCAAGGTCAAAAAACCTCCGCCGTGCTCATTTTATAAGTGGTTTTAAAGCAGAAAGAAGTGTACTTTTGTCAGATATTTTTAACCAGTTGGCTTCCGGTGAAGCAGCTGAAAATTAGCATCCGGTGCCAACCATTGATTACCTGCACTGTGAATGCAGATTAACTTGGCGTTACGTCATCCCATCATGGTGAAGCATTGATTTCTGCATAAAGCTGCTGCCAAGAATGTGAAAATGTTTGTAAAGATCAGTACATGTACATGTAGCTGTTTTCTTTTTTGAATCTTGATAATCCATAAATTTACTAAATGTATGAACATTAAAAATTCTGGAGTAGTGGTCTTTAAAGTAATGTTTGTCTGAAAGGGAAATGCAGGTGTAAGTAAGTAATGGTAAGTCTACATTGTAGGTGGGAGATTTACTTCACGTACAAATGAAGTGAATTTTATAGGCTAAGTGTGTCATCTGTCTGGATTATTTTGTTATGTTAAGTTGATAGAAGAATTTCACAATACAAGATGATTGTCATCTTACAATGGTTTGAACAGGGACGTGAGAGGAGACGTCCCTGGTTTGAATAAGCAGCTCCTACTGATGTGTCAGTGCTCAGTTTGAGATCCTGCCAGGCTAATAGTGAGGACCTATGTTTACTTTGACAGCTCTGAGTTTGGAGTCCCTGGTTGAATGCGCTGAACAATAACAAGCTATTGTCAGAGGGTTTGCCCTCTTGGTGGGTGAGGCCTGAATGTGACAGCCACCCATCAAAATAAAGGGGGGGGGGGGGGCTGTCACATATTGTTATGGCTTACATTGACATACAGTATGAGGAGCAGTTGGGTATAAAGTGAACTATATGGAAGGCTTTACTTCTTGAAGATTTAAGTTCTGCCACTTATGCGTACATGTATTGTGGCAGATAGTGATATACATTAGGACAAGCAGTCAGGTGTAAGTTAGACCATTCATGAAAGGTATTACTCTTTATAGATGACTACATCAATGTGTGTCCTGCAACTTACTGAAAGTTGTGATCATATTAAATTTAAAAAGAAATAAAAAATAAAAGAATTTAGGAAATAAGGGAAATAAGGAATACCAAAAGTTTTGGCAAATGAATTTAACCTTTAAATAAATTGTTATTTCAAGCTGTTTCATTCTAATTCTCTATTGTGTGATTATTAAATAATTCAATGAAAGAATTTAAAACAAATTTATAAAGTGAATTCACCAAAACTAGCAGATTTTTATTTAGTGAACGTAATATAAGTGGATGAATAATTGACAACCAGAATGATCTAACAGTTCTGAACTTGATTGATCCTGTCAGGTTTTGACGTTTCAGAAATATCATGTAAACTGATCCCTTTAATCAAATAGGGACAGGGGAGATTGAGGAAGGTTGAGTTTGTCTGGTAATGGAATGGTGCACAATTGAACATTGAACTTATTCTCATGGACCCAATTGAAGACTTGGAGTTGAAGGACTGTACGTGGAAAGAGATTTGCATTGTCCTCACGGTGGCTCACACAGACATAAAGTGACACGATTATTGTGCAAAGGGTGTGTGCTGTAGCCTGCATGGACTAAGCATGACAGAGGCTGGGTGGATTGAAATGTTTTTGTTGTATCACGCGCCGAACTTTGCTGACAGCTAACCGCCCCCAAATGCCATCATAAATATTGCCAAGTCACACCTTCATACTTCTGTTTTGTTACACAAGTTGAGAGACATGACTTCTCGCAATGTAAGTGTCCATTTTCTTGTTATACTGTTCTACCATATCTAGTTCATACTGAGAGCTATGTGCATTGTTTTTGTGAGAGGAAGTTGAAAACCAAAAATCTGTGTTATGCTCAAAAAGCTCTTTCCTATACTATTATTCCATTCAAATAACATGTAAATTGTACTTGTGAGAAACATGCAAAGCAAATGCGTGTACTGTTCAAGTATGTACAGTTCTTAAGTGTCCTATCTCTATTGTATGTGCACGTTCTGAACATGTCATGTTGCACAGTGTACACATACTTGTACAGTACCACAGTATTTAATACTGAGAATAATCACAACGCTGTGTGCCCTGTTTGGGCTCAAGAATACTGTAAGCCACTATCATTTCAAATATGTTTTTTTTTGTATTTTAAGGGCATATACTGTACTGGGAAGGCAAAAAAGCCTTCAAAATGTCATTTTTAGCAATGTTCTTGCCAACGGTCTTAAATTCATGTATTGTCCATTTTAGAAACTTGCTGAAAGTTATTTGCCCTCAAATGATCCACATATTGAGTAATTAATGATTAATGATTTAATCCTCAAAATGTTCGGCCCGAATATTTTGAAGATTTTTGATTTAATCACTCATTACTCCAAATGTAGATCATTTGAGGGCAAATAACTTTCAGCAAGCTTCTAAAATAGACAATACATGAATTTAAGACCATTGACAAGAAGATTGCTAACAATTACATTTTGAAGGCTTTTTTGCCTTCCCAGTACAGTACATGTATATGCCCTTTAATTTACTCAAATCAAACAGGTGGCAAATGTCCTTCGTTATTTGTGTACATGTAAATTTGCAAGAGATTAAAGGTATCTTGAGAATGTCATTGGTTGTTTCCAATGTTTAAATGTACGTCACATGGAAATTGAGTGTATGTGTGTGTGTGTGTGTGTGTGTGTACGCCAGGGGTGGGGGGCGGGGGGTGGGGCGGCTGCTCTCCCACCATATTCTGTGCAGGAACTAAGGGATGCTGACTCCAGGGAACCCCCCTAGATGTGTATACAGCATGTACTGCATTGACACGACTTGAACCCTGTCTTAACAGAGAAAAAACTGTCTATAATTAAGACGCTTGACACAGGACAATCTCCGGAGAACCTCCAGAGAACTTTTACCCTGGTCGGGACCAGTAAGACTAGGGTAACCTCCGGAGAACGCATGGGTGTGCTTTCTGTTATGACGCTAGCAAGGTACATATAGCTCACTGAAGTTGAGTCATGCGCAGTACATGTAGGGCAGAATCAATGACAACATCGAACCACGTGCAGCAGGCTCCTTTCTGCATCATGTTGTTTATTTTGAGAGTTGCATTTTCAAATAACAATTTAAGATTTGTTTTGAAATTTGTGTAGCAAATTGTACATATCATAAGCAATCAAATAATTATTAATGGAGAATATAAATGATCTGGAACAAAGTTGCTTTGTTTCTCAGCTACAGATTTTACATGGCAAAGAACAGCATGCCTACAAATATCCATCTCAAATCCATGTTGTGATAAATGTTAGAAATCATGGGGGGAAGTAGAGGCTATCAAATTTGATATTGTAAAACTAGTATGCATATGAATACATTGGCCGGCCACCACCACATACTCATTACCCGCAATGTCCGTAACGGCAGAGGTTGTTATAGTAACACACCTGGAGAAGATCCTCGAGCAGTGGCTGTTAAGATGGTATCCGAAACGTTACCGTGTTTTGATTGCCAAATGAGGAATTTGTAACCCCGTGTTTCTTCTCCAGAGTTTCTCCGTAGAAAGTTTGCGTCTGTCTTATAAGACGGGGTATTGTTTTCTCATGAACTTGCCTTACCAAGTGCTATACATTTTCCTGTACGGATTAAACAAGTCTGAATGCTCATTAAGTAATTAATCATTCAAAAGGCTCTACTTTCACATCCCATACAGTATGTGATGAAGGTGCATATTTCATGAATTATTTCATCTGCATACCTGTATAATCTGTACTTTCTTCCATTCTTTGTGCAGTTGGGATTCGCAAATGCAAGGCCCTCCACATCTACGTATAATGTACATACACTACAGCTCAAAGGAATTGGCATAGGGAAAGGGAAAGGGAAGAAAGGGAAGGAAGCACAGTTTTAAACCGTGGTATATTTTGTCCAGTTCAGCATGAAACATACTTTTTAAGCTAAAGCATCGTGTTTCATGCTGAACTGGACAAAATATACTGCGGTTTAAAGCTGCAGCTCCTTCCCACATTTTATTGATTTCTTCAATCCATATTCAGGTCAAATACCAAGCACTACATCATCCGTGTACAAACAAATGTATAATAAAGCACTGTATTATTCATATGGAATTATTTGTGATATTAATGTTGTCATGAATATTTAATCATTATTGTAACCACCACCATTGTTATGCCTATCATTAGATCTACATTCATCACATTGTTTTTAATTGAATACAAGAAAAGTAAGTATAAATGGGACATGCTCATTCATCTTTACATTACCAGGCTTTGGAACCCCATTGGCTTACCTCACATCTTCATGCCAATGGTAATGAGAGAGTTAAATATTAGTGGCTCAAGGAAGAAATAAGAGAAAGCAAGCATTGACTACAACATGTAACTGTGTAAATGTTTTACAAAAGTATATACCGTAGAGATGCCAACAACTAGAATTGCATGCTTATATGCATACTTTATTAAAATTTAGTAGACTAGGTCATTGTGTAGTGCATGAATGAGTGTGTAGAAAATTGTTTACAAGTAAGTTGACTTATCCTAGTAGTAGTAGAATTGATCAAACTGCTCTGTTCTTTCGTATACTTCTACTGTGTATTTATATTTTCTTTACCCCATATTTATCCTGCACAGGCCAGCTTCAGCTTGCATCACACTACTGTGTTTCCAAGGAGCTTCTGCTATTAAGGTCATTCACCTTTGACCTTTGACCCTCCCGACCTTTGCTCCTTCTTAGAAAGCAAACCCTCCCCTCCTGTCTATTCCTTCAACCAACGCCTTCAGCTTGATTGTGGTCCTCCAGAACGCTTAGCCAAAATGGAACAGGTATTATGCCTCTGCGGTTCCATGTTTGAACCCTGAACCTGCATGTCTGTGGATGCATACCATAACTGAGTGCTCATGTACCTGACACATCCTAACCACGGTGCTTATCCATTGCATTTTCACCCATGTGCATTGTGATTTGTAACAGCTAACTCCTGCATTTCCATGTCTATACAGATAAACACATGCAGTCACCACAGTGATGGTCATCAGCTGTAACACATCACAGGCCCATTCATGGGACCAAATAGCCTGGCTTCTAGGCTGGTGAATATTTTTTTAATCGAAACTGGAAAACAAAAGAAGTTTTAGACTCAATAAGACTACATCTAGTTAGTCACTTCTAGTTCATTTTTCTCTTTTCTCATTCCGTTTGGGCGAGCCAAAGAATAAATCCAGATTGATATATCTACTGCAGCCAGACCAGTTTTTTGTTTGTAAATATTTTCGTTTAGAAATGCTCAAAAGCCTGACAGCTAGGCTAGAAGGGGGAGCACATCTACCATCTCATAAGTGAATTCAAGGAACAATCGAACCAGTCATCAATAATTTGGGGTATCAAACAGAGGATGAAGTTGACATTTCTTTAACCATTTTGACACATAACCCATACGTGAACTAGGTGAATAAGCACTAGTTGAAGCCTATTACAGCATGCAGCTAAAACTCTGCTTATTCATATGGATTCAGATGGATATTTGTTATGTACTGTATGCAAATTTTATGCATGTCATTCAAACGATATGTTACTTATGGTAACTCCACAGCTTGTCAGAGGTTTGTCTGACAAGGAACAACTAATAGATTCAGAATACATTCCACCCATTGAAACTGAATCACATGATACAGGGGGAATTGAAAAACATTTAACTTCAAAGTAAGAGGGTGTAGTTGTGAATACATTAAGAAAACGGTCTAAGACCACATTTGGATTTCATCTTAAAAGCTTATTTTGGCTCCCTTTCCCTACTCAATGTCCCTCTGTGAATAAACATCCCAGTACCATGGGTACATCATCGTACATGATATGTGAAATGAGACAGTGGGATTTTCCTAGTATTAGAGTTAGTGGCATTTGTCAAACATGGAATTTATACAGAAGTTCCATAGATATTTGAGGCAGTGGAATTCAGTCATACAATACATTTCCACATGTACAATAACCTTGCCTTTAACAATCACATGTAACATTGTATTATATTTGTTTGTGTAATGTAACACACACTCTGAATTAAACTGTGGTGAGAAATAACAATAATTTTCTAATTACTAGTAAATCCAGTCTATCAATAATGAACCCCTACCCCCCCCCCCCCCCTCCTCCCTGCCTGCTGAAATGAAGCATGTTCATTGCAACCCTTTCTCCACACAAAAATAGATATTTTGTGGCAACTCAACTTTTTGCACTTGATCACAATTTTTCCAAACTATGGTGAATTATTATCAAATGCTTGGGTAGCATGCTACATGTCCATGTTGCAATGATGTATTGATTAAGGTATTGCTTCACCACACCCACATGAATATGTGGTCAACCAAACATGCCCAGTGCTTGATGTGTATCATGTTTAAATTTGCACATTTAAACAGATTCATAAAATATGCTCATTTGCAGCTTATTGATCATATCAGCTTGGAACTTGGAATATCTTGTGGAATCAGTAATGCAAATTCACTTGAACAAATTGCTGCTCTCCAAAAAGCCAAATGTATTTTTCCAAAGATACATTACAGTAGCTAAAATTTGCTGTGGATTTGTATTTTCAGGTCAAATTTCCTGTCCTTTTATTTTCTTATTTGTATTGAAATATAATATGCTCCTTAATGGAGGTCTTGAAATAAGGTCTTGAAAGATCATTATTGGCATCTCATCCATTAATAACAACATACATGTATGCCTTTTTGGCCTTTAAAAAAAAAAAGCTTGTTAACCTTGTAGTGTGAGATTAAAAAAGATGACATGCCTGCACACAATATACCCTCCCGTTGGTGTGTTTATTTGCATTTTCCATCATCATGATGTTCGTGTCTTTAGCAGACTGCATCTTTAAGGAATATTCTTTCACATCATAAGGATGTCTTCTTCACTTTATATGCACCTTTATGCTTACTTTGTGGTGTCGTACAAACTGGCACAATGTACCTGTGTTTAAACGTACACAATGTACCTTGCTTGATATGTGACTACTTCTGCTACTTCCGCTGTATTAATGAGAAGTAATTGATTCCCACGTCCTGGAGGGTAATGTTTGAGTAGGCATGTTCTCAGGAGGGCTTTGTATCCTGTCAATAGGTTCAAGTCTATAGGGCAAAGTCTCTTCCATTAAAGGAGGCTTTCCAATTCTGTTTATTTCTTTTTCATTTGATCAAGAAATATTACGTTCTGCTCCTACATGTATTATACTAGATACTCATGTATTTTAATCTAACATTCAGATATTTGTGGATTTATCAACAAAAACTACTTAATGTTTCACTTCTTATATGTATTTTGATAACAAACATCATTGTGAACTGCCTTTACCCTGTGCTATGGCATCTAATTATCTTACTGTAACATTTCATTTTGAATAACGATTGTGCTACCATGATATTTGTGCATTTTGAAGTTTTGTTGTTCACCTGTACATACTGCAATTATATGTGTAGATAGAACTTCAATTAGAAGTAATACTAGCAGGTTTCACATACCATACTGTACTAAACGACTACTAATACATGTGTATTGTGGTGTATGTATAACACAATACATGTATTTGATTGTACACTTTGACACTTGTAGCCCATTGTAGTTGAGGTGATTCAATATTTGATGCGATATTACATGTTAAATGAGTGTGGGTTGCTTTAGGTGTCCAGGCAACATGTTGATCAATATTGAGCGTAGAGGCCGCTTTTACGTGTCCAGGCTGGACTGTCAAGTAGCTAGCACTTTGATTAATTGAGGACCCAGATGCGAATTGTAGGTGTCCATGTTTGGCCCCCAAATACCTCACATTTTTTATTAATTTGTGGCCGGGTGGCCCAAAGACAAAATGTAGATATCTAGACTCAGCTCCCATGCACCTGACATTTTTATTGATTGGTTGCCCAGAAACATAATCTGGGTTCCTAGTTTGTCTGGAACACGTTCAAGTTGTCTTGAGAAAGTTTTTTCAATTGAGTCTGTGCCTTAGACTACTCTCTACTATAGATCTCTGCTTAATCTTGTATTCTCAGCACCTACGCTGTAAAAGACACATTTTGTCAGAACATAAGTTGCTATGGACAGTGCATGTACTTGAAGAGAGGCTTTTCGTAGCTTCAAGAAAGTCTTTCCATAGATCCATGAGTCAGTAGTTGGAGTTGTATATTGGGACAGGAAAAAATGCCTGGATCTCAGGGATGGGTGGCATTGGGGACTTGGAGGAGGAGGAGGGGTAGAAGGAGTCTACAAACAACCTCCCTCAAGATGTCCAAGCCGTTATTTCACATACCTCCTTCAAGATGTTACATCCTACCGCCTTCTCCATAGAGATTTCTTGATGTGGTCGAAACTAAAACTTTCAGGCAGATTGAGAGTACTTGATGCCTTGCCTCGGCTGTAACAGACACACTTTCCTATTCTCATCCTCTGTTTTTTAAAGGAAAAACCTTGTTAATGATATGGCAAAATACTGGTAACACATGTGCTGCATGTTGTTATCTTCATACAACATTTGAACATTAATGTGAAAATACTCCTGTTGAGATGGAGTGCTCCATATTTTGACATATTTTGAAAATGTTGTTAGTTATTGTGTAGCCATGTGACTAGAATATGATATGGTACATATTACAGGGCATATGATTGATGAAATGTCGCAAATTGATGATTGTCAGATTTCCATGTTATATGTTGGACATACAAATTACAATGTGGTGCTAAACTGCAGACCATGACTTGTGTGATAGGTCCATGGGTTCTTATCTTGAGGGATGACAAGAAATGAGTGTCTAGCTATAGCGAGGTCAGGCCATTGTGAGTAATTGATGTGAAGCTGAAGTTCGCTATGAGTGATGTCATACAGGGTTGTGTCTACTCCCAGCAGGGGACCTGATTGGAACTGTCAAGGTCAATATCCGCCAGACGCTTGGCCTAGAGAGGGAGTCCTCACCCATACTTAACTGTTTAAGCGCCAGAAAGAGCTTTCCTCCATAGGAATTCTGTGTGTTTGATGTGCAAGATTGCCTCAGTGGAGCATAGAGGTTTGATATCCTGTCATCTCCTGTGTTTGTTTATCATCTTTCTCTTTTACTCACAAGAACTTGATATTGATGGATTAATAACATTTTGATTTATCTGTCAAAGTAAATACATTTTATGCATGCCTATCATGGGTTATTGGAAAGGTAGATAAAACTTTTTTGATTCAGAATATATGTTTTTATTCCTCTTTGATATCTTAGCTGTAGGGCAGTTTCTGTGAATAAAGATGTCCTAAACCTGTAAGTCCAGTATGGAAAAACAGCAATAATCATAACTAGTCTTCATGAATAAATTGATAATGTGCTTTTATGACTAATTTTATGGAAATAGATTTAGTGATCCTGTCTCTTTCTCTTTTGTCAAGAGTTAGACGTGTCTGCTTCATGCCTGGTTTCCGATTCTCAATGCCACACTTTATGGTTCATCCTCGGTTCAACGTTGTTGATTTGCCCTGCTTTGTTTGGGGAGGTGGGGCAAGCCGAACCAGAAGATTACTGGATTAACAAGACAGTTGAAAGACATGTCTGGGAAGCAAGGATGAGACCCAGGCTTGCAGCTAAATTTAGTCTCACTTTGGAGCTGTTTTGATTAGATTTTCTGGAATTATGACACCGGCCCAACAGCCAAAGTCAAGGGCACATGTGTGGACAGATGATGTTTTTCAGGTGTTTGGTGAAGTACAAAGTTACATGGAAGGTGATGGTGAGGGATGTATTGACTCGAGTCCCAACAGAGGTGGACTAGGCTTGATCTGGAAAGGAATGTTTGCTATAAGTTCGAACTAAGAGAGATGGGGGAGAGGTGATGAATGAAATATAGGGAGCAGGAGAAAAGGAGGGGTCTACATCAAATATTTAAAATGTAAAGGATTGTGTCCTGTTTATGTCCCTCCCACAGTTTAAGTTTTCATACATATGCCATTTATGCAAGAATATACATCAAAACAATTATAGATCAGAACTGAAAGTCAAATATTTAACATTTGATAGATTGAGCTGAGCTGTAGAGAGTCGTTAATGATTGCAAGATTCATGTTTCATACCTCTCCAATCCAGTTAAAAACTACAGTTGTTATTTCATTTTGAAAGACTGTATGTAGACATGTACACCGTACAGACTTACTTTCCTGCTGAACCGAATCACGTGGGCAAGCTTGGCTTGAATACAGAATTGTGTGTGACTAAGTCGTGTGGTCGATTCCAGTGCACCAGTAGGAGAGGCACTCTCTCCCCCCTTCCCCTCCCCATTCCCCCGCCCTAAGACCCACCCACCTCGTCTGTACCCTCTTATGTTTTTATGGCTGTGACGATGTGACAAGGTGTTTCAAGATTTCTTTCCGAAAGATGACTCACTCTACAGAGCAGTATGCGGTAGATCTCCTAACCACATGCTCTCCTTTCTCATGAATTCAAAGAACAGTTGGGGTGCAAATGGGCCTGTCTACAGTAATGGGGACATTTCTGTTACATTTACTGTAACATTTGCATAAATCTCTTAAATTCCAATTATTTTCTTTGTCTCTTAAATAAACCAGCCAGTAATGATGAGATATCCAAGAAATGTATTGATTTGCACTTAACAAGGTTTTGTACGCTTCAGAAAATTTGCCCTGTACAAATTTGCCACAGCACATTCGTAACGGGACAGGCGAGTTTGTAATGCACTCGTCTATCCTGTTACCACTGTGATATGGCAAATATGTACAGGCTTAGTTTAGAGCAGGAGTTTAGTTGAAGTTATTTGGAGGAAATTAATTAAACACTCTGTCATATTTTGGTGGTGCAAGGTGGTCATAATTTCAAATGATTCAGTTGTGCCAAAAAATATCCCTTTACTGTAGACAGACCCAAATGCACAGTAGGATTCCCTCTAGGTGTACAGCTAGTCTTGCCCACAGGCTGTCGGACATTTCTAATCCAAACTGGAATATAGAGTCTAGTATTCATCAGACTAGTCACTTCTTCAATCTCATCTTTTCTCAGTGCATTCCCTAGAGAGAAAATTGAGAATGATTAGTCTACTTCAGTCAGACCTCTTTATGGATTAGTTTGGTGTAAAAAGAAATGCACAATATCCTGGAAATAAGGCTAGTATAGGGCTTGAGAAATAAATATATGATTATGTATCTTTGATATGTATGGTCACTGTCCCTGACTCTGTGCTGTATCAACGCTACCCCAGAAATCCCATCCCCTGTAATCCTAGGGCTGAATAATTGATGGCACTGTGGCATCCATTGCTTTGCTTCCCATAACTTAAGACATAAAGGGTGTGCCATGAAGACGTTGCTGGCAGTAGAGACTAACAGTGAAGACAGTTTTCACGGGGGTCCTTGTCTTATCCATCCACCTTTTTATTTACTTTGTGGGGGCTTACTTGCCCCCCCCCCATATTATGTAGCCCTACATATAAGATGTCTAAACTTGCACATGCTTCATGAAAAGAAGAAAGCTTTCACATGGGTCCTCTTCTTATCTCCTTTTTTACATTGGGGGGGCTGACCCAGAACCCCGCCCCCCACTCCCCCCATTTCCAATTATTTGTGTTCAGTGATACATGCAATCATTAATGATTCATCCATATGTCTGTTATTAATCACATGAATTAGATCCCGTGCTAATTCATTTCTTTGTAATGATAACTGTAGCCTCCTGCTATGTTTGGTCATGCCTCTCTCTCCATGTTGTTTACCACCCTGAGTTGGATCAAAGATGCCCTGTCCAGGAAAGGTCAGCTACTTGAGTCAGTCTGGCAGCAGGTCTCTCTAGGTGCATCTTCATTTGCTCGATCAGACGAAATAGCGAGCTAGTTTGAGGATCCAGGGAACTAGGTTGAAGTTGCAATCCCGTCTTCATTAGCTAGAAACTCGGGATACGTAAGCTCGAAACCCGGGATGCATAAATGATCCCAATGTTTGCACATAGACATTCATGCAGTGTGCGACAGGAATAGGCTGTGACCGCATGACTTCGGTTGTGATCTCGTATTCGGGCACGTATAAAAAACTATTATGTAAACAATGCCTCGTGCGCACTGATGCATGCCTAGATCAAGAAATTTTCAGGCTAATGAAGACGCTCCGAGTTCGCAAACTAGCTCAAGCACGCTCCATCTAGCACAAGATTTCTTGGGAAAACAGTGAATTAATGTTGTAACATTGCATGTGTAGTGCTGTAAATGATATTCCCAATACAGCATGATAAAATAAGAACAGGAAATACTGATAATGTTAAGTCAATATTTCCATCGTGTGAAACAGAAATAGATACAGACCATGTTCACAAATTCCAATGTTAATCATAACACCATTTATTGCCTATGGGACTAAAATAGTTATCTAGCAGTACAGTGTATGTGATTGTTCTTGTGTAATGCCACTATGCCTAAGAACATTAATGAATTTCTACAGTGACAAACAATGCATGTGTATTGGTGGGAAAAGGTCTTACAAGTGAGATTAGGAAGGAAACACTGGTCATGTTCAGTCAGTATTTCCATCCTGAAAGCCAGAAATAGCTGGCCTTCTGTTCAACCATGAGCTATCTTGCGTGCCAACCATGGATGATCCATCTGCTTGGATGGAGCAAGGAGTGACTCACAAGGTGGTTTGTTAGGTTGATGATTTCATGACATCATCAGCTTCATCACCCATATACACTACAGCTCAAAGGAATTGGCATAGGGAAAGGGAAAGGGAAGAAAGGAAAGGAGCTGCAGTTTTGAACTGCAGTATATTTTGTCCAGTTCAGTATTAATCACAATGCTTTAGCCTAAAAAGCATTGTGTTTCATACTGAACTGGACAAAATATACTGCAGTTCAAAACTGCGGCTCCTTCCCTTTCTTCCCTTTCCCTTTCCCTATGCCAATTCCTTTGAACTGTAGTGTAACTACACCAAGATGGATAAAAATGTTTCAAACATTAACGATGATGAATGTTTCATCACATTAACACTGATGGATATTTCACAACATCAATGATGATAAAATATATTTCATAACATCAACGGTGATAAATGTCTTGCTGTAGGAATGGTTCTTACCCTCCTCAAAGCAAGGTGACAATAGATAGAAAACATATCTGCCTGATATTGATATTGTTTAAGTCATATGGTATTTGAGATTTATGTGCAAAGGAAAGGGTAAAGGTGATTAACAGGTTATCAGATTCTTATAAAAATGGACGAAATCTTCCTGTTACAGATGTTGAGAAAAGGAAAGCTGTGAGCTAGCCTACCAGTATCACTATTATTTTTTAACAAGCTACCAGAGACCATATTCATAAACTTTCTGTCCTAGCTAGGGGCTAAATATGTAACTGAATGCATCTTGCAAAGCTTAGTAGTGTTACATAATTCAAATGTGCACTATATAGCCACTTCTAATAAATCAAATATAGGAAAAGGGGATGTTAATTTTAGACAGATGAGCGTACAAAGAATTTGAGATACAGTATTCATCCATATTTTGATTTTTCCCCTGAATTTATGAGTTTTTAAGATATGAATAAATGCTGACCACCATTTAACCTGTATTTTGAGTCTCAGGGTTGATGACTGTATACCGAGGTGGATTTACGGCTTGGTTGGCTCAAGATGGAAAATACCCCTTCTAGATCTTTTAGTATCGATTAGATGACTTGCAAGGAAATCCCTGTTGAACTATGAGTCATCATTTCAGAGTGCACTAGAAGTGTTTGAGGTGCATGGTCACTTGGGTTTCATGGGATGAAAGTGGGGAAAAGATGTACTACATGTAACTCTTAATGCGCAATTTGATTGAGGCACTGGTAATACACACCATTCCCATAGGTCAGTGTGGAATCTGGCAGAGGATGAATAGTAACACATAAAGGAGATATCTGATCATCTGAGGCACATCTCAGGAATGGCGCTGAAATTTTACCTGATATGGAATTTTGCACCATGGGTATATGGAGCTGAAAAGCAGAAAGAGAAATGTGTATCCTTAGAGTCAGTTAAGCTAGGTACAGAATATATCAATATGATAAAGAAATGTCAAAGAATGAAATATGAAAGAATATGATTTATGAAAGAATATGAAAGAATGTCAGGATTCAAGGCTGCATATATAACCTGTACACATGTAAGGATGACCAGGGATACCTAGCTAGCAATGGAAACAATGATTGAGGGAGAGGAGCAGTGTGGGCAATATCCACTCCCATCCCATTATTGATTGCAATAAAAGGCAGCAGGTCGATCCCAGCCACACATTCACCGGGGTTCATTAGAACCATAAATAGCTCCGTGTTTGAACCACCCTATTGACACAGAGTCAGTCAGTCAAGTGGTGGAGGCTGTCTGTGTGGTAGGGCGTGTTTATCAACTCTTTTTTTGGGTAGAATTAAGGTTTCCAAACGCGTTTAAATTTTTTTTAAACACGTTTAAACGAGTTGATAAACGCAAAGGTGTTTTGATTAGGGGGTTTGGAAAGCTGTTTTGAAACACGCAAATTTGTACGATCCTAAACGCGTTTAAAGAAGCGAGATAACACAAAGATGTTTTGAAACGCGTTTAAACCATGTGTTTTCGGTGACAAGGCCGGTTTTCCACTTGGGCGATCGAGTTGATAAACGCACCGAAATTTAAACGCGTTTGGAAACTCGTTTGGAAACGCGTTCGTAAAGGCCTTTGGAGTTGATAAACGCACCATGTTTTTGAACGCGTTTGGAAACGCCTTTGGAAAGGCCTTTGGAACTCGTTTGAATTTCTGAAAAGTTGATAAACACGGCCGTAGAGAGCTATGTAGTAGCAGCCTAGGTTCTAGGCTTGTAGTGTTCATGCAAAGACCAAGCACTACTCTCACAATAGGTGTGTCTTCATTAGCCCGATGTGGCAAAAGAGCTAGCTAGTTCTGATTGGGATAGCCTAGCCAGATCACGAAATAGCTAGCTATTTGCGTCTTCATTAGCCAGATCAGGCAAAATAGCTAGCTATTTGGTTGAGAAAATTTCCCAAGAAATCTTGGGCTAGATGGAGCTAGATCAGCTGGATCAGCAAACTAGCTCGCTATTTCGTCTGATCGGGCTAATCAAGACGCACGTCATGACCAAGCACTGCTCTCATAACAAGGTCTGGACACAGAGAATATAAGCCTCCTTTGATCTTGTGGATCATGTGGAGGGGAGAAATATATTGAAAAAAGGATCCTCTGATCCTCACTCTTTCCTCAAAAGTGGAGAGATGGCATTAGCCTTCAATATGAAAACAGAAAGAAGCAGACTCCACCTTGTATAAGCTACTGTAGGCTTTACCCGTATGAGTGTGTGTGTAGGGGGATGGGGTGCAATGTAGCAGTCTGGCTTATTGATGAAACACATTGCATGGATGCGTACAGATAATTATTACATTAAGTACATGTTAAGTACATGTATTTGTCTGGGAGAGCAATGTAGCAGTCTGACTTATTCATGAAAGACATTGCATGGATGCGTATTGACAATGAAGTATTACATTTAGTACATGTCTATCTGAATGGCAACTGGGAGTACACAACTCCAAATGCTTCTCTTATAGAATTGATAAAATACCAGTAGATTGGATCCACACAATTGGAGACACCGCAGAGTAAAGATGATTAAAAGGACCTGCATGGTGTCACATACCGCCCTTTAAATTGATGGAACACAAGATCACGTTAGCATGTCTTCTTCATGAGAGGACTAGAGAGTGGAATATGCAGCATATTTGAAGGTTATCTTCACCCGATGTGCTCAGTGGCTTGTGTATTATCTTGCTTGGATGATTTTGATGAAGTGGAAAATTTACAACGCTAAACACGCTTTTGTTCATGATAGGCTCAGGCAATGGGTAATGGTGGCACATCATTTTGAGTTAGAATGAGCACGTGCACGATTGTCCGTCTTTCTGTTCAGTAAGGTAGCTTGCTGTGCAACCTTGCGGTTACCATGACAACCACTACAGTCATTTACATAGAGGTGCACCTTGCAGTTGAAGAGGAGCCCTTGCATGCACGCGTGACCACGGACCACACAATGCCATGTACATGTGATATTCACAATAGCATGTCCAGTAAAAGTATTGCCTCGAACTGCAAAACCCATTCATAGTCATCACAGTATATGTGGAGAGAATAGGCCAGATTGGAGTTTTATTCCGATTAACTCTAAAATTCATATATTTTCCCCTTTCCCATTGCTAGACAAACATAATATACATGAACTTAAGAGTTCATTGGAGTCGTTTTCATAATGTTATCATACTTTCCCCCATGACATTGTTGTGAGTAATGTATTATTACTTTCATATTTTTCTATTGATTTTGTTTCAATGGTCGTAATACGCTCTGAATCTATAAATTGTTGCTAGTCATAAGCTGTAGGGTACCATTAATATTGTATTATTTGAAAGACATGCATAAAATGTTCATGCATATTGTACATGGGATATTGGAACTGCAATAGCTTCTTGTTGATGCTGGCCTTTGAGTAGCTCATAATCCTAATTCATATTTGGAGCTTGAGTTTTTGGGGGTCCCATAATGTGTAGATACAAAATCTGACCATACTTGTTTCATTTAGAGATTTAAGAAGCACTGCTCTAGAAGGCTACATGCATGCTACTATTATTGTGGCATGTGTATTGGTAGAAGTTAAAACTTGTCATGAGTGTTAAATGGCTGTCTATGCTCCTTTTTGCACAGCACACTTCACAGTAAAGACCCTCAGTGCCTGCAGGGAGCACAGTAGTTCATTGGTCATTACATGTTTGTATAAGGTGTTTGCCAAGAAATTCACAGTATTTGATCAGGGACTTGTGGATCTAAAGGTCTTGAGTTTATGGCTAGATTTTTATATATAAAAGAGGGAAAGAATAAACATTCCAGATGCATCTTCGATAGATGGTAGTAGGATCTTGATTTTTCACCTTTGTATTATACTCCCATTGCTCAATGAAATTGATAAAGAAAGAAACTTTTGAAAAAGATAGTGTTATGTTCCATCTTTTTTTTTCTCTTCAACTTTTAAGGAGGAGCTCACAAAATTTCCATCACTACAAAGCTTGTATGTCTTGATCATCTCATATCATTTTATGGCTTAAAAATATGTTGACAAAAAAGGAGAACACAGTTCTTATAAATGGTAAAATATTGGAGCAACGTCTGCAATGGAAAGGCATTTGTAATTACATCCCAAACTTATCTCTATAGATGTGGAAGGCTAGTCTGTAAATCACTGCTATGGAGTAGATCTTGAATAGTTAGTATCATTCACCCATTTACTTCATCTGGCCTTCCAATGGGTTCTCACTTTGACATTTTTTGTCAAGTGAAGTGGTTCCTTGAAGATACATAGGGTGTGACTTTCCTAGCATCATATTCCTAATATCATATTGTCTTCCTACTTCCTGTCTAGCAAGACGGCGCACACGATTACTGTAGTTGCGTACCAGAATCTGGACTCATAAAATCATGCTTTCATATTAGCCCCTGGTGTGTCGTACAGAAAGCATGACTGTTAACACTGTATAGCTGCAAGCAGAATCAGCCCTACTTTTGTTCCAACCAGAATTGTTACCCCACTTTGACATCTCCATGGTAACATATCTCAAGTGCTGAGCTGCTTGTTTGTCAGTGTCTATAGATTTCCCCAGACACGACAGCAAACCAATCTGAGAAAGGTTCTTGCACACATCACACATTCATAGCCAGCAGCTTTAATTGAGTTCCGTTCTGCAAATCCAACCACTGTGGTTGATTTGTATTCTCCAAGGTAAATTAGAATTTAAAGTTGGTAAATGTGCACAGCAATTTTGGTATTTGAAACTGCATGTGGATATGTCTTTGCTGCAGTCTTTGTTTAGTTTATGCCCCAGAAACAAAGATCTTTGTTTGCCATTGGAGTCTTTCAGCCAACATTGTGTGACGTTGTTCAAAAGGTCATCCAAATGTCATACCCTGCATTGGCAGAGTATTCCCTACATGTGTTGCCATCTTGGGGTTGACAGAATGTCAAATGGTGGTTGTAACCACCGCTGACAACGCCACAAATAGGACTAAAAGGGCTCGCCTTTTGTCTTCACTCATTTATCCTTGCTTCATGCCACAGTTAGCCAGGAAAATATTTGTTTGACTTCGGAGGGTTCTAAACTATGACTCTTTCACACATTAAATCAACTTTAACATTGGTTTGAAAGAAGAGTTAACTATGACTCTAACCTCACATTAAACCAATGCCACATTGGTGTGAAAGAGGAGTTATCTATGACTCTAGCCTCACATTAAACCAACGTCACATTAATGTGAAAGAGGAGTTACATCTGACACCAATCTCACATTAAACTATGTCACATGGTGTGAAAGAGGAGTAGACCATGACTCTAACCATCACATTAATCCAACATCACATTGGTGTGAAAAATTGTGACTTTAACCTCACATTAAACCAATGCCACATGGGTGTGAAAGAGGAGTAAACTATGACTCTAACCTCATATTAAACCAATGTCACATTGGTGTGAAAAATTGTGACTTTAACCTCACATTAAACCAATGTCATGTGGGTGTGAATGAGGAGTAAACTATGACTCTAAACTCACATTAAGCCAACGTCACATTGGTGTGAAAAAGGAGGAAACTATGACTCTAACCTCACATTAAACCAACATCACTTTGGTGTGAAAGAGGCATGTGGCCAAGTTTTGCAGGCAATATTTCAATCACGTAGGGTTGAGGGATTTGGGAAACTCGGGTCATATTCCTGAAGGGACAGAGATGGATGAGGTGTGATGGGCCGGTTGACACATTGGTCTTGTTTGTTTCATGGAGGGATGGCCCTAGTAGTTACAAGATAGAGACTGGGTTTCACTCCAACTATGAAACAAGATGAAGCAGTGGGACGGGGAATGGAGATTTTCACTCTGATGTGAATCAGAAAGTGTCAGTAAGTGTGAAGTTAAAGAGCTAGCAATCATTCCTGAGAGAGATTACTTTTAAGCCTCAATGTGACACCTGTGGATTATTGCATCATCAATACACACAAATCCCATAGACCAGCATTTTGTCTGGCACACAAAGGTTAATTCATTTCGGTACTTTTACAGCTGTACAGATGGGCTAGAATGTTTATTTGAAAACATTATGGCACATGAAGGAAAAGCTACAAGGAGTAGGCAATTATGATAGATGAGGGGGGGGGGGGCTGTGATTATTTGACATTGTAAAGAAAATCAAGTGATTTTAATGTTCAAAGACTAGTGAAATACTACCTTATGTTTTGAAAAGAAGGGAGATTAGGTAGGATAGTGGCTTCATCTGTTAGTTACTGGGCACAGAAATGGTGCTGATGGGGATAGTGATAATAATGATGATATTGAGTTATTTGATATGTTTAATTGATGTGTTTAGTAACCCCTCTCTAGCCTTATCTCATTTAATCACGTATGTGAAGAGGCAGGGGATGACATGTTGAAGAGCTGCTTGGAGATAAAATGAAATTGTATTGCACAGAAGTCAACGAGAAGAAAAGAATAAAAATTCTTCTTGAAGCTACTTGAAACTGTCAACAGCCGAGCCTTCCTCTACAAAATGTTTATCATGGTCGGGTTTTCTATCATCAGATTTCATCCCTCTCTGTCACCGTCCCTTTGTTTTTGTTCTCTCCAAAGTTATGCTGCTTGCTCAGGTAGAACTTGTTGAAGTGGAGCATGGGTCATGTCACCGCCACGGGATCATAGATGAAAAACAGTGTGTGTTTTATGTTCTCATTGAATACTCAACTTACTATTAGTGTGCTGTGGTAGATACAAGGTACCATCAGGCCATGAACCAATAGAATGCACTTGACTGCCTCGTGATAACATGCCTCATCACATCATCTTAATGTCTTTGGACCAGAGGACATCATCTTCCACCGTCCATGAATAAGGATGACTGCAATATCAGCAGCCTGTCACAATTCTGAGACGTCTACTTGCGCATCTCCCTCACGGCCATGATTATAACAAAAATAGTTGTGGAAAAGGTCAAAGAATCATTAAGGAGAATACACATAGATGGCAAAGTGATTAGAGCCACACTAAACAACATTAAGAGAATGCAAGGAAGAAAATGCATGTATAGAGAGAGTGCTGGGAGGGGGAATGGATGGAGGGAAAGAGGGAATGGAAGAGGGAGGGAAGAAATGGGAAAGTGAGAGGGAACTGGAGGGAGGGAGGGAAGAAAGGGAGAGGGGAATGGAGGCAGGGAGGGAGGGAAGGAGGGAGGGAGGGAGGGAAGGGCAGAAGAGGAGGGAATGATCAAGACATGGAAAAGGGGGAGAAAGAGAAAGATGGAGTCAATGAAAGAGTGAAAAGAGAAAGAGAAATAAAGAGCAAGAGAGATATAGCTGTATTACGAACACCTGTAGCCATTTCATTAACCAAAGGCTGCACATGTATTATATAACAGCTCTGCATAAATTATAAATGGTTTCATACATATTTTAATTACAATGCTCCCAGGATCATTCCTGATGTGTGATCGTGGTGATTAGGACCTGGGAATATGAACTGACATGTTGTCAATGCATAATGACCTCACACTCTGTACTGCAGTAGGTGATGATGAATGGCCCATGTTTATTTGATTATTAATGGAGGAGAGAAGGGCCTTGTAACCTGATAAGGTGAGCCATTTCCATGTATTCAGTTATCATTGTCACTCATCCCTTTTCTCCTCCCCTTAGTCCATTCTCCTTTATATTCTCCTTCTTATCCTTACTCTCCTCATCAAGCTAGCCATCTCCATCTCCTTCTCCTCTTTTTCTATCCTTTTACCACTATCATGTTTCATTCATCTTTGTCCTTCTCAAGCTCTCCATTCCCTTCCTCTCTATCCTTTCTCCTTTGTCCTCTCTTCTCCATCTCATCCCTCCCTTAACTATCCTTTCTCCATCTCCTTCTCTTTTGCTCTCCTATCCCCATCATCTTAAAGTTGATTTTAGTCTACTCAAGCTCCCCATTCCTTCCTCTTTCTCCATCATTTCTCCTTCATATTCTCCTCTCCATCCTATCCCTCCACCAGCTTTCCATTCCTCTTCTCCTCTTCGTCTCATCATATTCTCATCTAAACCAGTAATGCCCCATGTCCAGGTCCCAGCTAGAGTGACCTAGTGAAACACTTCGCCGAAAAGTTGCCTGAAAATCCACCCGAACCATGCCAGAGCACTTCTGTAGTCATGGCGAATGAAGTACACAAATATGCTAGGGATGGGCTTGCAGATTACAGGGTATGTCCAGCATTGCCTGGATTCAAAGCTCTAAGACAATTCTTATTCTAACGGAAAAATAGAGTCTTTTACTCATAAGACTAGTCGCCGATTCCCGGTATATCAGATATAGAAGCTCATGGTCGACAAGAGGAACACAGGTAATTTACACTGTAAATAAATTGTATTAGGCTGGACAGCTTACCTAGAATTATTTGGAGAGGGAAAGAGAGCATAGACAAATATGTAGATTGAAGATTCCCGTCTCAATCAATCTGATTCTCAAACAAAAAAACATTAGACTGACACAAAAATCAATTTGCATTGGAAATTCACCATTTTTGCAGATATAAGGAATGGAGATATCCTGGAGATTATTTTGGCTAGAAAATTGCTTTAGATGGCTGAATATAAGATTGAAAAAGAAAATAAATATGCAAGAAACCTGGACTAAGGTATTGCTAAGATCAGGAAAGTCAGAGGAGAGTTTCTAGAGCGTAACACTTTAGGTGATCATGTATGGAATGTGTAACATCTGTAAATATACTGGTTCGGTTTCTCTTCCCTGTAGTGCAAATGAGTCACCACCTTCGTCGGTCCTTTCATTCTCTCTCAGCCTCCTCCCTTTTGCCTCTCAAATTGTATTTACTTGGGAGTACTGCTTGACTATCCCTCCCTCATTCTATCCAATATTGAGGTTATTCAGGCGTCCACCTTCATTTGGCTCGCTACATTCCAAGCTCTGTTTCAATAGTGTGACACGCCGTGCAATTGTGGCTATCTGCATTAAGTTGTGACTGGCTCATTTAATGCCCATGTGCTGTTATGCATGGAGGTGTATCACGGATATCTCTCCAAAATGCATTGCTTGTTACAATAACAGGTGAATCACAAAGCATGTAATTTCGGGATGAAGTGAACAAGGGGAGATTGTAATTCTGTACTGTATATTTCAGAACCTTTGCATGGAAGGAAACACCTTATTAAATGTATTTTAAACACTGCATTGTTGTAAATGATGCATAACTTGCTTCAATAACAGTTAAAACACACAATATATTTTAGGGTTTCAGGGTGAGATGAGGGTAAAGGCAATAAGAGATGGACCCTCTGCTCACTGCCATCCTTCTCTTTACTTCAGGGACTCATAATGATGTCCTTAGTATTTTTGCACTCTTAATCTTGCAGGAATAAGGTATACAACTTACACCATATGCAGAGGTCCTGGCACTGAAATACTAAATAATAGTGATGGAAAGAATCTGAGTTGTAAAATACGTAGTAGGTCCACCCCCACCCCCCTCCCCTTAGAAAGCAGAAACTTGCAGTAGTAGTGGCTATCAGTGAAGATATTTGCCAACCCCCCCGTACCCAAGACAGATTTTGTGTTTATAATGTGTGTATGTGCATCTCAATATGAACCCTACCTTCCTCCCACCCTCACCATCCCTGGGAGATGAAATCACCTCATTGAGAGCTTATTATGTTTGCTGCCCTCGGGGAGACATTTTAAATCTTGCCTAACCGCTAATGACGCTGTAACGTGTGGTGCTGTTGGCTGTGAGAATTATCTTGGATCACTAGTGCAAGGCAGTTGGTTGAGTCTTATGTTGTTCTCTCTATTTGCCTCATGTGAATTTATTCACAAGTAATACACACAAACCAAAAGGAGGTACATTTCATCTGGCAGGGAAAGGATTAACGGACCTTGACACTCTCAAATGTGATTTTTCCTGGAATGAATTAAGACCTTCAAGAAGTGTTTCTTGTTCTCTGTCTCTCCCATGTATTTTCTGCTTCTTATGTTTTATTTTCCTCCCAGGGCTTTGTGTACTAGTGTCTTTTTCCATTTTCATGTGGTTATGAACTTCATGTAAAACCCCTTTTTGAGTAAAATACTGTGCTGTGTAATATTTCAATGCTCTGTGCAATTGTATACTAGTGTCGCATGTAAATAGCTTTTTGTAATGAAGCGTATATGAAGAATTCTGCATTTGTGAGATGGGAAATAAATAGAACGAGAGTTCATCAGGAAGATGCAGGAATTTCATATGATGCTTGTGGCAAGATTTGAACCCCTTGTTTTGAATTCTTCACTCTGGCATGATTATTCTCTCTTGTTTGATGACAAGTGCAGGAAATTAAACTCTGTCATTTACTACGTTTTGCCACATTTTTGCCAATGCTTTTGGTTGAAAACACAAAAGCTGATAGTAATTCACTAATGATGTAACATAAATCTCTGAACAAGTGTCTCAGCCATCGAGGCACCTGTTTGGATTTCACCGAAGAGTGCTAATCAAAGACATGGGATGCGCTAATTAGCAGCCAACGAGGGGATTGTACCATATCTAATTAGCAATGCATGCTGGGGGAGTCCTGTCTCACACGGAACGCGTCGTGCCATACCATGATCCCCCCCAAACACCCACGCATTGACAGGCCTGCAGCACATTAAGGATTTAGACGCCACGATTCTAGGACGCCAGAACATTTTCTCACAAACCAGCGGAGAGGAGAGAACATTCGGGAGTTGAATCATCAGCCATAGCCCACCCGCCTGCAGTGATTGTCTTTGTGAGCAGAATCTCGCAGTTAATTGTTCCGCCTTAGGATTTGGATAGATAGTTACTCACGTCTACCTGATTCTCTACTCTACCATAGATTGTAGGTTCAGGTAGAAACATTGTACGTCATCTTTACCTGTGTTTAGACCATGAAGACCAGACCTTCAACACTGATGCATGGGCATGATGTAAGTATGAAGCTTCAACTCGGTGCATTCCACATCAAGTTCTTCTTCTCCTTCTTGATAAGTACAGTCCTCCATCTGGTGTATTATCGTCATATTAGGCAGGTCAGGTGTGGTGAATGTACAGTGCCTTTCCTTTAAAACAATCTACAGATTTCTATGTGGAGCTAGAAAACATGGTCCTCTCTTCTCAGGGATGGATGTTCTTAACCTCTCACTGGAACGGGCGAGCATTGGAAGAGTTGACAAGATCTTCAGATTGTAATTGTTGTCAGAGTCATCATCAGTTGTTGAGTTGAGTGTGAAGTTATCCCTTTGGCTGTTTATGTGAATACTGACAAACATGGTATACGCACATGTACACGTAGACAGCTGTTGAAACAAGAATAATGCTTTTCACAAAAATGTTAATTTTCTGTGTAGCCTTGTTTCCAGGCTGTGTCTGAGTTTGTTTCGTACTGCTGCATCCACAACTCCATCTGGAATTTTTCTCTTTGGCTTCTTGTGTCCATGTGGGCAGTGTGTCCACTCACTCCACAGCCCAGAATGTAGGCCATGTCAATGATGGTGATGATGATGAAGATGATGATGATGATAATGGTAACAAATTTGAGGAGTGAACTTTGGTCAAGTCGAAAGATGAGATTGTAAGTGTGCAGGGTGTAATGTTGATGTCCATGTTCTGCCTCAACTCAACTCCTTGTACTCCGTGGAAAGGCTCTTGTGGTTTGAAATATTCACTGCATTTCATTAAGTTAATTGCATCATTATTACTCACTTATGCCTAGTGTAGTGTTCTTTAGTAGTTGAATGTTATCAGAAACAGGGACTTTGTATCCAAGAAATTTAAAATTAATATTGAAAATAATCACATATATTGATATGAGCTCAGTACAATTAAGAAAATATGCCCCCCCCCAAAAAAAAAAATAAAAAATAAAAATAAAAAAAAATAAAATAAATTTAAAAAGAAGAAAAGAATGGAAAAAGAAAAAGAGCCTTTCCATAGGGCATTCCCTTTATGATATCAGCTTCAAAAAGGAGCCCCCTGCAGATTTGTAGCTAAAAGATCGCCTGTCATTTATTCAGGTTTGCCATATTGCTGATTTGAATGTACCAATGTCATAACCTACTCTATACATTATATATTTAGCAAGTCTAACTTTTTGCGTATTGGGACTATGCAAGTGGATAAATTTGTGATCATGAAGTACTAGTACTAGAAGTACATGTGTGCATGCTCGTCATATTCATACTTTTGCCTGTTGTTAAATTCGCAAATAGCACTCGACTCGTGAAAATAAAAACCCCGTGAAATATATCGCGTATACAGTATTCTGCTCAGCTTAGCCAATGGTATGAACTCCAGTGATGACTACATGCAGTTTGCTCAGTTGCATTTGGCATATTCACAGATAGTACATACACATTGGAATGCCTTTGCATCGCTTGGCTTGCAGATATTGATTGATCTATGTAGGCTGTGTGCCGGCAACATTTTAATTGCATTCCTGTAATATTTACTCCACTCAAACACAACAGCATATAAACCGTGTGCCATGTGTGAACACTCTGCTGGAGTGGCTTTCATGTAAGTCATTACATGTCTGTCTGTCTGTCTGTCTGTCTGTATGTATGTGTATGCATGTGTCTGTGTGTATGGAAGGGAAGTTTGTGGTATCCAGCTCCCCAAAGAGTGAAATTAAATGTAAATAGGATGTACAATTCATTAGTTTTTATGGATCCATACCCAGTCCCACACCAAACGTAATGCATGTCTTGAGATGCATTTTTATCTGAAATATACAGGAATATTGATATCAGCAAAGGGATATGTTTCTCACTAATAGACTTATACTTTAATAGACTAATGAGCCTATTATTTGTTGAACTCATCAATGGCTTGAAGCTCATGGAAAACTACAATGTAGATGTGCTGTGGGTGGCCTCTGCCTGTGTGCATGAATAAATCCTGGGAATCACCAGCTGGTTTGAGGGAACCCTTGGAATTTGAAGATGGAATAGAATGCATGAAGCGGCTCTTCAAATGTAGAGTGGGAGGAGAGGAAATGGTTTCAGTTTTCATTTCTTTGGATAGGTTTCAAGGAGTTTGCTGTTCTTGTCCCAAACCAGGGCTTTGTTTCTACAGAAATTCGATCTGGTTGACCATAAGAGAGGATATTTATTAAAAATGTTGGGAGATATCAGGTGGAAGTTAAGACGACAATGATTTAGATGAAGATAATGATTAAGATGATGATGATGATGATGATGATGATGATGATGATGATGATGATGGTGATTATGATGATGGTTATGACTAATAGCCAAAGTAGTTGTGGTGGAGACACAGGCCAGTACAGTAGTGGTGGTCAGAATAGAGGATTGAATCAGTGGTTTACTGACTCATGCTTGATAATGTTCACAACAATAACAATGACATCCAACTAATCACTAGTTCTGAGCAGGGGAAAAAGTGAAAGGTACTTTTGTGGGGCTACTTCCCAAGCCTGAAGGCATGGAAGGGGCATTCTCAACTATGAAATGTGTAAACTGTATGGTGAGAAGTATTGTTCATACAGGCCCTTGGCTTTTTGTGATGCATGGCAAAAGCTATAGTGTCCTCCAGTAGGGCCATTTGCTCTCATACTCTGGCAGCAAAAAAGTGCAAGTTTTCTAACATCACCAGTGTTGCTAGGCATCTTCCCCCAAACATAGCCCAAAAGAGCTTTTGGAATATCCAATTCCAGAATGTGATTTTTTTTTTAAACATCACATTTCTTTGCCAGTGTGAATGGTTGCCCACAAAAAAAAATTGCCAAGCGCAGAGATTTTTTGCATGTGACTCATGTGTCCAGCATGTGTTTAACTAGCCTGGTGAACATGTGGTACTTGCCAAAAATGTGGGCAATCAAACTTTGTGGTTTCTAAGGTCAGTGGTGGGATAAAAAAAAGTGAACATTTATCCAAAAGTGAGTTTTTGCAGATAATTGAGCCTATTGTTTTTATTGAATTGGAGTGGAGTAGAGCAAGGTTAATGGGCTTCCCTGGGCTTTGTGTTCTAATTTGATGGAGTGTCTGCTTGGACTTGGAGCCCCCCCATCCCATCCCCCAGGAAGGGCGCTAATAGAGTGTGAGTGAGCAGCTGTCATCGAAGTCCCAGACCAAAGATGAATAACCTAATAATGAGCTCAGACAGCTATTGACACTAATTAGACCCAGTCTGGAGAAGCCTGAAGAACACTCATCGTCATTCCCAACACAACATTTATGAGTCTAAGGAGCTTGTTTGTTGTTGCTTTGTAGCAAACAAGCTGCATTTTTTTCATTGATTTACAGGATGGAGCATACTATCCTTACTACTACTGGGTGTTTGCCTAAAAATTGTTTTAAAACTTCAAATTACCCCAGAAAGCCCTTTCGCTAGAAAATCATATTTTAGTATTGTATGATGGTGATCTCTAGACAGAATGATAAATTTCATTTATGTTTAGTGATTTTATATTTTTGAGATTATTCCTTCCTGGTATACTGAAATCCAATGTGAATGGAATGCCTTGTCATGGCAGATTGCCCCTCCATTGAAGGGCCTGCGTGGGTAGTCCTGATAATTTTTTCACTTTCTCTGCTGCATAGATCTGTCATCATCTCATTATGAACAATGGATGAGTGTGATTACCTATATCCCTTTTAGATGCTTCTGAGACCAAAACAATACTATTGTGCTGATTGTTTTGAGTGGATCCAAGTGGGGTGGGGTGGGGTGGGTGATATTTTTACAGGAAGTCAATGAGTTTGAACCAAGAGTCTGAAATACAGAATGAATCTGTACAGCCCCGCCCATGCTGATATGCCGCTTGCAAATTTGCTCTAGTAAAAAGATGTTTTGTATGCGTCTGCAGAATAGCACGAGAGGACTATTCCTTAAGTGACTTTTGGGCTCACACTGTTGCTGAATCTTCTTTAAGATACAGCTTATTTGCAGATTTGAAAAAAAAAATGTGTAAATACCATGGGAAATGGACAAAAATACTGTAGTAGTACTTCCCTTCCAGTATTTACTTTAACTGGAGGTTGACTTTGAGCAGAATAAACTTGACCGTTAGATTTTATGTTGAATATTGGACAGGTTGTCCAAAATCCATTGGTTCCTGTAGCCTAAATTCAAGACCGAAGATTGCTGCACAATATGCCTCTCCACACCACAGTGCAAAGTGTGGCTAAGAAAATATATCTACTTATTTTAAAAAGTTAGAATTAAAGGCTAATTATTGGGGGGCTGGACTCTCTGTGCCAGTGCCATTTGTTAACGCTGGACCAGAGTAAAAACTTCATGCTGCCAATAGAACATGTACGGTCAATGAATTTAGACTATGGTCGTTTCAAAATGGAAAGAATTCAAATGAAAATACAGTTAGTTTTCCATTTGTCCTGTACAATTCCACCCTTTAATCACTGTGTTGCATTCAGGAAAGCAGGTGTTGAAACTTAGCAGTTAAAGGGTCACTTTACACAATTGCTTCCTATGAATGCCCAAAGGTGTCCAGTCAAGAAATAGTCTAAACTACATCTGGCCACTATAGAAATCTGTGTGAATAGTCGCTTTGAAAGCCTGCTTTTCTCACTTCTGAGATCTGGTCTCACACCCCCTTCTCGTCTACCGGTACTATCAACCGTTGTTACTGGCGAACTTGTCAGTTTTCGCCAACTCTCGTATTATTTTACTTGCCAAAAGGCCACTGGCAGTGTTTGGTTTGTTGTGTTTCGTGCTTTTGATACCGCCCAATGTAAATAAGATTTTTGCCTTTGCAAACCTCAAAGTCTCGGGAAGAAAGACCTTGTGAAAATAAATGTAACAAAAGCCCCAGAAAAATATTGTTTGATGTCACAGCAATAAATACAAATGGGCAAACACAGTACGAGTATTTAAAATTTGATTAATGTGAATTCTGATGCATTGTATTTTTTTGAAAATGTTATGATCGATATAACAATTCTCTTATTTGAATTGTTAGTAAAGTATTACAAAGGAACTAGAAAAAATATTCACCTTAAACCGTTATGCTGCAATATGCTCCATGCAAGAAAATAAGGAAAAGTGCAGTGCATCAAGTAGATTTTGGATATTTTTATCTTCAACATTTGTTGTGCAAGAGACAAATTTAAAAGAATGGTACCATTCCAACTCCAGTCTCTGCCAATCTCAATTACTTTGGAAGCCATTCAATGAGCTGTAATCCAATTCAACAGCTTTATTCAAAGCAAAGTATCACCACTGTTCTCAAAATTCAAGCCAGAGCTATTTGTACCTAGTTCTTTTTGTTTACAATTCTATTGAAACTCCCTAGCTGCTTATGTACAGTATTCACTGAGAAAACACAAACTGACAGTGTCTGACAATGAGATCACAAGGTTGTATGAATTTTACATGATATTGGGTGTTAAGCACCTGCTAAACATCAAGAAATAAAATCAATACTACCACCAGGTGCTCACAAAGAAATATCAACAGTGAACGTGCTGTTTGTCAAAGAATATTGATTTACATTTTTGACAGCTTTTGTGTCTTGTCACGCTCCTGTGGCTAGAAGCATTGTATACCTTGACACATTCCAACCTGGTGTCCCCAAATTGCCCTTCACCCACCTGGGAGGGCACATCTGCGCCCCTGTCTGTTTGCCCCATGCCTCCCCATTGTGCAAAGGTTAGCGGGGATCAAAGTATATAGACCTAGAGCTGCAGGTGAGTCTTAATTGCCTACTCATTCACTGCTGGGTTACCTTCCCGACTGCGTGCCATCCTGATTGCTGCCGAGGCCTCGGCATTAGCCTCAGCTAGGCTTCCCCACACCACACCAACCACTACAATTGATTTAATTTTATTCTGCCCTCAGAAGGGAATCACACGCCACTGCCTTGGATACACACATAGTGTGAGTGTGTATGTGTGTGTGTGTGTGTGTGTGTGATATCCTGTTTGGATAATTAAAAGCAAATATTGCGATAACTTCACACTTCTTATCCAGCCCAAGGTGGTATCAAGGCAGCAGTATAGAGCTGGTAATCTCAGCCTTCACTGCATGATGCGATGTTGAGAGTGTATTAAATGCAGGACGGACTGGACGCATTGAAGTCATCGTGGACTCCAATAAAAGGCATCCTTAGGTTACATGCACTTTGGAGATTTGGTTGCAAGTTGTGAAATACCTGAATTGAATTGGAGAGAATTCCAACTCCAATGTCATTGCAGTGACGAGTGACTGACTATATTTGCTTTCTTCACAGTGAGAGAATGACCATCTGTGCAGGCACCAGTGAAATATATACAGTCGTGTGAAATTGTACTCTAGAGATTGACCAGTGATTTTGTGCTTTGGGTTTGATTTCTTCATTTGGATTAAAGTCGATCAAGTGAGTACAGTAGTGTACACAAATAAGTAACTCTTTGGCTAGGATCTATATTGTCTAATTGATGAAGTGAAAATAGTGTATTTAAAGCTTCAGATGTGTTTTGTATCTAACTACCCACATTATCTTTTGATTAGACCATTCTCACTGTCCAATACTTTACCAATAACCAACTGCTTGTTTTCAATTACAATAGTTGCAATAATCAGCAGTTGTTATAGAAAGTTATATGAGAATGATTATTATATTGAAAACCAAAAAGTTTTTCATGCATTTGTTGTGCATCGAAATATAATTTATCATTAGTACAGGAAGACGATTCATGATGTGATGAGTTTACCTTAAGTTAATGTGTGTGTGTGTGTGTGTGTGTGTGTGTGTGTGTGTGTGTGTGTGTGTGTGTGTGTGTGGAGGGGGGGGGGTTCTTATGGAAGCAAAAATGGCAAGTTTCCATTTATACTGTATATTGCATCATATGCAATACACAAACCTATGAGTGTAGCGGTGAAATAAAACTTAAGCCAGTTAATGTATTGGTCATACATGTACTTCAAAACATAGTATATTTTTCAAGTTGATGTACATACCGGTTTCAACAACTACTTTTGGTGATTTTCTAAGCAAAATGTTGTGAATTGTCTTGCGCACTAGTGTTAAGAAAAATCAATTGCATGTAATAAAATGGTTCAAGCAAGGGTTATTTCACAAGCCCTGTCTGATGACTTGTACCTGGAGTGTCATGCCTGCTGTGCAGAGACAAGTGCTGGTAAACAGGTGTTTCAGGGGTACGGAATCCTTCCATAGGATTAATTGAAGGCAATTACAGATTATGTAATCAGTTGCACATACTTAATTGTTTGCACTGCTTATATGGGAGGCATTGAAGGTGTGCATTGGGAGTGAGGCTAGGGGCAAAGGTAAGGTTAAAGAAAACTAGGTTATGCTTTAATAGAGGTTGACATATTATGAGGAGCAAAGCTTTATTTTTTGTGTAACAAAAACTTCAATGTAATCACATTTGTCCTTGATCCAATTAAGGAAATTAATAGTGGGTTTTACATGTCACGTCTAACAAGAAAAATGAAAATGATGTAATCCTTCCTTTTTGTGCTCTCTGAAAGAACCAGTAAGTACAATAATATAAGCTGGATGGCAGTTAATTATAAAAAAGGAGGCTTGCTATATCTCTGGTCAATTAAATTAAAAGAGATTAATAATACCATAAATAGGTTAATTAATGGGGCAAAGAGGTCAATCAATGAAGGACCAATCATGATGATGTAGACATGTGTCTGTTACTTGACTTTCCTGTATGATTGGCTGCAGTGATCATTGAGGCTCTATGTTGTCTACTGAGTGCATCTGCAAATTTTAATTTATTAAGCTCTGTCTATGCATTATGAATAGCCTGGCATGGCATGGAATCCAATACACAGACTGCTCAAACTATGTGAATTACTCTCAGTCAAGCAAAGAAAGTTGTCTGTATCTGCATCAATTAATTTATTTGCATGTTTATTAATCAAATTGATGACAAAAAAAATACCTGGTCATCTCCACTATATAAGAACAGGCAGAAAATAAAACAGTTATAATTATGAAATAACCATCACAATAAATGACCATATAAGGATATTACAATACCGTGAAACCTGTACACGAGGCCAATCAAGAGACACACAAATGTAGTCTTTATATGAAGGTTAACTTCAGTACAGGTTTCAATAAGAAATATTTTTATAGGGAAACAATAAATATGGTCTCAATAGGGTTGTCTTCATTAGCCCGATGTGGGCGAAATAGCTAGCTTGTTCTGATCGGGTTAGCTAGCCAGATCACGAAATAGCTAGCTAATGAAGACGCACCTTATGAGCAGGTGGTCTTCCTATTCAAGTGGTTAGTAAAGCAGACAAATCTGTTTTGTAATGCTAATCTATAGCAGCCCCCAACATTTCTGATATCCCATCCAATCTGTTTCTGTAACAATGCGGTCCAAGGACATCTGGTATAATGAGAGGCATAATATAGATAGCTACTGCATGGCCTGTAGGTACCTAGATATGAGGGAGGAGGATTCTGCACGTATTCCCGTAATGTGATTTCCACATCTGACTTCCATCTCTCTGTGGTCAGGCGTGAAATGAGGAGAAACCCACACCACCACCGCAGGCCTGTTTTCTCATCTCGCTTTCCTGATTGCTTCCACTCCGTACATGCTGATGGCCGTTAGTGAAGGGCCACCTTGATCCACTCTGCTATTCTTCAGCCTATGTCTTGTTATGATGAGAGCGCTGTGAAAAACTATTGACTCCCGGGTGTGCTTTTTGACACCCTACCAGACTGCACTGTCTTGTGATGTACTGACTAGAGAGAGAGAGAGAGAGAGAGAGAGAGATAGGAGTTATACTCTACACTTCTTTTAACCTTTACCAGGGCTCGACACTAGATGCCCAAATTAGACGAGGGGCCCTATACCCAACAAATCATAAAAAGGGTGTCTGAAGCGGCTCAGCCCCTACCGAAATAGAGCCCCTTACCTTTCTTTATGATTTAATAAAAGACTTGTTGCTCTAAACTTATTCTCGATTTCTGGAGAGAAAATAATGAAACCATCTGAACTTATTGCAATATAGTTTGTGAGACATGAAATACTGGGTGATGGTTTCTTTTTGAAGAAGCACAATGTCTTTGCTCTTAATGTCATTAAAATCTCAGGGAAAATAAAAAGAGGGGATTATTTATGATCTGAAATATACATCCACAATGGTTATTGTGGTTGATTGCTCTGCATATTCCATATTAACCAGAAATTAGGCAGACTGCTTGGTTTCTACTCCTCCATCATACTGTCAATTTTTAATTTGCTGATGATACGCACATCAGCTTTTATACGGATATCCTCCATCGTGACCAATTTCATTATAGCACCCATTATACTGAGATTGAGATGGACATTGTGGCGTGCAGTGCACCAGCTATAGTACCTCACCCCAACCTGTTTGCTGCATGTGTGTGGCTGGGGATATTATGCAGGGAGATTCACTACAGTACTATTCACCCTCTATTCACACAGCAGTGATTCACGCATAATGTCAGACACATTGAGTGGCTAGCTCTCATGCATGCAGCTTTATGTTGAGCTGCGGAGAAAGGGAGCAAGAGAGAGGGCGGAGGAGAGAGAAAGAAGTTGGGAGGAGAAAAGGCTTGAATTGCACATGTATGTACCAATATTCAGCTTTTGTGCCATTCTCAGGAGAGAGGAAGAGAGAGAGGGAGAAAGAAAAAGGGATAGCGAGAGAGAGAGAGAGAGAGAGAGAGAGAGAGAGAGAGAGAGAGAGAGAGGGAGGATTAGGTGCAGATATATGGACTAGTAGCTGACGGATAAATAAAGAAGAATCAATGGATGAGGAAGAGAAAAAGAAGGAGAATCTCGACAGCTAATGAAAAACACAAGCGTGTATTAAATGTACAGCTTGATATGACTTGTTCTCTTTCATAGCATGTGGCATGTTCACATGCTTGGTACATTTAGTAAGAATATGCAGATATGTGATGAAATTGTGAAAAATGTGTGTGATAGCTGACTCATTTGAATACCGTAAAAGTGTTTGGTTAAGATGCGCCTGGTAGAGCGTCTGTGGTCATGTAATTGAAGAGACAACTTTGGGTACAAAGCAATGTTGCTATCTTGCTTAGATGTGAAGTACTACAGCTACATGCACAGTAGCATTGTGAGTAGAGGTTGCAGAAAGAATGATTACTGAGTGAATCATCATGTGTGTATAAACTATGGTGTTGTCATGGAAATGGTGCATGGGAATGGGAATGGGGAAGATGATATGTGTATGTGTGTGTGTGTGTGTGTGTGTGCATATACTACAGCTGCACAATGTTTGAAGTAGGGAACAAGAATGGGGAAGTAGGGAACTTTTACTGAACCGCAGACTTCAGATTAATCCATAGAGCACCATACATTTCTCTTTGATGCTGTATATTAAAAGTGTGCAAATATTTTCTGCAAAATTAGTGGATGAATTCACAGTCAAGAAATACATATGTGCAAATAAGCGCATATATTCAAGTGTGGTTATTCTTGTGGTCAATGACATGTTCACAAATTCATGTAAATTTAACCACCGCAAATTACACAGCATACAATTATATATACATGTAGTATTGGAGAGAGACAGGTTTATAGATGTATTTCCATTTCTCCCAAGCTTTATTCAACAGCCGTGGCTTTGCCTAGCTATAGCCTTCTCATGACACCCATACATAATCTTCTCAGCACCGTGAGTGAATAAAGGCAATGCGGCGACACAATCTCCCATAACACAATTACTCATGCTGCTGGTCAGGGCTTATGCTAACGAATCTTGTTAGCCGTTAATGGCATTGTCTCCTCCTGAATCCCTGGCCTGGTTTCTCCCTGTGGTAGGGATGGGGATACGCTGGTCTGTACTCATGCCCAGATCGTGTGTAGATTGACCAGGGAGATGCTGTCATTGCAAACCACAGGATGTGTCATGTGCATACTGTGCAGAACCACTCCCACTACACAAGAACGGGCTGCATACGCTCAGTAGTTACTAGGCATACAGGTGTGCCTCAGTGTGCAGACTAATGTACTACATGTACATGTATATATGTTCACCATAAAGTAGATCTAAAGCAGATGCATGAAATATTCAAGTCTGAAATCACAGAAGTATCTCAACATAGAAACCCTGATGAATACATGTACAGTGCTGTACATGTTGCAGTATGTGTTAAACTATGCTAATCTGATAACGCTAGATCTTTACTTTAATGCAGAATGTGTCATTGCATAGGTTGTTGGCTTTACAATATACATGATATACTTTGTGATATGATATATGGCTTATGTAGGGCGTGATTTTCCTTCATACATATACTTGTAAGGACAGTATAGGTGGATTAAGATTCATGTTGTAGTGTGCTGTCATTGATGTTCAAATCTCTTCAACAAGTGACATGGTGGTACACTGACTCCCTTACTGCTCTGTGTCGGTGCTCATGGGGTGTAGTAGGTAAACATACCAACAACAAAGCCCTTAACATGTATGACTGGCCCGTATCTTCTGTCCACTCATTTGCATTCCGATGCCAGAGTGACCGAAATCTTGTATTTGCCTACTAGCATCATTAAGATTAAAGGTTATGATGGACTGCAAACAGAAATCTATCATGTCTACACTTAGTCTGTATTATGCCCTAATAAATTGTCTAAATTAGAGTCTGTTTGACCTTTTATTCATACCACTCCACCTTCCAATGCACTCCATGCCCCCCCCCCCCCCCCCCTCTTTCCCAGCTCCACCTCTTCTTTTTGCCTTGTGTTTCTCATCTTTAATTCTTTTACTCTTTCTCTTGCTTTTTTTCTCTTTTTCTTATTTTTGTGTTTCCTTTCTTTCTGTCTCTCACTCTGTCTCTGTCTCTGTCTCTCTCCCCCTACCTTTGCTCCCTCTCCCTCTGTCATTCTGTCCCTGTCTCTTATCCTCCCCTCCCTCTCTCTCTCTCCCTCTCTCTCTCTCTCCCTCTCTCTCTCTCTCCCTCTCCCTCTTCCTCTCCCTCTGTCTGTCTCTCTCTGTATTAAATCACTACGTTCTTACCGTATATGTGAATCCAGCCTGTAAGAAAAATCAATGTCCCACTCCCAAGACTGTTTTGCATGCTGAAAATAGGGACTCAAGCTGGCATGAAGCAGTATGTGGGTATGAGTCACACTCGCTTCATGTGCAAATGTGGCAGCCACTTGTTATTCATTCAGTTTGCACTTTCTTCACTAGGACTCCATCAAAAAGAAGGAGTAGGAAGAGGAAGAAGGAGAAGAACAAGGAGGAGAAGAAGAAAGAAGCATAGCTTTCCAGCTGGCATGAAGCAGTTTGTGGGTATGAGTCACACTCACTTCATGTGCAAATGTGGTAGCCACTTGTTGACGATTCAATACTGCCTTTGCTTTCTTCACTGTGGCTTCATCCAACTAGAGGAAAAAAAGAAAGGAGGAGGAAGAGGAGAAGAAGAATACTTGCTGAGCTTTTTTCAAAAGGGGTCTCGACGTCCTCTTTAGGGGTTTTGTGTAGAGGGCCCCTGTTTCCTAGATTTTAGGGGTTCAGAGTTCTAATCATGTCAAGACCTGACTGTGCAATTTACATGTAAATGATGAAGAAGTGGAGGAGAAAAGTAATGGAAAGACCAAACTAATGTTTGGGAATTGGAACTAGTCTCTGATCCTGTATGCAGCAAATTAATTGCAGTGAATGTGGATGGCAGACAGATTTCTTGAAACTTGTAATTCCTTGTAGAGTCAGGAAGTTTGCAGGGGATACAAGAGTTGTCACGTATCGGATGCAGTGAGTGGGAGGGAGGAAGGGAGAGGGTGAGGGCCATGGGGGGGGGGGGGGGTGACCCCCAACATGCTCAGCCACATACACGGAGGACCTTTCATGGAGGCTGTTTACGACTCATGGAGCGTGAGAAGGAAAGGAGCAGGGGCGTTGTCATCAGCACAAAGCGGGCTGAAGGGCGCACGCTTTCTCATCCGGGAAATCTGCCAGATTGTGCATAATGCCTTCTCATCCACATAAAGAACACAATGCCCTCATATCGAAACGAAGAGGCAAATATTGCACTATGTTCAGGAAATCTTCCTTTGAAATGGTGTGCTATTTATGGCATCATCATCCCTCATCCCAGAAGGCCTTGGGAAGATTTCTATGTTTGCTGTGCTTTCACACACACAGCATACTCATTGCATTACTCAACGGGAGCAGCGAGACGATCGTCAGCTTAGATGTGAGTGGGTGTTTCAGCCGTCTACGTGCGGGGTGGTTGTCACAGGTTGATGCAGACAGGGTTTTAACACCCGCGGGTCGACTCTCCTGTACAAGTCTGATTGGGCTATTTGATAACTGCTGTCTAGTGAAGACTCAGCTAGGATGATTATTCATTCAACCAGGAAGAGATTAAGATCTGTAGGTCATCCGTCAAAACATTTGTCCCGTCTCCACATAGTTGCCTCTTCCTGACGCACGAAGCGATCAAGCGAGAACGCCCTGCTGAATGTTGCCCAAGTACATTTTGGAATTACGGTTGTGACGTTGAATGGCCTTGCATTGTGCCCCATTTAAATGCATTAGAAGTTATTAAAAATGCACTCATGGGAATGCAACCAATAGTCACGCATGTTTGATTCTTGCAGAGTGAACAACTTTTCCACATTCAGTGCGTGTTTAGTACCTCTGGCTGCTGTTGTGGAATCCATACTCTTTCTTCAAACAAACATTAAGAATGTACTTGTAAATGTTTTGAAGCGATATACTCTTGCTATATAGATCCATCTTCAAGAAGCAAGATAATATATTGTAACTCAATTTCAAGATGTAAGATGTCTCAATAATGGGTACACAATACTGAGGATAATAAACCTAGCACAACCTCTTGTCAGTCGGTCAGTAAGTTAGTCTAAAATGCTGAGACTAGCTCCTGTATTTTTCTGCAATCTTTCTGACTTAGACACGGCTGGCAAGTCTACATGCTAGTCTATATTGTTGACATAGTGACTCAATAGAATCTGAACCTGGAGACTCATGTGTGTTATTCACCTGCCATCCGTTGCCCTTTGATACAGCAATGCACAGAGGGAGCTACTCTGAGTAATATGGGGACCATTGGGGTGTATATATGCCACTCAGGATTACCTTGATGATTGTATTATGATACAAATCATAACTGAATTCCACAGTCCAAGGACTCCAACAAGTGATTGCATAGCGAGTTGGCATGTACCTTGCAGGTGTTAAAACAAATCTTTGTATGACTCTTGGAGCGTTAACATTATTTTTAGAAACATAATTTGATGTTGAAACATTTTGTAATTGTTTCATTACCTAAATTCATGTTGATAGAACAATGCAAGTTTAGTAAAATATGCCTTTCCTTTGAGCAGGCTTTTGAGTTTACCTCTAGCTCCTCAGTCCCATAGGTGAGGAATGGTGTTATGATTAGCATGGGACTGTCATATTTTGGTACTGAAAGGGTTTATAGTGCAGGCTCAGTCAAGGTAAGACCTGCTACTGCCTGGCTAACATGCCTCACCAGCTGATTAATGGATCAGGGTTGGTGAGTGTTGGCATCTCAGCTACGTGTCCCTACAGGGTTAAGACACAACAGCGTCAGGATCATTGCCAAGTCACAGCTAGGGACCTTCTAATCAAGGAAACTATGTGTACCTAATTAGCATAGAAAGAATGGAGAAAAAAGTGCCAAAAATGGAGAACCGTCTGATTAGGTTAGATTGTGTCCTTCGGCTGTCTTCTTGAGTTCTGTGTGAATGTTGCTGTCTTTCCCAAGAGGCATTATGGCAAGGATGACATGCCTTGCAATGCAATACAAGATGTACAAGACACTGGCTACGATCCTCTCAGTCCCGTATGCAAGAAACTGAGTTGTATTTGATGTGGGGCTCTGCAGTGCTTGGTACAGAGAAGGTTAATGGCTTGTAAGATTATTAGCTTTCTCATAGAGATGATCTTGGACTTCAACCTTTGTCCAAGAAAAGAAATTCAATTAATATCAGCTATGATCAGATCAAGATATGAAGATATGCCATAACTTGCATTGTAAATTTTAATGACTTTAACCTCTTAAACAGCAGTGGGGTTCCTATTACATTAAAATGAGTGATAGGCGTGGTGTAGAGTTTTTCACAAATTTGTGCATTAAGTTTTATGGTTAACCTCATAAATTTAAATTGATGTAGAAATTGGATCTGGTATCAGCTTTCACAGCTTGAATACATCTCAGAGGATGAATATTTAACCAGCTTGAATAAATCTCTGAGAAAAACGATCTAGCCAGCCTGATGGTAACAAACAAAAGCCCTCATTGTGTCCTCCCTCTTTCACTCTAAAGACAGGAATCTAGAAACCTTGGCCCTGTTGCGTAAAACGTACCATTGATGGCAACTTTGCTACCAATGGCAACTTCTATGGAAACCTTGAATTTGATTGGCTATTGAGTGATGTTACCATAGTAGTTACCATTGATGACAGAGTTACCATTAATGGTGAGTTTTATGCAACGTGGCAGTTGACTGACTCACTCACTCATTTACTGTCTTGGTACCAAGCCATACAAATCACACTGAGATATTACACCTTTTATGCTCCCGCCCCAGGCAAGTTCACGACAGATGGACATCCCTCTCATTTTTCAAACGGATCTACTTCAAAACTTATTTTGTTTTCAAAGTTTACTGCATCAGGAATTATGCAGGAACTATAAGGCTACCATTTACCACCTTTATTTCTTTCTGTGACGTTTCTGTTAATGAGTATATGAACAGCACAAAAAATGGTATATGTGGGACAGCATTATGTGGGAAAATCTTAGTTATTACCAACATTTTTGCAGTTTTTTTTCAGTTGGATGTTATTAATTTGGATAAGTCTGGGATTTGAGTTCTTACTGATAACTAAACATGGCAGTCTATGTAAATCGAACAACAAAAGTAAGTGTGACGTCAGTTACCAACATGTCATGAAAAAAAATATCATAGCCCTCAAATACAATAACAAATCATTTAATATTTTGACATATCTTAACCCAGTAACAAAGGTATATTTACACACTGAACTCATCATTCTATCCAATCAGGGACATGAGGCATTTCAATTTTACTGAACACCCTAAAGTTGCATGTCTTTTTCATGTAATGTCAGTTACCGACACATTTTTGCTCACTGTGGTGTAGCAAATGCAATCGCATTGAAAATCTTAATATTAGCTTATACACCAAGGTTGATTTTATCAATAACAAACTTCAGTTATTTGTAGCAAGAGAGATACATGTATACGTTGAAATGTGTGTAAAATTGTGCCGTGTAACGTCAGTTACCATGAAAATGTCCTCCCATTGCCATTGGATTGAAAGGGTGGGAGCTCTTTGGGAGAATATATTGACCTTTTATGGCTAATTAGCTCCCTTAGTCCCATAGGCAATACACCATGTAATAATTTACATGGATCTCTGAATGGATGGGACCCTGAGAGGTAATTGACCAAGTCGTCAGGTGTGCTGCCTCCATGAGGGTGCTTGTTGTAGGGTATAACTTCCACTGGAATTGTGAATGCAACTTGACGGAGGAAGTCATACAAAAACAAATGTAAAAGCAAATTTGATGAAAAATCATTAAATGGAAAGGACATATAGGACTTTTAATCAAAGCAGAACCATTCTGCTGTCAGCACAGACCCCAGCCTTGTTTGACTTTAGTGACTATAATTTTTTGATGATTTCTCGTGTCCTCCTGTACTCAAACAGGACTAATACCTGTGATGCTATGAGCATGGGTCCCATATTCCTTACCACTATTGCTCCTTCACTTAAACTGTAATTATAAGTTAAATGATTGACAGATCATCTCCCAAGAGTCAAAGAGAACAGAGAGTGAGGTTGAATCATTAGAAACATCATCATTCCCCTTAATTGACACAATTGTTTGAATCTATTCTCAACAAGCCAGGGAAGTGGTGTTGATCTTACTTGTTAGCAAACAGCTCTTGTCTGTTGATGTGTCAGTCTGTTTACATTGTGTCTTTCTTTGTCTTGAGAGTGTGAAGGAAGAAGGATAATGTGTTTAATACAGAAGTGGGGTGGATTGGGGAGAGGGTGGGGGTGGGGGGGGGGGGTGGTCAGGGAAGTTAAACAACTTAATTCATACTAAGCTAGAAACTAACTTTTGGGGTATACTTGCTAATCCTTGCCAAGTTACATGTATATGGTATTTAATAATGGAACATACTACCTTCAAGACTGATAAATACAAGTTCTAATGCTGCTCCTCAATTTTTTTTTTTTAGATAATTGAGCAGCATGCTTTATTTGGTTCAGAACTAGATTTAATGTCTGTAATTGACTAGATGTGCTGACTGGCACGCTTCTTCACATAGACCTTGAAAACTAAGAAGTAGGTACATTTTGTTCATTTTGTCTATTTTTCCTTGATGAAATACTTGCTGTTTCCATAGTAAGTGATGTAAGAGGTGATAATTGAAGAGACCAGCTTGAAGCAAATTTTTGCCCCCAAAATTGTTGACACAAGTTATATGAGCCTCATCCGTGTCATCAGAGTATGTTGAGTGACAGGTCGATGTATGCTGTACAGACTTAGGACAGTGATTAATTAGATCACAAGTTCCTTTTCCTGTCATTTCAAGGCCATTACCTTTAGTTGCAATTTGACATTTACAAAGTGTACCACTGATTCACTTCTTCACGTAACCCCTTTCTGCCCCCGTTTCCAGAAACACAATTTGTTTGGCTCCAACTGCTAGTGCCTTTAATTCATTTGACGAACTTGCAAGGAGACGGTCCACGCAAATGACCGGCGTGGGACTGTGAGCCACCCCACCCTTGTCAAGCACTCTCATCAGAGGTCTTAATGGGAGTACCTCGTCTGCAATCACCTTATTAAAGGCATGGGCTGTTGTGATTGTACATGTAGCTGCTAGCAAACATGGAGGAACAGTTGTTGCAGCTGGAATGAGGGCTTACAGATTGGCGGTTACTCATCGGGACCGACTGATTCTCAAAGAGGTGCTATTAAGATCGAGAAAGAGTATTGTGTAGAGGTACACCACAATTCCACTCTGCTGTTGACGCACCAGCACCATTCTGATAGTAAAACAAGTCACCGGGTATTTGCTGCTGGCTTAAGTTTGTCAGGAGAACCGAAGGATGCATTTTGGCGCAAAGAGGAGTTGTTACGTAACAGAGGTTTTAAGTGGAAGGAATAGTGTGATGTTTCCATGTATCCAGGAAGTTTCAACATTGGTTGTTATCTGAGATAATCTAATCCTGTGAGTCTGTTTCTGTGGTTGGGGGAACCTGTTAATCTGTGGTAAGTCGTGTGAATGCACTTGAGCCATTGCAGGAATAAAACATCTACATGTACACGTGCTGGGGAGGGGGGGGGGGAATTAGGTGGTGTGGTATTCATGTGTCATCTTAACTCATTTGTGAGATCGTAAGTCACATGTGTCATGATGAGAGGGCTAAAGGGAGATTATGTGCAGGTTTTGAAATTGCCTAGATTGGGGTAACCTGTTCCTCAAGTGGTTTTGGAAGCGTAATTAAAGGATTGCCGCAGGCGAGATTATAGATCATCCAATGGATTAAAGGTGGTTTAAATGTGTTAATTAAAAGACACATAATCTCTCATGTATGGGTAGCGTGTGGCGTTCATACGTGAGAGTTTGGGGCTTCTAAACTCATACCTCCAAAGTCAGTGAAAATTGCTAGTTTAAAAACAGTTGATCAGAGCACGTTGCATCCTGTATTTTGCTTGCGAGGAGATATTTTTATATGTACATACTTCTGCAAGATAGCTAGTAAAAAGTATGATGTTTATTTGATAAAATGTGATGCATTTGTATTCATGTATGGATCATGCACGAGTGACATAAACTAGCTGTTATATTTAAGCAAGTGGTCTTTCCTTGACTGGTGGATTGCATACAGTGAAATATTCTGGAGTGTCAAACTTTGGGGTCTGTATTTGCAGGAGGTGTTTCTATACAAGTCTGTGGTTAATGAAGAGCCGTAACTGCTACATTCAGGGCATTTGTTAGTCTGTATGAAAACTGTGAAGCTAAATAGACTGTACGTAGGCAAACTTTCAAACAATTGCATTTCTGTGTGAATATCAATATGCACATCGGCCCTTTGATTGGCCAAAAAGCCAACAGTGTTGAGAGACCTACCTATGTACATGTAGCAACAATTTTTCTTGCTTTCTTTCCTTAGCCTTTCCTGATGCCTCATGCACTATTTACATGTACACTCCAATACATGTATATATTTGTATCAACAAATCTTGCATGTATCTTTATTATGTATTAAAGCACATGTGATACATACATGTGTATGTGAGCAAAGCGAATTTCCTTGAATGGACAATAGTTTATTCAATTCACTATCATCAATATCATATCTACAAATCCATATTTTCTGTTGCAATATGATATTAACAAATCCATATTTTCTGATTCCCCCCTCTTCCTCCAGGACATGCCTGGGTTCAAGCTGATGCGGCACTCCAAGTTCCGCCATGTCTTCGGCAAGCCGTTCCGCAAGGAGTTGTGCTACGATGGCATCAACATCAGCAGGAACTCTCATGACAGTAACTTCTGTGCTGTCAACCCGCTGTTTGTGGCCATCATCACAGAGTCCTCAGGAGGTGGCTGCTTCATCGTTATCCCTCTGGAGCATGTGAGTGTCTTCTTGGAGAGAGTAATGAACATTAACATGAAGCCATTGGCTTACTGGCGATACCTTGAATTCATTGTTCATGAAGATCAATCATTTTGTGTGAGATGATGAATAAAAAATTGGAATGGACAAGACAATCAAACTGTTTTTGAGACATTCAGTGTACAAGAAGATCAAATTCAAATTATTGCATCAGTGACATTTGGTTGTCATGGATATATATCACAAACATCAAGATATTTCATCAGTGATATTTGCAGTGATGATATTAATTTTCTCATGAATATTGATATTTAATTATCATCCAAACCAAACCACACTCATGCCTGGTTGTGAGCTTACAGTACTACATGTTTGTGATACTGCAAAACCATGACAATAGCACCAATACTTGATATGTACAGTGCAGATCACTTTATCAATTATATTTAAAGGGCATATACTGTACTGGGAAGACAAAAAAAGCCTCCAAAAGGTGATCATGAGCAATCTTCTTGCTAATGGTCTTACATTCATGTACTGTCCATTTTAGAGCCTTGCTGAAAGTTATTTGCCCTCAAATGATCCACATTTGGAGTAATTTATTGTTTGGGCCAAACAATTAGAGGATTTGTGATTTAATCACAAATTTTTGTCTTCCCAGTACAGTATATGCCCTTTAACCATGATTATATTTCCGTTGCACTTTGTAGTTTATACATGTATTTCTACTTTATCTATTCTCCTTACAGGTGGGCCGGATTGGACTCAACTACCACAAAGTCAGCGGGCACATGGGGAATGTAATGGATATCAATTGGGATCCGTTTGATGATCATATTATTGCATCTGGTGCAGAGGATGGAAAGGTACTCTAGCTCTTCACACCCTTCAGATCTAACTACTTTCCCTTCTACTTGTGTTGTGAAGTGTTTGTGTGGAGTACTTCAGATTTGAAGGAAAGAAATGGTAGAAAATGTTATCCGAGTAGTGAATTGTTTATTTCTTTCAGTTATTATATAGTTATTATTTCCTTGATTGTGTCTCTGCAAAGATACAATGATTAAGAATTTTTAAAGTGGTTTGGGTGAATGTGTACAGAGCACAGAACAAAATCATTTCAAATGTTATTATATTGATACACCCATTTACATTCATGTACAGTATACTTGAAGTAGAGTTTAACAGTGTTTTTGTAGGAGCCTCTTTTTCTTACATTGTATTTAAAATGTATCAGCTGACTAGCATCGATCACTCGATATAAGGCGTGTGACTTTAGCTTGGCAAGAAGTGCGATGGAAACGACAACATTTTTTTTACATGCACATCTTTCCAGTCCCTTGCAAACAGGACATTTTATAATTGCTGAAGCATTTTCAAACAGTTGTTTGATTTATCATTCAGATCCAATCTCACAATGTAAAATAATCTAATTACAGTGAAAGTTTGAACTGAAAGTGTGACGTTCAGGAAGGAGACAAGAGGCTAATCAGTTCTGGCCAGCCTTGAAATATGCATGAGTTATGTCTTTTTTTCTCCTTTTTTTTATGTGTAAAATGTCATAAAGAGTTATGTAAATTCATTATTTCAAAGCAGTTTAGGCTTACAACTTGTGTATGGTATTATAAGTTTCGTAACACTGATAGAGAGTAGAGACATATGTTGATGTCTGAATCATGTCCGTCATTAGATTAGTAGTGAATAGAATGCGTCATTATCAAGTTGACATGAGCTGCCAATTTACTCTGATTCTACCTAGCGTTATTGATCCAGATAGTTTGATAGTGCAGTATCTTCTTATCTGTTTCCTTTCAAGGCTCTTAGTGTATATCATATTTTGATTCCCTTTTTTTCATTCCCCTATTTCATGATTTATGAATTATGAATTATCTTGTCTTGTATTCTACATCAGTTAAACAATACTACCCTCAAGAAGGTATCATATTACAAAAGAATAATTCTTTAGTTTGATAGTAATTTGGAGAGATACTTTTTGGCTGTTATTCAAGTTTTGATATTTGTCACGTGGAAAAACTTGTAAAACGATATATTGGACTTCACCAAACTTCTGCAGTAAATTTTGCCAATGTGGCATGCTAACATTTGAGGGGACAGGATATTGGGCTGCTTCCTTTTTTGACATCAGTGTGATGTAATAGTTTTGATTCATCTTGTACTCAAGTGAAATCAGGAGCAAACATTAAACATACAAAGATAACATACCTTTCAGAACTGTTTCTCTCCTTCTCAGTTCGAATTGCTGGTAAACAAAACTCAACCACTAAACCACTCAATGAGTGTTAGTTTAGGCAAGATTAGACACCAATGGCAAACTTTTTGTGAATTAATTGCCCCCTAGTGCTGTTCCTGATAATCCTGTTTTGGGTGTAAACCTAGAGAAAAGAGCATGTGTGAATGGTTTTATAGCAAAATTGTTGATAGAGCCCCCCCCCCCCCCCCCCCCCCCCTCACTAAGTCACACAGGCAATGATTGTGTATTTGATAATGAGTATCTGCCCTATCGGTGTATTGTAGGTGCGGATCTGGAACATTCCTGAGGGCGGTCTAACAGAGAACCTGGAGCAGACTCAGATCACACTGAGCGGTCATCTCAGGCGCTGTAGCTCCCTCGAGTGGCATCCTACTGCCAAGAACATCCTCGCTTCGGCAGGCTTCGACAAACTGGTAAGACAGTGTGAAATGTTTAAACTCTTCAAAGAGTACTCGTACTCTCACCCTGTCTGTTCTTACTTGCTGTCTGAACAACTCTTTCAGAGCTATTCCGAAAGAGCTAAACGTGCTGAATGAATGAATACTCTACTCTCACCCTCTCCACTGTTGCTGTTTTCTTTGATTTCTCACTCACCAAACCCAGTCCTTCGTGTACCATGAAACTCGTTGTAAACTGTTTCCTGTCAGCTTTCACCCAGACATGGCACATCTTCCCTCTGTATTTGTGTGAGAAAACAAAATGTGGACAAGAATATCACATGTTTATTATGCAAGATCAGCAAGAATAGCAGGGCCTTCTGTTGAACTAGGTTGTTGAATATCTCTTAATCCTTTTTTGAATTTGGTAGTGGTCTTGAGCTAGATGTATTGAGGAAATTGTAGTATAATAAGTAGGTTACAGTTTTATGATTTCATGTTTTGATATCAGGTGTGATTGATATAACGCATAGGACCTGAAAATCAATTCATTCTGGCGAATCGATATTGCATTTCCTGTTGTTATGGTGATCTACTTGCAATTGATAGTCTGTGAATGATCTTCATTTCTTCCTGTTGTTCAAAGTTTTAGGATATCCAAGCAGGATACTCCTGTGGTTGAGTTTTTGATTTGGGAAGTATTTCAATAAGATTAGGAAGATGATAAAGATCTTTACTTCCTGCTCATGCACTGGGTTTCAGTTTTAGTGCATGGATAAGTGGATGCAGACATGTTTCCTTGGTGTCCTTTCAAGTGCTTTCATTTTTATTCATGTTTATTAAAGATAAGGGGAAGAACTAGACTACTGGGGGTGTTGCACCAAGCTGTTCCAAAGCTCCGAACACCTTTATACACTACTGGTGACCCTATCTTGTGCTAAATCAAATTCTCAATGATGTTGATTCCCATCAGTTAAGTTGAAATCTGATATTCATTAAAATTCTTGTCTTCAACTATTGCCTGAAAACAGAGTTTATGATTTGTCAAATTTGATTAGGATTGTTTGAAACGAACTCCCACAATGTTTAGACAGGAACAAATCTGATTTAGCACAAGATAGGGTCACCAGTCATGTGTAAGGTGGTTCTTTGCTTAAGAATAGCTCGGTGAAACACCCCACTGGACCCATATGAAATTATTCCCATTCTAGTCTGATGTCAGGATAGGAGAAAGGAATAATTTCAAAATGATGAAATATCAGAAATTGAATAGAATCCACACCTCGGTGATTACAAGAGAAAAGGTCTGTCATCACCACTCATACTACCCCGTACCTTTAAGTCTTCAATTGGGCTTCTTAACTTATTTGTGAGGTTTTCAGTGCTTGCTGTAAAGGGGAAAACAGACAAGTTGCATTTAAGGATATTCCTTACTAGTGGTATGATAAATCAATACTAATTGTGCAGCATGAGTAAAACCAGCCTAAAACCAACTTCCTCGGCTTACCGATGTTAAGTTTTAAGGAATTACGCGAGACATTTCAGCGACATATGTTTCTAGGATATCTCGACAGGATGTTCGCAGCATGCAATGAATCAGAGAGTGGAGGAAAACAGGCAATCTGCTCGATGTGGAAGTAGAGTCATCATATAGGTTATTGAGCCATCAAATGTGATTTAGAATGTGATGTGTATGTAATCTGTAGGAAACTTTACATTATTTCCAAAGAGACAAAGTTATGATTCACATCAGGCCGGGAATGTGACGCCTTTGATATATGGATACAGGATGTCATTCTTGAAATGATAGGAAAGGGGAGATGAACTTTAATCAAGTGAAGGTGGAGGGAATATTTTCCAAAGTAATGGGGTACTGTATTTAAGAGAGATAGAGAGAAGATCACTAGGTATCCCTACTCTGAAGTTCAATTATGTAATTTATAAAAGTTGATATCACATCCATAATAGATATTGGCATTCACTGCACGACATACTATAAAGAACCATCCTGCATCGTCAAGTGGGTTAAATCAACTAATTATGTATAAGATATGAGAATGTAGATTCAACATACCTTAATATATCAGGCTCCTGATTAGGTTGGGAGAATGCATTAAGCTTTACCAGTGAACCGGATGATGCTGGGTTAACGACCTGCAAGCATTATGTGTGCGACTTACTGTTGATGATATCAAAATGTGTGTTGCATCCGCAAACATGCAAGGAGTGTGGAAATAATGTGTTTGAATCTACTACAGTATACATGAAACAGTGTGCAACAGAGCCTTGATATGTCATCAGTACACCCTTTCCTCTTCTTCCGTCTCGTCTGTGAGACTTCTCCGCACCAAAGATTCACTTCCTCTTCTCCTAAGTTTGTTTCCATTTTCTCAGTCTTGGTACATCATCCTTACACATTCGCTTGTTAAGTTCATGTTGATCCAATCTTAAGCAATGACCTTTTGTGCTGCAGTCATGCAGTTTTTCATTTTCATATCTCTAGACTTGCTCCAAACTTTTCTTTTCTTTCCTGATTGGCTAAATTGAAATACTATGATCTATAATATGTTTATATGATATTATTGTTTGAAGTACATCATACTTTTGCAATTTCTCTTCATAAAAAAATCAAATCTTAATTGTCATTTACCCTTTAAAAATTGGAATCATTCTCAATCAACCAAATCCCGAGTTTCTGTTTGGACATAATCAAGACTTATAGTTTCATGTGTATGACCCATGTTTGTTCAAATGTAGATCCTCCTCACCATGTGCAAACATAGATGAGAGTTATGTCACACAACTTGTGGATCTCATAGTCACACATGTAGTTGAGAGATTTAGATTGCCATGACTGTGATGTGGAACATGCCTTTCATATTGTAACATCCAAAGCCCCCGTTGCATAAAACTTACCATAGTAACTCTGCCGTCAATGGTAACTGCCATGGCAACATCGCTCGACAGCCAATCAAATTCAAGATTTCCATAGAAGTTGTCATTGAAAGCAAAATTACCATCTATAGTTAGTTTTATGCAACAAGGCTCAAGTGGATATGACGCAATAGCGTACAACATTGTATTGTTGAGAGAGTTAGCCAGTCACGGTAACAGTCAAAGTACCAGTCACAGTGACAGTTGTGACAAACTCTCCAGTGTTATCAGGAAGCAGTGTGTAGCCTGGGTTCTGTCTCCTGCTTGTCCAAACCCCTTTATGGGTCCCCTCAGGGTCTGTTTAATCATGAGCTAATGTCTCCATAGGGGCGTCTTCATTAGCCCGATATGGCAAAATAGCTAGCTAGTTCTGATCGGGTTAGCCTAGCCAGATCAGGAAATACACTCCAGCTCAAAGGAATTGGCATAGGGAAAGGGAAAGGGATGAAAGGGAAGGAGCCACAGTTTTAAACCGCGGTATATTTTATCCAGTTCAGCATGAAACATAATGCTTTTTAGGCTAAAGCATCATGTTTCATGCTGAACTGAACAAAATATACCACGGTTTAAAACTGCGGCTACTTCCCTTTCCCTTTCCCTATGCCAATTCCTTTGAGCTGTAGTGTAGCTACCAGTAGATATTTGCGTCTTCATTAGCCAGATCAGGCAAAATAACTAGCCATTTTGTCGAGAAAATTTCCCAAGAAATCTTTGGCTAGATTGAGCTAGCTTGGAGCGTCTTCATCAGCCTGAAAATTTCTCGATCCCGGCATGCATGAGCGAGCACGAGGCACTGTTTACGTAATAGGTTTTTATACACGAATGCAAGCTCAACACCAAACCATGCGGTCGTGGCCTATTCCCGTCGGACAATGCGGATGTGTGAACATCGAGAAAATTTATGCATCCTGAGTTTTGAGCTAATGAAGACGCAATTGCAACTTTAGGCTAGTTCCGCGGATCAGCAAACCAGCTCGCTATTTCGTCTGATCGGGCTAATGAAGACGCACCTCATGACTCTGATCTATCAGGGAGTTTGCTTGCTGCCTCAGCTCCCCCCCCCCACCCCCCCCCCCCCACCCCTCCAACACCAACCTCAATCACTGTACAGGGGTTGAGGGTTTGCTTGTTACCTCTGCCCCCTCCCCCCCCCCCCCCACCCCCATTCCTCATTCCCCAAGCACCCACCTTAATCCGCTATGCCGTTGGGTAGGAGAAGGAAGGAAGGGGGGCAATTATATTAACTGATTTAAACCAGAATTGCTTCCATGTCTGTCTTTCCTGTCACACTGAATCCATATTCCCCTTTTTAACAAAATAACACAAGTGTCACGAAAGAATATGGATGAGTAGGATCTTTACTGATAAATGCATCATGGTATTGGTGAACTGTGTCTGCCGGTTTCTCAGAAAACAAAAAACAACTTGTAGAGATGAACATACAGCATGCGTAGGTTAATTCATATTTTCAACCCAGTGAAAAGTCCCATAAATCTGAGATTCATTTTTGAGTGACCTGTTCAAAAGATGACGTATTCTAGACCTGCTGGAAAGTGGGAAAAAAGTTTACATACATGTTTAAACATCTAGCAAATTCTCCAAAACCCAGCTAGCCTCTAGGAGATGTCACAGAAATGTCACAGTAGGTGCGTCTGCATTAGCTAGATCTGACAAAAAAAGCTAGCTAGTTTGCTCATCCGGGAAACTAGCCTGAAGTTGCAATGTTCATCAGCTTGAAACTCAGGATGCATAAATTAGCCCGATGTTCGTGCATGCACAGTGTGCGATAGAAATAGGCCACGACTGCATGGTTTCAGTTGTGAGCTCACGTTCACGCACGTACGTATGTATACAAACCTAACATGAATAATGCCAGTGTGCACTAATGCATGATGGGATCAAGAAAGTTTCAGGCTAATGAAGACGCAAAATATCGAGCTTGTTCGCGAATTAGCTTGCTATTTGGGCCATGTAGCCTAAGATTTCTTGGGTTATTTGTTTGACCAAATAGCTCTGGCTAGCTATCCCGATCATGAAATAGCTAGCTATTTTGCCACATCAGGGTAATAAAGACGCCCCTAGAGACTCAGTGTCCACCAGGTAGCCATGTAGTCTCCAGGCCAGGGAGAAACCCACTTAAGGCTTCAGGTTCTGAGCCAATTGTTAACAGGTGCCACCGCATTGTCACCATCAACCATTGTGAATCAACACCAACACTTCTTCTCTTTAATTAATGAGTCAGTAACATCTACAAACAACACTGAACATTTCCACCCATGGAAATGAGGCAGAATCGTAAAAAGGAGATGAGTGATTGGAGTAGGGAAGTGACCACAGAACCTCCTCAGCTGGATGGGAAAGTGCAATGCACCTGTAGTTATGAAGTAAGGGGAGAAGGTATATAGAGCGTCCGTCTGCCTCGCTCACAGTTTAATACGTCAGGCTCTATGTATGGAGGGCGTGCAGGTGGCATTAGGCAAGGATATTCACTGAATATAGGCACTGCTTGTCAAAATAGAATCTCCGCTGCACTGGATATTCTGTCACATAGCCGCCCAATGGGAAGCCACATTATATATCTGGACATATTTTTACTTGGATGTGATGTATTTGTATTTGTAGTTGGTTGGCTGTATGCATATTAGTATTTCATCATTAATGTTATTAGAATTGAGTTATTTATGAAATGCATAATAATCTGAAGAATTCATGATAGTTGTAATGAAATGTCTTACAGTATACCGCCGTCAATAGGTTATGAAATATCTGTCAACCCTCCTGCAATATGTGCTTATGTAGGCCTACATGGTATTTTAAGATGAGGAGAGATAGTAGCTTTGTGTGGACTAAATGGGCTGAGGGCACTGAAGTATTCAGATTATATGAAATTAAAATCTCATATTTCTCATCAGCATATACCTCATCTAAAGAGTAAAAATTAAAAAGTAATATACATTATATCCATCATTTCCTTTGAAGGTTTAAATGAATGCTACATTTTGGGGTACATTGTGCAACATTGGCATCCTAAAATGGAGTTATCCAGATAGCAGATATAACGGGATTGAAGTGTAATTACACATGTACATATCAATTTGGTTAATTGATTGATATGCACATCCTCTCTCTACCTGAGCTTGACATTAATGGTAAGGGGCAGGAGTGGAAAGAAAGTTTGACTTTTTACAAATATTTCTAGATTCTAATCATTAATTCATAATTATCATATTGAGGTGATTCTTTCACTTAAGAAGTTGACAGATCAAGTTTTATAGGATGGCAGTATAATGATATTGAACACTTTTAAACCAGATTTGGGGCTTACTGATTATACTCTGTACCTTTAATTGGAGACTTACCCATGTATCTGTGTAGTTAAAAGGAAGGAAGTAAGATGGGGTCTAGGGGCTTCCAGTAGGATATTAAGACATCAACTGTAGCTGACATGAAGATCACAATTGGATTTATTGGATTGGAAAGACTGCTAAGAGTTCATGAGGTGATACAGTAAACGTTGAAGGGTTTCATCCAATGAAATATACAGAGGGTATGATGCAACATATTTTAAGGGTTTATAGACCGGTTTACTGACATATTCAAATTTTATGTATACCAGTTTAACAAAGGTTGCCCCTGACATCTGGAAAGCTTGCCGAGGTTTACCTGACATAGCAACAACTAATATATGCAAAGTGGATTCCAAGTATTGAAATACCATTGTTAGGTACAGGTTAATGGCATAACTCGTTACTAGGCCCAGAGGGAAGAAACGTCCATAAATTTGACTACATTAGTAAACCGGTCTATTTCCTGACATCATGCTTTTGAAGCAGCTCCCGCATCAGAAAAATGTGATTGCATTTTGCTTCACTCACCAGTCACCACTAGTACATTAGTGAATTGTTCCAGTTGTGTAATAGATTATTACAAAACAAGGTAGGCAACTAACGTGCAATGTGAAGAGATGAATTGGGATGGATACTAGAAGCTGTTGAGGGTTTGTTTTGACAGGAGTTGACAGAAATATCCATACAGGTGTAGACAGATTTGTAGAGGATTATCAGCACTGTCACCATTGTGATTAATTACAATGCTCTACTTCAGTTCAAGCCAAACTAGGACATGTATGTACTTGATATGAGGCCTTTAGTCTGATGAATTATCTCTAATGTAAGCCCAACTTGGCATGTGTTAGTATGACTGCATACACACAGGTGTTGCTAGATACAGATTAAGTTTTGTTGGCGGAGGTCTGTGAAATTAACTCCTGTGTCCCATTTCCATCTATAGTCATTCTAGTACAATCATACATATTGGAATGCAGTATAATGTGCAGTGACAGAAAAGAGAATAGGAGAAGCCAACTGATTCTTAAACTATAACACATCAATTTGTTATCACAATCAGACAGTGACAATAATGGGCAAATGTGCGTAGTGCTGCATTTAGTGTATTAAGCAGGTGATCCGTCTGTGTATCCTCAGGGAAATTCCTCATTTATAACAATATCTAGACGAGTCATTTGAAAGAAAAATCCTATTTTCTGGAGCCATTCACAGTGGAGACGGAGCAGCTGTGAAATCATAGCAATGGTGTTGAAGTTTGTATGAGCAGGTTCAAGGCTAGGGTGAACATTAAAGAAAAGGGGTGTCCATACATCACTAGCCTCCACTATGTTCACTCCTTTCAACTGTGTCAACGTTCTCATTGAGCACATTTGTCCGCATGAAATTGAGTTTATACAGGCATGAAATGGCTCTATTCATGAGGAGCTATGACTCATTAGTTAATGCACACACCAACCACCTGCTGAATAAATAGTGGGGATAGACATACTCCATATTAGTGGCAGTGGTTAGGAAGGGGGGAAGGCACAGAGAAGATATAGAGAGAGATAGAGAAGCTGTCAGTGGATGGCTTCCTTCCAGGGGACAAAGGCAGGGATGTGTGTGGGTTTGACAGAGGGTGGGGTAAGGGTATAAATGGGGAAGGGGAATCATCACTCTCATTATGTGTTCAGTCTATGTTGCATATTTATTATGATGTTTTGTTCAAAAGAGAGGCAGGCAAAAAGAGAGCAGGAAAGAACTTGACTTCTCCTTAAAGGTTTCTTCTTCAATTTCATGTATGTTTTTCATAATCTGATTGTATAATCTGATTGTTGATGATGACTTTATGTTTATGCTGCAAAGAGACCCCCTCCCTTTCTCCCTCTCCTTTCCTCTCATATTTTCTGTTTTCTTAATTTACCCTGTTTGTGAGATTATCACCTGGAGGTCCATCCGAGAATTTTTTTCTTTCCTCCAGAAAATATCTGGAGAAAGTCGCAATATACTGTGAGCCCCCTGAATTCCTGGTCTAAATGTGAACTTGTGCTTGCATTGAGCCTCAAAACCCCCTGCCCGGTCAGCCTGAAATAGCTGACCTACACTTAGCCTCAGGGGCGTCTGGGCTATGTATAGACTCAGCTGACAGTGGGACACAGATATGAGTTATAGCTGCTAAATGAACTTGTCAATTATGGAGTGAGGGTGCCTGGATGTGGAAGGAGGGTGTGTAAGGGTGAGGCAGTGTGGGGGTTGGGCTGTAATCTATGTTGGAGAGGGGACGGAGAGAGAGATTGAGAAAGAGAGAGAGAGAGATTGGAGAGGGGACGGAGAGAGAGATTGAGAAAGAGAGAGAGAGAGAGAGAGAGAGAGAGAAAGAGAGAGAGAGAGAGGGAGAGATAGAGAGAGGTCACAGGGTGCCAGGATGTAAAAAGAGGGTGCGTGAGGGTGAGGGAGTGTAAGGGCTGGACTGTAATCTATGTTGAGAGGGTAAGGAGAGTGATGTAGATTGTTGGGAGGGAGAGAGACAGAGAGAGACAGAGAGAGAGGGGGGGGGGTATAGAGAGGAAGAGAGGGAGATAGGGGGGGAGAGAGAGGGGGGAAAGGAGAGAGGGAGAGAGAGAGAGAGAAAGAGAGAAAGAGAGAGATAGTGAGAGAGAGAGAGAGAGAGAGAGAGAGAGAGAGAGAGAGAGAGAGAGAGATGGGGGAGGGGGGGGGGGGGGAGATAGGATGTCTGGATAGGGAATGAGGGTGTGTGAGGGTTGGGCTCAAACGATGCTGAGAGGGGAAGGCCAGAAAGAGATCATGGAGAGGGATAGTGAGACTGTTCTTTTTTCAATTTCTTCAGGAAATGGTCCTGTAGCATCACAATACCAGTCTGCACAATACATAGTATTAAATAAATCATATACTTTATTCTATTACATTTGTAGAATGATGAGAACTGTATTATTCTCTCTCTGTAGGTACTGATCTGGAACGTTGGGACTGGGGAGGCTGTGGTCAAGATCGACTGTCACAAGGACATCATCTACTGCATGTCCTTCAACTGGGATGGCAGCAGACTGGCCACTACCTGCAAGGACAAGCTCATCAGGGTCATTGACCCACGCAACGGTCAAGTCATGCATGTAAGTTGACTGCATCAATGGGTCACAGGTTAACCTATCCAGGGACGTGTTGATTGCTACAGGTGCATACAGCTTGACTACGGTCACTTTCTCTGTATTCACACAACATCATGGTGTTTCAAAAATGAGCAAAGAGTGATACAAATTAATTTTGCATGCTATGTTTAGTGAAAGAGTCATGCAGGATTCAAAAAGCCAACATCCTTGTGTTCCATTACATTGATTCTTCTCTATCTTCATCTTGCAGGAGGGCAAGGGTCATAATGGGTTCAAGAGTTCAAAGTGCATCTATGCAGGCGACACAGGTAGACTCATCTCCGTGGGAACCAACAGGATGTCCAAGAGGGAGATCTATCTCTGGGATCAGGTAAGGAACCAATGGTCACCCTCAAACCAACAAACAAAATAAACATTGTATTTGCAGGAGACTACTTCTATACCTTGATGTCATGACATGGACACCATGAACAATGTAGAGTGCATGATATGCTATTGATGAAAAATACATTATCGTAGGTCAGTCAAAACCAAGATGCATGTTAGAATTGTAGTTGATATTGGAAATAGTATTTATTGATCGTATGAGTGATATCACTTGTAATTTCTGTATCGCAAAAAAGTTTAAAGTTGAATTAAGAAGACGATCCCAAATAATGAGATATTTGCATTAATATCATCCTGATGACACTAGCTTACCTATGAGAGACCTTTTAACCCCCTAAAATAAGCTTAGAATATTAAATTTAGACGATTTATCCCTCACCATATTTTCTCTAATCGCTCCGGCGATGAGTACTCGAGACTATTGTTCGAGCACTGTGACGTCACGGACGGGATTTGGGTCACAGTGAGAAAGTAAACAAAGCGAGCAGTGCAGTATATTGTGTGCATAGACATACACGCTAGTACAATTATGAATGAATTTACTTTCACGTCAGAACTTTTCTTCTATTGTTATGGTTTTATGTGAATGATTTTTGAAAATAAATGAGAATTAAGCAATGTCATATAGTCAATGATGTGTCTCTAGTGTTCCAATATTTCTCATTTGAAGCGATTTTACTGCCTTGTCTTTCGACTTCAACACCGCGGATGAGAGACAAAATTGTAAATTCAATGTAATAATCAGTGCATCTGGCAATCAGTTGGTGATTATATGTGTGCGAGAACTTGTGAAATAGAAAATGCTCTACGCAGATATGTGGTCGTATTTATTCTCCAACGTATGTAAACACCCTCAAAATGATGCAATATACCTAAAGATTAATTTCAAGATAAATAATATAAAATTTGAGCGAGATATTCTCACCGGTCGATCACGTTAGCGGACGCTATTGTACACGTGCGCTGGCTGCAAGCATGCACACACACACACACACACGAGCGCCCATACGCATAGCATGCAGTATACTGGACAAGTTCAAGCAAGCAGCGCGCTCGAGTGTGTATGAGCTGGGTGGCGATGGCCGGATCTACTTTACGCTAGTATTCTCAAGTTGTAGAAAATAAGAAAATCAAGTGAAAATATTGACTAATAACTCATCGTTTGCAATCTTACTTCACAATTTAAGACTTGAAAACCGTTATTTATACTTTTTTTCTACATAGGGAGAGTAAAGATTTGTATATATGATTTGTAATTGTTTGATATGGCTTCCTTTGAAAAACATTCGTACAATCTTCTCTCTCTTTCTGCACTGATTTTTGTATTGATACCAGACACTGGATATTACCCAAATCCCGTCCGTGACGTCACGCTCAGCGTGTACCTATGCGTCCAAGGCTTATCGGGGACTCTAAACAGGCTAATTTATATCGACTTTCAAACCAGAATATTGAGCGTTCAAATGAGTTTTCTGATATGCTCTCTGTTTGAACAGCCTATATGAACTATATAAAGTGTGTATAACCAAAATTTACGGGAATTCGCGCCCTTCTTAATTCAACTTTAAATAAAAATTTATTGTTACTTGCAATGGATATTGATCAAAGCTTATGTGGATGCATTGTAATTATTCAATCGATTGCACAATTGTATTTAGGTTAGGACTTGCAATAGATAGCAGTGGTTTGTGATTTATTCAGTTGCAATAGATAGCAGTGATGGTTTGTGATATATTCAGTTGCAATAGATAGCAACTAATTTGTTGTGGTTCAAGGCCCTGGAGTGATGTGTTTCTCTTTGTCTCATTCCTCACCTTTAATCTCCCCTACAGGACAACCTGAGTGCTCCTATCGCCATGGCAGACCTCCAATCAGGGACGGGCGTTCTGTTCCCGTTCTACGATGCAGATTCAAACGTCCTGTATGTAGCGGGGAAGGTGAGTCAAAAACAGGATGCATGCTGGGATTGTAGGTGGGTTCAATCTGTGATTAAATCTTTCTTTATTCTATCTATACCTAACAATATCAAAAGCACAGCAAAATTAGAAAAACTAAATGTAACATGTGAACCCTAAGAAAAAAAGGAAGATAAATCCTCAGGTATACTGATGCTTTGGCGAACTTTCATTTTAAATCCAAGTTGTTGACAGTGCCTGATTGAAAGAAGGATGTGGTCATTTAATAATCTCGGCCACATTCCTATCAGTAAGGCTGAGATGTACTACAGATAGCATCTTCATGAAACCTTACTAGCCTAGTTAGTGACTAAAAATGCATGCAGGCATTGCCATGAAGGGAACTCCCTAGCCTAAGTATGGTTTCATATAGTCCCAGTTTAGTGGTGACATGTTTAAGATGAAGAGAAAACCGTCCAATGTGACATGAATCAGAGATGCAAGAAAACTTGAACTAGTGTCCTGCAATCCTTGGTTTTTGGTCAAAATGACCGTATGGTTCTTCCCGCTTCTATTAGATTGTATGAAAAACTACACCTTACTGTGCATTGCACTTCATGCCAATTGTCATCAGCTTTCTGGTGATACCTTGAATACATTCTCCATGAAATTTGAGTATTTTGTCTTTATATGATAAACACTGATTTGGATTGAATTGACCTCCAGGGGGATTCCAGCATCATCTACTTTGAGATTCTATCTGAGAAGCCACACCTGTTCTACCTAAACCAGCACCTTGCGTCTGGGCCGCAGCGAGGGCTGGGCTTCATGCCCAAGAGGGGGGTAGACATGAAGATCAATGAGGTGGTCCGCTTCTTCAAGCTCCATGCCAGCAAGAATCTCTGCGAGCCCATCTCTATGATCGTGCCTAGGAAGGTTTGTGGATGTCATTGTCTTTCTCCTAAAATCTCCCCCTTTTTCTGAACTTTTGAAATATTCTCTAGCAGCAATGACAAATACGAATGGGAGTTCGCCAGAGAACCCGTGTGTGTCTCCCAATTTTGTCTCTGTAATTAGAGATTATAAATCCTCTCTCACTTTTTAGTTTACCTTTTGCATTGTCCATATTTCATTGTCATAATGATAATTAAACCACATGGCAGACACTGATTTGATGATTCAAGTGATTTTATTTATCACATACATTGCATAAGAAATACAATATGATCAGTGCTTATTTACTCAAATATGAATAGTGATTTTGATTCTTCCTCTTCAGATCTCATGCTCCTCAATATTCAATAATACAACAGGAATAAGATTTGTAACTAGCTTACCAAAGTGTTTTTTTTTTCTTGTTTGTACTTGTTTCTCTTTCCCTCTAGGGTGATTCGTTTCAGTCAGACTTGTACCCAGACACAGCGAGCAATGAACCAGCCCTGACGGCCGAGCAGTGGCTGGCTGGGATGGACGCTGCCCCACACCTCCTGTCTCTAGGGGGCATCCCCAGGTCCATCAGTGCTTTCCCTCCTGCCCCCACCCCGGCCAAGGTGCCCCTCAGGGAGTCCTCTGTCAAGAGCAATGACAACATCCCCAAGCAGACATCGTCATTGTCGTCCTCTTCATCATCCACATCAGGTGCATCAACGTCATTACCATCCATGTCGTCAACGATGATGGGCAGCAAGCCTACAGCTATCGTCACAGGTGTCAACAAGTCAGAGCGAGACATCCAGCCCGTATCGAGTTCAACTACAGAGAGCCTACCTCCAGTCTTTGAGAAGGAGAATGTGAACATTTCGCGGGAGGACTCCGAAACGAACTCTATCAAGGAGAAATCAGAGCGAGAGCTCTTGGAGAAGGACCCTGACTTCATTGGCTCCGGTGACCAACCGAGGCGAGGTTCGTCCAACTCGGTGAAGTCCACGTCATCGTCATCCCCGGCGAGGTCGTCCATCTTTGCCCAGTGGAAGTCGAGAGAGGCGGAGAGCAGGAATAGTGGGTCATCATCCCAGTCGAGCAGCCTGAATAGATCGGAGAGCAAGAAGCTGAGGGACCAACCGTACATGGATGCGGTTGGCAGGTCGTCTAGCGGTGAGCTGGAAGCAGCTTCTCAGGAATCTACCCACCGATTCCGCTCCCCGCTCTCCTCCACCTCCGATGAGTTTGAGGTGGAGCGGTCCCTGAACACCGAGGGCCGGGAGGTCCTGCGCATCAACATGAGCCCCACCCGGCAACCAAGCACGTCGTCAGGCAGTCCGTCCCGACGGGCACCTAGCGTGTCCGATTCATCAACCCGCCGACAGATGAGTGTCTCCACCGAGGCTACGAGGGCTCCAAGCCTTACCGACACCAACAGACGCAGCGCTAGCGTCTCAGACGACAGGCCCTACTCACCCATGGCCATCAGCATCGCTAACCGCTTCAGTCTTGGCAGCAATGGATCAGAGAGGAGAAACCTAGATGATGAGCCTCTTCTTACCTCAAAGGATATGGGCATGGATCAGGTACGTCTGGCCTAGCGCTATGCATGTATGGGAGGGGATCAAGGGAGATTGATTATATTATTAAGTCTCAATCTGTTCCTTTTGTTGAATTTTGTGAAAGGAAAATTGAGAATTCCACCTCCCTCATCTCAATTTAAGGCTGGTCATTGATTTCTAGGGGCTTTATGGAGGTGAGAAATGGATTCACACCTCACCCACCCCTCACCCCCTTCTCCTCCACCCTTCCCTCTCTTTTTCTTGTGTGCATGTCCTGTTTTTAATTGCATAGAAAAAGTGGTTCGTAAATTGTTACAAAATAAACTGAAAAAAATTGCATTATACTTTTTATATCTATGATTACATAATTTCCTTAAGATTTCAGTTAAGAAATTTTGTCACTACAAGACTACAAGCTAATGTGATAAATCTTACAATTATATCCTTTCAAATTTAAATAAAATGCCAAATCTTTCAGGGATGATTTGGTGCTTATTAATATCATTATTTTGCAGGTTGAAGCATTGGATACAAATGAGGAAAATATTGATGATTCTGCCCTATTAACGTCGCAGCCATTACAAAATGTAAGCTAGGATTTTTTAATTATCTGTGTGTGATTTCAACTCCACTGTATCTTATTAATTTAGTTCTGCTGACTTGCTTATCAAACCTGCAGAGATTAAAATCAGATCATCAAGTATTCACACCATGTACAATATATGTTTGTCTATATCAAAACAGATTAACAAAAATGTAGAATTCTTCAGCTCCTGTTACAGTGCCTCAATACTCGTGACATCACAAAGCTTTCAAGACTTATACTCATAAATATCATCCTTTTTCCTTCACTCATAATATTACCTCTGCTAGTAATCTGTAATTCAAATATGAATCTGGAACTTCAACTCATAGGATAGCTAGTCCAGACAAAAATTGCAGGCTCGTTAAAGCAAAGGACCCAGTTCTTGTGTTTAAAACTGGTTTCTGGATCACAATCAGGTTTGCCATAGTTCCAGTTTATTGTCAATTTCCTGACGACTTCCGATGAGAAATTGAGTTGCCTGGACCAAGTCCATTATAGAAATTGATATTTCCCTGCCAGCTGGCTGAGAAATGAACCCCTTCTTTGCTGGACAAAATCCTTCTGTGCATGATTAGTACATATATGTGCAATGACTTAGCACTACCACATAAAAACTTGTTTGTGGGAAGTGGCTGCCAAGCTTGCCAAGAATATGCATGTTAGCTTTTCTTGTAGGAGCAATTTCACGATGATAGTTGAACTTCGTGTGATCATTCAAGTATTTTTTTTTTGTGTGTGTGGTTTCACATACACTGTAGTCATGAGCATATTCCATGTTATTGTGTACAAGACCTTATTATTACATTACATCACTTTTGCATTTCCGTGCAATCAATCAACATGATGGGTTTAACATGAACATTAATTTTCATGGTGTTCATTTAAATTTTGTGCTTTACGCTATAATTCTATTTCGTCCTTGCACTATTTGTCTTTGTTTGTATGTCAGTACTGTACTATTTTTCATTCTGAACACTTATTTGTTCACCCATGCACCTGCACATATACCACATTCTCTTTCATATTATGCACATTTACAAGTGTTACGAGGTTATCAAATAGATTTTATTTCAACTTTAGTGGTTAAGATGACAGGATGTATTATCAAGGCAGAACTGTTCTGCATTCATTGCAGGTCCCAGTTGAGAATTATCAATTGATTTCAACAACTTCCCCATTGTGAGATGATTCTTTCCTTTGATGCTGAAATCAAATGAGAATGTGACAGCAAGAAAGTTTTGCCACGAGTGTGGGTCCCTTAATCTTAAACAGTGATGTCTCTTACCTTTACACATCAAGGATCCATGGAATGTGAGTTTAAAACCCTCACTTCCACTTCTTCCAACTACTGCTGAGAGCATTGGAGTAGCCACTGTGGGCTTTAAACTTGATAAGATACATCTTTACAAAGAAGCACATGTGGCACATCTCAGCAGCAAGACAAAGGCAACATTACAACTTAGATTTCTCTTTTCCTATGACGTCATTGAGTTGCCAATTCAGATGACAAACCCACAGATATCACATCTAATCATCTTCTTTCTTCTCTGCTGTCCATTTATACTATTACGCTGTGGATGTTAACAATTTATTTATTTCTCATCCATCTGTCTTATCTCATGATATAATAGATTGCACATTTTAATCACAATTCCATAGATTTTTACAATTTTGTTATCTCCTATCTAATATTCTGTCTTTATCGCTATTCTGCTTGTCTGAGGTTGCTGCTGCTGTTAAATGTACCGTTTACCGCGAGGGTGTGAACTGCGAGAATGAATAAAGCTGTTAACTCTTGAAGTGCCAACGGTGACTTTTTTCACAAGTACTCCATACAAGCCCATCTGTCCATACCTCAACCAGATGGGCTAAAACGATTGACACATTGTAGTAATCTGTGTGTATAGTAGAATAAAAGCCATCTGCTTCAGGTTATTGATCTGCCAATAATAATAATACATCTAGTAAATCCTGTAAATCTATGAGCTAACAAATGGAAAATGCTGCTGCAGCTTATATGAGTGAGGTGTGGGTGGATTAACGTCTTACAGGTAGATGTTGCAATGGTCATGGAGAGATAAGAGTGCTTTGGTAGTGCTACAAATAAAATAATGTTTTGTCACTAATACTTTATGCAGAAATATCCACTGGTGTCTGTTTTGTTGTGCTACTGAATACACATCACATGAAGTGAAGCTTTATCAATTGCTAGTCTGAATTAGATAGAAGTAGAAATTGTGACCAAATTACTGAAATTAGATAATAGTATCCTCTCGCTGAATAATGGCAGTGTGTAATGTGTCATGGCAAATGACTGGCCAATAGAGAGGTGGCAATGCCTACTTATCAATGTATTTGGGCTTCAGCTTGATAAGCTTGAATGTCTATCGTTTGTGGGCACAAGTTAGGATAGATGACGGCACAGACTGTTAGATATTAGCTCATATCTTGTTGTGTTTTGACTGTCAGCAAACCTCATTGTCATATTAGGAGATTGTAAATGCCAATTGTAAAGTGAATATTGTTTTCCGCAGGCATACAGGATCCTACGAAAGGATATTGTCCATGTTTATGGTGAATACAAAAACTAGGGAAAGTTTCTTAGCGTTCTTTGCAAAAAGGGTTCTTTTTAAAAAGGGGGGGGGGGAGGGTTATTTGTTGGTTGTTAGGGGCAATTGAGTTCAGGGCAATTGGGCAAGATCGTTAAGAAGAATGTGGAAAAGATTGCTGTGAGCAGGAAATGTTGACATGATGTGGTACTGCTAGCTGGGTGGACTCATAGTAAAAGCAAAGATGTAGTTCACGTCTGATACACATTGGGATATGTTAGGATGAGGGTAAGTTTGTGTTGCAGGCTTTACCAAGCATTTCTCATGGTTTGGCCAATGGTGCATTCTACTCTGGTTTGTTGAATAAAGAGCCACCACGGACGTTAAGAATACATTAAGAATACTTATTAATCTGCGATCTTTACTGATGGATAAATATTTTTGATGGTTGGTAAGAGTAATTCTGAAATCTCTTTCTATCCACATTTTTAAAGCAAAACAACAAACAATGTATGTCATCTATATTATTCAATCTGTTGGTAGTGTGCCCAATACTAATTTTGTTTTATCTTTCATTCCACCTCCCTTCTCTCAACTTGAACCTGTATCCCATGCAGCTACGTAAGGCATACCTGAGGCAACAGGAGGAGATCAAGCAACTCAAGTCCAAGATCCTGTTGAAGGACCAGCGGATTCGCCAACTAGAGAGGGAGCTAGAGCAAGCCAGCAACGAATCAAATGCGTAAAGAGAGAACCACTCCTTAGAAGGGAAATTTCTAAGTCAAAGACAATGCGGAGATGATGCGCTTATTAGACAAGACAAAGTCCCCTGGTGTTTCTTAGCATTTCTGTTGATTTTTACTCTGTTTTGATGGCATTGTTGTTAGTTCAACTGAGTCTAAAAGGTGCTACCTGGATGTTCCGCTGCTTAGTCTTGTGGCTGCTGTGCTTTCAGATGGACTGTACGTGGAATGTGAAGCTTATGAGATGCAAAAAGTCATCAGTGACATTTCATGGAAGTCCAGAGTGTTTAGAGATGCGAACCACAGCACTTTTAAGATTCATGAGTCTTGCGCTGCATGTGTCTCTTCTGATTAGCAGCACAGGATTTTGTTGAGATATGTGAGAAATAATGTGGGTAAATGAGATCTCCAAAACAAGGTTTGGATAATATTTTGAAAGGTATATATTGTTGTATCAGTTGGAGTGAACAGCGTAGTGAACAAAAGCTTGTTGCCTTGCATTACTACAGTAAGTGGATGACAGATAGTGATGAATCAAGGTGTTGATGCAAATAATCAGTCTGTTTTTATTCTGTGGTCGCCTCGGCGTGTCCTAGATACCTGTCTTTGAGTCTGTGGCAACAAGTATTATATAACATTGGATAATAGAAATGAAACATGCAAAGTGTGTTGTAAGGTGTAATGCTACACATGTAAAATTATAGCATGAAGATTTGCCCAAGGTTTTCCCTTAATTAAGAATGTTTCATCATGATATTTTGCTGAATTGTTCGCTTATGGCACTTAATTTTGTTGCATAATTCCCACACAAACACATTCCTAGTCCAAATTTATCCATGAGTATCTAGTTATTAATGTTCTCAGATCAATTCAAGATTGATCCATTTTTATAATTCCTTATGTGGTACCATGACACTGTACATGTACAAGCCAAGTCTTTCCCTTCTCTATGTACTGGTATTTGATTTTACTTATGATTTTGATCAAACGAAGCATGGACTATCATATTGTTTTTATCTGAAATTTGATTTCACACGGCTGCACTTCTAATGCCAATATAAATTGCATATATTGATATATGAATGAGTGATATTATACATATCTATTTAACCAAGTGTGATTTTTACTATTAAGTTTGAGTGTGGTAACACATGAGTGTTGTTTGTTTATGTTTCTTTAATATTTGATAATCATTGATGTAACTCTTTGTGGAAACTATCATTTGACAAATGATTTTACTTAAATAGCTAGTTGTGTTGCTTTTTTATTTCTCTTGTACACTCGCCTTATGCAACAAACCATACCGTACCTCAGTGTCTCAACTCATCTGATCAGTATGTCATGTTTTAATGGATCAAAAACAAGGAGCTACTGCATTCAATAGAGGTGCCATATTACCAGTGTGGGAGAAACATTACCAATGCCAAATTAAATACTGTTCATAATATGATTCCTTATGATGATTTGTTTACAGGAATTGACTTGCTGCAGTATATCAGTGCAATTTTATGAAGTGCCATTGATTTACTTTACTGTCGGGGCAGCGTGGAGTTGTTTTTCCACCGATGAGTGGTTTCGCATTCCATCTGTTTAGAAAGAGTTACCCATTCCTCAAACACATTCCATGCTATAGCAACAGCCAGGAATGAGGCAGAAACCAGTCTCACATTTTAAACCAACCAGCCAAACATATTTTTTGTGCAGTCATGTAGCTGTACATTAGAGATCTCCAGGAACACCAGTGCAATGCAGTGGAACATGCCTACTCCTTTTTCTGACATTTGGTACCTGTGAATCATTGGCAGAAACAAATGAAGTTGATGAAAAAGGTAAACTTATGGGTACTTTTAGTTTTGTCCTGATTGGCACATCCGTAAAGGTGGCCAGGACTCGAGGGGGCTCTTTCTTGCATTCTTGGTTCTCATTAAATTGTAGTGTTCATTTCTAGGTTCTGAATAGAAGTACATATTTAGATATCAATTCTGAACTTAGTTTAGATGAACAATTGAACAAATGTTGTTTTTTCTCTTCCAGCTTTCCATTTTATGACCCCATATTAACTCTTCAAATCAGTGACCATACTACTAGGTGGCAACTCAATTTTCCTCCTTCAACCATGCCCAGGGGGTTTAAGGTGTCAAATTAATATCTCCATTTTTATATGATTTTTAAACATGCTATTTTTCACAGAGAGCAGATTTAGAATTTCGAAATGGTTCATTGACATTGTTATTGTTTTAATAAGAGGATATTGCAATTCTTCACTTTTACCGGGGGAAGTGGGATTTGTTATTTAAAAAAGAATACTGTAAAAGCAAGACCAAAGAGAGTGTCTTTCACATACTTTGTTGGAAAGTTGCTGAATGCCAATTTTGGACTAAATTTAATTTACTAGTTGTAATTTGGTAATGTCTTCTTACATTTGCCAACTATGTGAATACATGAATGTAATAAGTGTATATGTATCTTTTATATTGTAATTAAATTACAGTTGTAATCTTGACATGCATGTGATTTTGTAGATTCTAGAATGATCCATGTATGTGCATGCATGGTCTATATATGTAAACTCCCAGTTGTTGCTTTCAATGTTGAATTATACCGTCATGCCGTTTTCTTGCACCACTCACATGCAAGCAAAGAAGAACTTTAAAGAAACAAGTTTATTTAGTGGGAATCATAACGGCTTAATTCAAAATACCAGACCAGTACAACACTAGCTGAATTATGCAAGACAAACCAAGGGGAGAATATATAGTATTATACCAAGAGATATGCACCATTAGTAGTTGTGCAATACTGATGCATTGTGGAAAAAAAACATGGATGCTTACAACTGATGCAAGATTTTAGAGAGGAAAATAAAGACAGCGCAATGGCTGGAAATGAGACTGAGGATTTATTAACTCTTCTATTAATGATTGGGAGTCTGAAAAGGAGGCTATCAAACAGAGAGCACTGCTAAATCAACCACATTTCAGGAGTATATTTATTTGTTTCTCTTCGTAAGAAAGTTCTGTCAATTTTTATTTGCCATATATGCATGTCACTTCCTTGCATGCCGTTATGAACCAGAGAAAATCCAGAAGTATAATTGTGAGGAAACCTGCAGTAGAACTTTGAACACTGTCTGGCTAGGATTTGATCAGAGAAGGTTTGGGGGAGGGGGCTAATTGAGGTTGTGCCCAGTCATTAACTTCACCACAAGTCTACAACCTTATTGCCAACTCTTGTTTCCCCCTCAAAATTATCCTTGTGGTGCGGCGACATGCATCGCTGGAGAATTTAGCCACTAGACATTGACATGCCCCAACAATATCTGCAGACTGGGTATTAAAGCCTCCATTGTTATGAACATGTAGTGGAAAAAAATGAATGGAGACGGCTGCATTCACAAGCAGTCGTCCGTATAATTGCATCATTCAACAAAATGGCATTGCAGGATCATAAAGTCCCTATTGAAGGGATTCCTGCCCATTGAGCCAACCATGCGTGACATCATTGACACAGATCAAAAGGAAGGTTTGACTGTTGATACCACCCTGCCCCATCACTTAGTCTTGTTTCCTGTCACTGTCATCCCAGGTTCGTGGAGACAGCATATTAGACCTATCTCCAGGTCATGATTCTGCAGTTACTACATGTGTGTGTTTAATGTATAGATTTATGTGTGTTTATATATATTAGCAGAGTTTTGATATATTGTATCAGCTGTTTTATGCAATATTGTGCAAATGTAACTTTTATTTGTTTGTGTATTTTGTGTATTTCTACATGTTTAAAGGAAAGAAAACAACTGTGTCATGCTTTCACATCGGTATCAGCTCATGTATGTTATATAAAAGCTCATGTGTAGATTAATCATTGTTAATTTCATCATAAGCAATCTGCCATTTGTAGAAGGTTTGAACCTGTAAAGATGTATTTGTTTACATAACTTGGCACAGTTGATATATTATTCTTTATTCGGTTCTCCCACCGACAGTAAGTAGGATCTCAGTAAGTCATTCATGCCATGTGTACAAGAGAAGAAATAGATGGGACCAGGGATGTAGATATTAAACCATCTTGTTACAGAAGGCATACAAACCTGTACTGAATAAACAGGATTCTCTTGACGTGCTTTATAGTGAAAATGTGAATTTATTGGGGTAGACAGTGTTCAGGGTAAAAGACAAAAGTAAAGTGAGAAATATGTTACTGTATCTTAAAGTCTGTCTTCAAATTGGATTTGTTTAGAGTGGCATTGAAGGTGGATATCATTTTCATTGCCATGTAAAATCATTTTTCAATCTACAGTGTGACCTGTATAATCTTGCCCATGCTACACAACAATAAGCTTCTCTCTGGAAATCATCTACTTCCATAAATAAATTAAAAAAAAAAAACTTGCCACCTCTTTCAAGATAACAGAACAGTGGAGATTTTCATACTTAATCATTTAATGTAAAGTTTTATAAACATTCCAAGCATTGTTTTTTTTGTTTGTCTATATTAAAATTAATGGACATTTTAAGTGTTTGCATATATTTGAAGATTCAATACTTGTTTAAAGATATTTTAAAGACTGTAAGTTGAGCTTCTTTGGCATATTTCACAAATTTTATAGTAGCTATTAAAGAAACTAAAGCAAACTTACTGTGTGAATGTGAGAAGCTCCATATGACATGGTAGGAGTATCTACATCCATGTTCCATAATTGGTTTGGACCAGGGCTGTGTTCCTCATATGGAATTGTTTTTTGTAAGTTTTTCATTTTCCTTTAAAGAAATGACGAATGCTATCAATTAGGATCTGTAAAATAGTGCCTTTTAGTTCCTGTCTGTGCATTTGTCAGTTCGATAGTTTCTAACCTTACAATCATATATACATGTTGTATATAGATGTCTTGATTGTGTGCATATAATATATGTATATGTTATTTGTAATATTGTCAGAATTTTATGAACTTTGATTTTACTGTCAATTGTCGCGACAAATTTATCTCCAGTCAGTTGGTGGAGTAAGAATTTCAAATAAAATTTAGCACCATGTGCCAATGGATTGTACTGCTTGAGACTGGTATGCCATGCTGTGACTACAGAGGGAAGAAGGGAAAGAGAAGAACGAATAGTGAGGTGGAGAGATATCCAATTGAGAGATGAATTTATGGTTACAGTTCAATATTCCGAAGGTTCGTAATTCCGAAACACGTAAATTGCCTATACCTTGATGCTCCGAAAAGGAAAAAGGGTTCGTTAATCCACGCATTTGTGGCGTTATTCCGAAGGTTCATTAATCCAAAAATAAAATGGGGTTCGTTATTCCGATGATTCGTTAATCCGAAAACGAAATACGGTTCGTTACTTCAAAGGTTCGTTAATGAAAAAACGAAATAAGATTCGTTTTTCTAAAGGTTCGTTTATCCGAAAATGAAATACGGTTCGTAAGTCCGAACCTTCGGAATAACGATCCTTGGAACAACACAAACCATTTTACGGTTTTGGACAAACGCACCTGTGGAATAACGAATCTTATTTCTTTTTTGGACGAATGAACCTTCGGAATAACGAGCCTTATTTCTTTTTCGGACTAACAAGCCTTCGGAAAAACGAACCTCATTTCTTTCTCGGACTAACGAACCTTCGGAATAACGAACCCTATTTTGGCCCACTTATGGGGTGAAGAAAGGAAAGGAGACATGACTATTTTTAGCTTTAGTTTTCGGTGTTTTAAACCAAAAATAAATGGGATGAAATGGAGGGAGAAGAAGAGGGTGGGTGTTGATGAGAGTTGTGAACTAGTCACAAAGTAGTGATAAAGAGAAAAGACAGAAAAGAAAGTGAGAAAAGTGTAAAAAAGTTATAGTCAGTTTTGCAACTAACTATAGGTTTCTTTCGAAATCTGAAAGAGAGAGTATCAGTCTCGACGTTTCGGGCAGTGTGCTCTGTCCGTCATCCGGAGAATAACTCGAAGAAACTAACGTGCGTGCCAAGTATTTCCGGGATCCGAAGGGATCCGAAATAACCCGAGAGTGCACGAAACTGGCCAATAGGAATAGAGCGTTTTGTTTTCGGACCAACGAACCTTCAGAGTATTTGAAACTTTGGAATAACGAACCTTTGGAATAATGAGTGCTTCCCAAACTTATATGTGTGAAATATTTGATAGAGGTATGTTGCAGCTTGCCATATTTTTTTGAGAAAACAGAACAGTGAGGAAAAAACTTAATGGTAAAGAATAACAATTCCAAGGGTTGGCTTTTGCTTGCCTATGAATTGGAGATTTTAAGATGTTGCGCATAAATGAAAGGGAATAATTGTGAAGAATGCATAGCCTGGCGAAGAGAAAAGCTATCGGAATTCAAGGTCGAGAGATATATTTGACAGGGAAATTGCAGATATCAATTATTACTTACAAAAGTTTGTCTTTTTTAGCTGGCACACCAAATGATCCCTGACCCTTTCACACAGGACTTGAACAGAAGCACAAGCTCAACATTGATGAATCATAATCACATACATGTCTGATCATTTATTTGCAACGATATCTGCAAACAATCAAAGACAGAGCCACAATAATTACTTGACATGATTTAAATAATTGCCAACAGAGTTGCTTGTGAAGTGTTCACACTAAATAGTCAACATTCATGGTGAAAGGGTGCACACACATTGTAAGCAGAACGAAACAGAATTACATCAAGCCCAATAAAAAAAAAACTGTAAAAATAGCCAAATAATCCTGAAATTATCTGGAATGCACAATTTAAGTTTGCAAAAATGTTGATTTTTACAAAAATATATACAGTAGATTACTAGCTTTTGCTTTTGATATAAAAAAATCTCTCGACTACACTACCGGTGAGACCAGAGCCTTAAAACAACCCTCTATTGTTATGCCTATACATGCAGGAAGTTTTCTACTGGTTCGTCATTATATGATAGTTTTTATATATGCAAAGGCATATTTACAGGCTGTCGATCAATCATAGTTTGCACTTGCACCACTACGTACATGTATGTCCATCTTACCTTTCCCAATGCGAAAGGAGTTGCACTTTAAAGGACAAAGACTGAAACATTGAGATGTATGAAGCAGCATGCATGTTTTTACCACAAAACCTACATGTACCACTAGTTCATCACATCAGTTTGTATATACATGAGATTAAAAAGTGATCAGGTATGTGCGCCGCAGTGAAACTCCATCCATTTACCAAGATATCATGTATTTCATGCATTTGCCACGAGCCCAAAATCAATCGATCGCTATTTACAGCTAGAATCTACACACAAATTCTTTTTACACTGATATTAAATAGGCCATATTTCATTTCCTTATGTTGGTGTCTATGAACAACTCAAACACCCTGTAAATTATATAACATTCTGACATACTTTGATATCTTTTTAAAAAGGATTAAAGGCCCCTTTTGACACACAGTTAAGAATTAAGTAATCCAAGAATGGAACATGAACACGGGAAATGTTCTTTAAAAATCATGTCGACATAAAGACTTTAAACCCAATGTACAGTTGAATAAAAACAGAATCTGTTTAGACTCATTAAAATCATACTTTTACATGAATTTATCACACACTCTCTTTCTCAGGTGCGTTGAACACAAAAAGCCTTCAAAATAGACACATTTATAACTCAACATGTAAATGTACATACATGAATGAACAATGTCATAAATAGATCAATAACTTAATACATGTAGAAGCATAAATAATACATTTGCAGAGTGAAAGTATCCAACAACTAATCCCTCTTTACATTATGCTTATACTATATGACAGGGTATATGTATGTTTATGAACCAAGCTTTTAACAAATTCAGCAGTTCAGCTCTCTGAATACATTACAACTTTGCTCTAAAACTTTGTAGGGCATATCTAGGGTCACTAACTAAAATCCCAAACTGGTTGGTATGATATATGATAGTCACATTGAGATCCCACACGATCAAAGTCTCATACTTTCATTGACCATTGCACAGCAGGTTTAAACAATCCCAAGTCTAACAGGTAGTCTCCACAGGAGTGGATCTCTTCTGCAGATATTACTGAATTCTGTCCGATATTGCCTGAACCACCGGAACAATAACCAGGCCCAGCTGGTGAAATAACTAATATTGAATCAAAGACAAACAATTCAAATCATACATGGTAACATACATAGTATACTCAGCTTCTTTTGTGTGGCATATAACTAAAATGTTGAAAGGGAGTATACCGTACTGTGAAGACAAAAAGGCCTTCAAAAAGTGATGGTGAGCAATCGTCTTTCCGATGGTCTTAAATTCATGTATTGTCCATTTTAAAAATTTGCTGAAAGTTATTTGCCCTAAAATTATCCACATTTGGAGTAATTTGTGATTATAGCACAGATCCTCAATTTGTTCAGGCCGAACATTTCAAGAATTTGGAATTACTTATTACTCCAATCACTAATCACTAATTACTCCAAATGAGGATAATTTTAGGGCAAATAACTTTCAGCAAATTTCTAAAATGGACAATACATGAATTTAAGACCATTGGTAAGAAGATTGCTCACAATCACTTTTTGAAGGACTTTTTGTCTTCCCATTACAGTATATTCCCTTTAATAGAATCAACCTGTCTCCAAGGATCACTGTCTACAATAATCACCTGTCTGTAAAGACCATTTAATGTGAATCCCTTCAGAGCAGTTTGCCTGTCATTGCACCTGTCTATAGAGACTACCACTCCATGAATAATACTTGTTTGGTTTCACTAAGAGAAGAATGAAAAGGTGTATATTTACACCTGTCTATACATACCATCTTTCCATAAAGACCACCTGCTCAGGTTCCCTAAAGGCCGTCTTTATACAGAGGTTTTACTATATGCACTTTCATTTCATTCACTGGCCAATAAAGCTAATCACCCCTTCCCTTCCAAGGTAATTTGAACAGAGAAAGAACTCGGCCAACTTCTACTGCAAAAATGACTACAGAAAATCTACAAGAGCATAGAAACTTTGGTATAGGCACTGAAAAAAGTTCTGCATCAGCAACAGCATCAAGATAAAGAATTAAGTGAAACATTTTTTTTTAATTCAAGCGAATCATAATTTCTTGTTGCATAACCGGGCATTGCCAAAAAGCATGGTCATGCAGGTTTAATATCAAAGAACTTCAATAGTTCTCCAATTAACTTTTAAAAAGAAATTACAGATGAATCGCTTTTAAAGATAATGTCACTTTGACATGTTCAGTGCATCTTAAAGTTGGAAGAAGTTCAAAAGAAGGCAGTTGTTATATTACTTAATATATTGGTACAATACTGAACAATACTATGTGTTATCTATAGTATAATTGAGAAAATATATGATTATTTCAAACTAATTTAGCTTCTCAATAATTGACGATTTGAATCTTATATATATATATTGTTTGACATAAAGAATATTGCATTTTTTGGCTTAAACTTCTGTCTGTAATCACAGATTTCAACTTATGAAACATTCTGCATCAAATGCACAATGAAATTGCTTTAAAAAGCCACTTGTATTCGACTACAAAATGGTCTCATAATCATTCAGGTAGCATGAAACTGCACACGTATAATGGGACAAATATTTATTGATAAAAATTTTAAGCTACTAATGGCTGTGTTTCACCTCAATATAATCTTTTTGGCATAAAAAAAAAACATGACATACATTTCATTAGCATTATACTGTACAAAGTCGTTTGTGTACCGGATAATTAAAAATACGCATAAGTGTGAATTGTGACTTTACTCATGTACATGATAAAGCAAAATATCAAATCAAATTCAAGAAATGCTCAATCTATATACCTGAGACTACCATTAAAATGAGACAAAATAAAGATAAACAATCAAAATGGGACATTGAATTTCACATTTGTGCGGGATCTAAATATGTACAAAAAAACAGCTGAAAAGGATAACGTGACTAGACGGAAGAGGAGGGAAAGGTGGAGTACCAGAGTATAAAATATATTTACAAAGCACAGCAAGTGATGCAAAAAAGTATGCATAGCGAGGCTTTAGAACATATAAGACACATGTTGAACAGGTTGAAAGTGAATGTAAAAAATAAACTGCTTTAAATACTAACTAATGGAAATGATAAACAACTTTATCAGTATTCACAATAGTAGATACAATATTGAATTACATACACATTTTGACCATAGCAATTTTTCATTGGACAATGTCATTCAAAACTGCTTTTAAAAACATGTTACAGATAGTGATTAAAAAAACCCAGGGATAACTTAATTCTAAATAATGATGGCAGCATGAAATCAAATCAGGAGGTAGAGATTTTTTTCCATAGTAACAACTTAAATACAACATCAGGATACAATTGGACATTCATTAATTGAAAAAAATAAATTTCAATTAACTCTTACATTACTGGGCATTGAAAACCTAGTTCTCAATGTCGCAAATAACTATAAAATATCACTGTATGCATGTACGTATGCGTATACTTCCGGTCTTGTAACCCAAACACATAGTGCTTTGCATTGGTGTAAGGAACCCCTTGTCAAGAAAGTTCTACTACAATCATCTTCTGAAACATCTCGTAGGAACTCTCCATCTTACAGTACAGTAGCAAATATAGGACAAAATTCGGTGTAAAAGTGGTTAACCGGGAAAATTTTGATGATAATATGATTATTTGCACAGACTGACTTATACAACTGGAAGTGCCTAGTTTACCACTTTACATGCCAAAAGACAGAAAAGTGTCACAGCGCCACGTACAGTGATATTTTACAATTATTCAGACAGAACCTAGGTCGGGGACATATATGTATGATTGAAATTGAATGGCTAGAAGATAATAAACTGACTTGTTTCTTTGAAAAGTTAAGACATGTTTGTACATATGATTGCACAATAGCATAACCACCATGTTCCTACCGTACAGTAGGAATGGCTATTACATGCATTACATTCTCTAGTAGTGCACATACACTTCAAAATCTACTCGCATTCCTTCATATCAATCCTGAAATACAGCCTGCCACATGTACATGGATTTTTTCTTTCTTATTCATGTACATCGAAATGTATTTCTAGTGTGGAAAGGTTAAACTCAACAAAGTCAAGTTTATTTGGAAGATGCACCCGTAATTAAAAAAAATCATGACAAAAGAATATTTCTTATCATGGAAAATCAAATAATATATAACCACTAAAATTAAAGAGCAGGATACGCGCCGCTATTTTGGCACACACAAATCAGAGATTTAGACAGAATATGGTCCTTCTAAACCATTCCAAATGATCTATATATCTGCTACTACTGATAATAGATTGAATATAGGAATTCAATTTCCCATCATCCCCAAAATTCATCAATGAGGCAGGGGCTCGTGCCTATATTCAATGTATGTACATATGATGTATGTACATAATATAATAGCGTAGTAGCGTGATATTGTACAATAATACAATAGCGTAATAACATAAGTAAAGCAGCATGATTTTTATGACTAAATTTACAAGATGATATACCTGATCACGCATGCAGTCTATTATGTAATGAGATGGATCATGATACCAGAATGCAGAGCAGGATATCTATCACTCTAAACAGCCAATGCAGGCAGGTGGGTCAGTGTCCACACTGTAAACCACCATCAATGGCCTATACTCTGAGGTTTAACACAAACAATGCACTAAACCTAGACTTTCTTTCTGGTATGCCAAGTAAAACAGCATGAAACTTTATTACACAGACAACAGTATCATGATATATAAAGAATTATTTTGTCCTCAGAATCTTTATGGTAATTGAGTATGTCTACATAATTACAATGAACAATTTAAATCACCCACTGCTGTGATTCTGTGATGAAACTCAACTATTTTGCGACAGCACCAGATGATTTATTTGGAAACCCATAAAGTTAGTCTATGTTTAGTACACGGTCTAAGTTAAACAGCTGTTGTCAATAATGGCCATTGCGTGTGTACAGAACACAATTCTGACAACTTTCTTCATCATCATGAATATCAACGCTTTTTGTTGACATGAAAAATGGATGCAACATTTCTCACTGCTAGCCTGAACGTTCATAGACCCACTCTCTACCTCTGCTGGGAATGGAGGAGTCCAGCCTCTCCTTACTCATAGAGCTCCTTCATGTCTGCCAGGGCCTGGATGAGATGCCTGACATAGCGCTGGGAGTCGGTGCTAGGGCAGGAGTGCTTGGAGGAGACGTGGAAGAAGAGTCTGGTGTCTTCAGGGATCATGTAGCCAATGCCGTAGCCAGCGTCAGACACCGGGGCAAACCCACCACCAGGGCAGGCCTAGCAAGCAAAGCAAACCAAACAAACAACGCTCATCAATTCCATCCAACGTTGACCAAAAAAGTCACCTTCACCGTAACAATTTAATTGATATCTTTATTAGCTTTGTTAAAAAGCACAATACAATACAAAAATATAAAGCACATAATCATACACAAGAACCCACATTTAAAGGCACGAATACAAACATGTGTACAATAACCCCTCAACAAAATCACAAACAAAATTATATCGAACTACCGGTACTTGGCCCACAGTAACCCCCATCCCCCTTACAAACAAGAAAGGGTACATGTAAGTCTAAGCTATCTTGCAACTTCGTCCCACGCGCCGCCAACACACAATTCGCAACAAACGAGGGAAAATGGAATCACTGATTGATGCATACACTAAGGAATGTCGAAAGGCCAAAGAGCAGCAAGAATGTCAAGACAAAGCATACAACTCTCCTCAATTTGATCCAAAGTTGATCAAAAAGACACAATCTACCATAATGATAGTGATGAGGGGTAATGGAAAGACTGATTGAGTCATAACTCTTACGAATGTCAAAGAGCCAAAGAGGCAAGAGCAGCAAGAATGTAAAGACAGGCCTGGCAAGCAAACATACAACTCTCATCAATTTGTATCAAACTTGATCACAAATTTTCTATCCACTATGAGGTATTACCCATGCATTATTCTTCTTTGTTTGCTCATTTGCACTTAAAATAATAAGCTTGTGCTCGATAATGATTTATTGTCTTTAATTGCTGAATAAAATTGTAGCATCTTGAATGATATCATATCATATCGTATCATATTACCACTATTATCAATATCGAAAGGGCCTAATGGTTGAATTTGGCACATATCGATACAAATGCACGAATACATAAAAGCACTGTAAACAGCAAACAAAATGTGAACATTCCTGAAGCAAACTCTCAAACTGTGAACTTGCTGCACTGACTGTAATATTACACATATGAATGCTTTTTGTTCCAGTGCTGCATTTTTACATTAGTAACCCACACAGCACCAATCGAGCAGCGTTTCACCTGGCGCACATGGGATTTAGTCTCACCTTGTCCTTATATCCCGGAGCGTTGACATTGATCCTACCAGGGATCTGTGACTGAGGGATCTGGCTCGTTGATAGGGTCCATGGGAGGGTGAGGGCGTGCTTCAGAAAGTCACTATCCTGGCGGGGTAAGAATATTGGTACACATGTTGATTGACTGTGACTGGCATATTGAACAGCATTTACAAAGACTCACAAGTCACCCAAAATTCAGCGGTTTCTGTTATCCTAAAGATCCAAAAGCAGAGATGTACATGGCACAAACTAATGTGTGGTGACCAGCGAAAAAATTATATTGGGGCTCAGGGTGATTTATCCCCATTAGGCAGAAAAGAGCCCTACGTAAAAATATATTGTCATTATTTGGTATGATGGAATCAGGACATCAAGCTTGCAATGCAGCCCCTGCTTATCACATTTTTCCCCCTCCCCCTTTCTGGTAGCTTCCTGAGAGGTTGCAGATGAGGTAACAAATATGTGCCTTACCATTATTATGAACATGTTCTTTTTACACAATCAGGTGATTTACCTGTTTTAGATAAGCTTTCGCTACTCCAATTTGTTAGTTTCCTCAGACCTGTACACCATCTCAGTATTCAGAGTTCTGAGCAAGCTAACAGATCCAGTGAGTGAAAACTTTCCTTAGACAGGTAGATCTCCTGATTGCGAGTAAAGAAAGAAAAAAAACAGCCCCCCCCCCCCCCGATGCAAATCGTTGGCAACACTATTTCAGTCATAAATAACATGAAAGCTATTGTTTTTCATTGGTAAAAATAAAAATAATGATACATTTATGAATTTTGGCTAGATACAAAATTTGCGTTGGATTTGTACATGAAATCACGTTTTTGAGCAATTTTTGGTCTGACGTGCACATACAAAATGTTACGTAACTTCAGAACCGCGTAACCCTGCGTCGCAAATTTGGTTTTAAAAGTTACATGAGACTTGGGGAAAAAAAGTCATGAAATGTCGCGGCACGATCTTTTCGCAAAAAATGTCGAGGGGGGGGGGGGCTTTTTTTGCCCCATCTCCCCCCCCCCCCCCCCCCGGCGAGATAGGGTTAAGCATTAAGCGGTTTTCCTTACCATGTTGGAGCCCTTGCAGGCGACGTAGAGAGCGAAGAGATGGCGGTCGAAACCCTCGCCATTCATGCAGGAGCGGAACGTGTCCTGGTGTCTCACCACAGACTTCTTAAGGAGAGCTTGTTTCTCAGCCCTGCTAGCCTTGGGGTCTTCCATCGCTCTGAGGGACAGAGAGGATGGAAACATGTCACAAATCAAGAGGAACCAGGCTTCTCTCCAATCAGACTATGGATTTGTGCAAGCATGCTTTGCACTTGAAATTCACAAAATGTCTAATGATCTAACAGGTTTCAAAATGGTAGTCCAAAGAAACAAGCTGGTTGTCAATTTAATGAAACTAAAATTACTTGTATAAAATCAGTTAGAATTCTTATTTCAGGCTGCTGACACTGATCTAAAAATCTTGTATTAAACGATTGAGTAAAAATAAAGCTTGAGGAGTAAAATATGTCAGTCCTTTACTCTACTTTTCAAGGGAATATACTGTACTGGGAAGAAAAAAAGCCTCCAAACAGGTAATCATGAGTAATCTTCTTGCCAATGGTCTTAAATTCATGTATTGTCCATTTTAGAAACTTGCTGAGAGTTATTTGCCCTTAAATGATCCACATCTGATGTAGTGAATGAAATTGTTCAGGCCGAACATTTTGAGGTTTTGTGATCACCTATTTGAGGGCTTTTTGTCTTCCCAGTACAGTATATGCCCTTTAAAAGATTTGGCAACACAATATCAACAATTTTGTTGACCTCATTCCTCTTGACCAAAGTAGACACGAGATGTAGTTCTGAGCCTACTGCATTGAAAACACCACATATTCTCACTAATAGGGAGCAGTGGCCATATTCATGAAACCTTACTTAGCCTAGTTAGTTGCTGAGGGGCTAGGATGGGAAGATTTATTTTTCGAACTATAAGACGCATGTTTTTTTCCCTTGAAAATCACGCCAAAGTCAGGGTGCGTCTTATCCGCGGCGTTAGCAAAAGTCAAGTCTTTAAAACCAACATGAATTCACATGTACGGGATTATGCATTGTATGACAACATTCAACAAAAAAAATAGATTGCTTTGAAGTTTGATAGCCCGACACAATTGACATAGCGGTAATACAATCTCAAGCACATCATGAGCATAATTACCAGTACTAAGAAAGCACCAGGACTAGAATTTGTCCGAGACACCTCAAAGATACCGCTAAGGAAAAAGCATGGCTCAAACTCTGAAACTCCGTTAGAAGGGGGCCACCATTTTTCTTTGATCTCTGGCCATAAGGTTTCGTATATAGCGCCATCTCGCAGCCGGATCAAAGCCTGTAATCAAAGAGACTTGGCGCCCCCATATAGCAAAGTTTCAGAGTTTGAGCCTTAGCTTTCTCCTTCGCGGTATCTTTGAGGTGTCTCGGACAAATACTAGTCCGGTAATTATGCTGGTGATGTGAATGAGATCGTATTACCGGTACATCAATTGTGTCAGGCAATCAAAGCCATCTATTTTGTTGAACGTTGTCACACAATGCATAGTCCCATACATGTGTATACATGTTGGTTTGAAAGACCCAATTTTTAAAAAAAAATTTAAATTGTGTGCTCAAAGGCGGGTTGTGTCTTATCTGTGGGTGCGTCTTATCTACCATTCGATACGGTAAAGCCCAAGGGGAAAATGGCAAAATCTCTACTTACAGGACGAAAGCTTTGCACTCCTCGGTGAAGGATCGGACGGTCTCTGTCCTGCCTTCCCGGTACAGTCTGACGGCGCAGGACTCATAGGTGAGGGCGAACTTATGGCCAGAGTCTCGGTAGTAGGCCAGCTGCAGAGCTGCCTGGATGAAGCCATCAGGGCTCAGCTGGGGGTGGGGCGGAGAGAGAGAGAGAGAGAGAGAGAGAGAGATAGAGAGATGGTATGAGATAGTTGATCCCATGGTGTAGCCGGACTGAGGTTTAATGGGATTTTTCTGTATGGCGAATAGAGAGTTAATGCTCAGGCTAAAATGTGCATCCAGTTATCTGGTTTACACAAACACAACACTAGACGTTCACAATGAGTTAGCAAACAGAAAACTATGTGAAACACACAATCCTTACAATGTAACACTAATGAAACAAAAGCATTCATTATTCAAATTATGTTCTAACACTAATAAAACAAAAGCATTCATTATTCAAATTAACTGATCTGACTTAACAAAAGGGATTCAAAACACTTAGAAACCTCTCATGTTTACCAGCAAAGAAAAGAATTGAACATTCTAGTCTGCCCTGATATAACTAAATGAATTATTCGAAATATAATTCAATAAGTTAAGCAATATGTCAAAATATATTATGTCTGGCCTCTGCAATCCTATTTTCCAAGATGACTGAGTTCCCCCAGTCAGTGATCTCACCCTTACATGGAAGAAACCAAAGACCCATTCTTACCTTGGCTTTCTTCATGACTCCCTTGCCACACTCGTCATGAGTGACGACCACGTGATCGATGTCTGAACATTTCTATGGGAGAAACAACACAAGGGAACATCTCACCACGGCTGCCAACCTGAATCAAAACATTTCAGTATTCTAAAGGCTGAAAATCAGTATTTGGATGGAAATAAGCAGTATGCTCAAATATAGACAATAGAACAAACAACCCATGAACTACCAGTAGAACTTATGAAATCAGTATTTTGTATGAAACCTTCGGTATTCTTCTCAAATTTTAGTATGAAATACTGAAAATCAGTACTACTTAGCAGCTTTGTCTCACTCATTCAGAAATACAGAGCATCCATTTGTTTACAAAATCAAGCATTATTATGCCTGAGTATAAGCTAAGCATTCAATGCCTTCTTGATATCCTGTAGTAAGCTTTTTTAACAAAACTTTATGAAAACTGAATATTAATGAGCCAGAATAAATAGACTCTGGTTTCTCATGCTTTGTGACTGCATAGTCCACCATTCATGGCTTGGTGAATAAGTGGCTGCCTGGATAGCAGGTACATGTCACTCTGGTTCCAAGATTTTTTAAAATTTATTTTTCATCCATTTACAAGATCAGTCATTAAAGCATTATTCCTGGGTGGGGGTCAAAACAAGATTTCCTTAGAGTGCACTTTCAGTATGAAGAAACACAGATAAACTTGACAAAAGAACTTTGCAGAGAGGTGGATTAAAATACCATATCATCAAGTCACAATGAAGATTCCCAGTATCTAAGAGCACTGCTGCCCAACATCTGTTTCATCCCATTATATGCTGCAGTTTGGGCACAGTTATTATTTTTTTTCTTAAAAAAATGAATTTCAGAATATTTAGCCAGCTTGTCTCCATAACAATTTATCTGTTGGCATTTCCAAGAAGCCTGTATGCTTATTGGCATGAAAAATTTATCTTTCAAATTCTACATTTATGTGAATACAAAACAGTGTGAGAAAAGATCAACTATGTCCCACAATCCCTCCGAGACTGCTGTCCATGTTGATACCTTGAGATGGATGTCCTTGGCTTCCAAGACAATCTTCTGCAGGCCTGGCTCTACCTCCCACACCAAGGGCTGGGGCTGCAGACCCTTCTTACTGGCCCAGTTCTTGGCTGGGGCACAGTGGCCATTGGGGGTGTACAAGGTGGGGTCGATGTGCCTGGTGGTGGGGGGGGGGGGTAAAACAAATGATGTCAGTATGGTCTTAAAGGCACAGAGGGCAGCCCATCCTAGCACGAGCTGACCATACCATGATCAAGTTACCATAATCAAGTTAAGGCAAACTGTTCTTGTTACCCTCCTCTTCATGAAATCAACAGCGTTTTGCTCCTAATCCACCTTAATTATACCAATTTCTGGTCATATCCACTTACACCTAAATAAGTCACTTTCACACCTATAATTACATTATCACATTGACAACGTACAGTAATCCTACGTGAATAATTCTTCATCACTCACTCTTCCATCAGTGCATATTCCAGCATGTTTGCCATAAACACATCCCTGTTATGTTAAGCGATTGCATTATCACTTTCACAAACGTTCTTTCTACCCATATATATGAACACATCTGACTCACTCTTCCATTAGTGCATACTGCAGCATGTTTGCCACGGACGTATCCCTGTGTAGTTAAGGGATTGCATAATCATGTTCATAAATGCTCTTTCTACCCATATATATGAACACATCTGACTCACTCTTCCATCAGTGCATACTCCAGCATGTATGCAATGAACACATCCCTGTTAAAATATTGGCCTTACAATATCACGTTTACAAACGTTCTTTCTACCCATATACATGAACACATCTGACTCACTCTTCCATCAGTGCATACTGTAGCATGTGTGCCATGAACACATCCCTGTTAAAATATGATCATTACAATATCACGTTTACAAACGTTCTTTCTACCCATATATATGAACACATCTGACTCACTCTTCCATCAGTGCATACTCCAGCATGTGCCATGAACACATCCCTGTTAAGATATGGGCATTACAATATCACGTTTACAAACGTTCTTTCTACCCATATACATGAACACATCTGACTCACTCTTCCATCAGGGCATACTCCAGCATGTGTGCCATGACCAGCCCATCCCCCCAGGAGTGCTCCACGTTCACACCCGTGGTACCGTCGTTGAAGACCAGGATGTGGAAACACTTGTCAAACCAGATGTTGCCTCCATCCCCGCTCATGCTGTACTTGCCTCGAGTGCTCATGTCAGGGAAGCTCTGGTCCTCCAGGGTCATCTGAGGTCATGGGAAAGAGCGGGGTCACTCCAGGGGTCATGAATTAGTTTGAGGTCGGACAGTATTGTTACCAACAGACTGATCAAAACACATTTCAACCTCCCTCTCCCCAACCCCCAACCCCTATTTTCCAAGGGTGAACGCCCTAATCCTTGTCACGTCATCATATATTATACCACATTGAGGGGAAATCAACAGACAAACTTCCATGGCACAAACACAGGTACAAGGCTTCTTGATTACCCAAAACTTTTAATTAGTACCAAACAGAGGATACAAAGTTTTATTTAGTGATTTGCTACGGGTAAAGAGGTCATTATGTATTACCTATGTTATATTAGTAAATGTCTCAAAGTGCATTGCTCATTAGAATATTCAGAGAACTCAGCATCACATTAATACTGTTACAATCATGGCAAAAAGAACATGAAGAACTCTGGACAATAAAGGACCTACTGGAAGGTCAAAGGTCAATCTCACCATGAACACAGATGACTCCAGTACTTCCAGAGTCTGGGCGTTGACCCCTGAGCTGAAGTACTGCTGCCTGATGTGGGACCACTCACTCCGCTTCATCGTGGTCAGGGACGCCAGGAAGCGACCAGCCTTGGCCTCCTCAGAATCTGTAGCGGGAGGGGAAGGGTTAGATGTAAAGATAAGGTAAGGAGGGGAGCAGGGGCAGGGGTAACGGGATAGGAGGGGGGGGGGGGGGTGAGGGGAAGGGCAAGGTGGGGGCAGGAGGGGGGGAGGTGCATAGAGCAGGTATGGAAGGGAGGAGGGGCAGGGGGTAGGGGAAGGTAAGAAGGGGCAGGGAAGGGGAAGAGAGAAGTAGAGAGCTGAACTCTTTGCATACTGTTACAAACATTGCTGATATCTACTGAGACAGACTAGACCCACTGACTGACATCACAGCAGAAAGTTTTGGTCAGGAGGGGGGGGGGGTCTGGAGGTGTGCCTAGAAGGAGAGATGCTACGGACCCTTTGTGTGAGATGGATGAGCAATTGTGATGGGGCTATGAGTAGTTTGGCAGCAGAGGACTTGCCGATCAAGTTGGGTTCTGAACCTTGTGATGAGAAGATCTGTATTTCCCCTCTGAAAGAATTAGAACTATGCATAAACTTGGTTGTGAAAATCAGTATTTTCACTAACACCTTAAGTTCAGTATGCAAGAAAAACATGGAAAGAACACCTTCAAACCTGTTGTGAAGTATATTCTTAGAGGAGAAATTATGTTTCACAGGGGATCTCTTGTCCCTTTTTTTGTTTCGGGGGGGGGGGGGGGGGGGGCTCTTTTTTGCACTCATCATCACCATCATCATCACCATCATCATCATCATCATCACCATCACCATCATCATCACCATCATCATCACCATCACCATCACCATCACCATCACCATCATCATCACCATCATCACATCATCACCATCATCACCATCATCACCATCATCATCATCATCATCGTTGTCATCGTCAACCATCATCATCATCATCATCATCATCATCATCATCATCATCATCATCATCATCATCATCATCACCATCCTCAAATCATCCTCATCAGGGGCCATCTTCAGTGTCAAGGTTGGCCTGCCCTTGTCATATTTTTTCTTGGTACCAACCTTCTCTCTTGGCGGCATCTTCTAGGATCCACTCCATCTGTTTCTCAATGGCTGCGGCTGAGATCAGCTTGCCTCGCTTGTTGTGTGGGTTCAGCTTGTAGTACAGGCCCTTGCAGAAGATCACCACATGCTGTGGGGATCAAGAACAAGGTTCAACTAAGCTAAACTAAATGTTTCCATGGTGAGAGTGAGAGCAAATAGTAACACTTTCGGTAGCACCATGTGGCTGTTTTCTTGCAGGACAATTGACCCACGTATGGGGTGAAGAATGGAGACGCTTTCCCAATACCATAATAACAAAACAAGTGATCAACATAAATATGCTAGTACTGTACTGCCTTTTTGGTTTGAAGTTTGAAGTTTATTTATTATTTCTGACGACCCCTTTCGAGGTATGAGAAATACATAGTAACTTGTACAATACAATTTATATATATAAATGTATATATATACACACATATGTTTTCTTTAAGAAAAAGAAAAGAAAACAGTTTCGAAATACATGTACATGTAATAGTATTTGCAATATTTACAAGTATTCACAGAAGCAATGTATTACAGTTTATAACACAGGCCTATAAAAATGTTTGGATCAATTTATGTCTTAAATTTCACCATTATGAGTTTAATGAACTTGGCAAGTTGTGATAATTTCTTTGAACTTCTCGTGTTAAATAATGATGACATTTTCAAGATATTTGGACGAATCACATAATAGCGAGAAATGTATTTTGCTCTATCATCTGAGAAGTAAGTACATTCAAACAGATAATGAAATTCATCTCCTATAGCATTCAAATCACATAAATTACATTTCCTTTCAGATCTAGGTATATTTACATATCTACCTGCAATACATGGCAGATGATGATTACCGCATCTAAATTTACATAGGTTTATCCTATCATTACAGTTCAGTTTTCTGAGATATGATTCGAAATCAAGATTATCTTTTACTATCCTATAATTTATGCATTGGCTATTATTTTGGACTTCATTGTGCCAGTTTTGCTTTATTGTATCTCGTATTCGTTGTTCAAAAACTAATTTCACCCAGTTTACATTCACCTGTTTCTGCTCTAACCAGATATGGCTTAATCCAGACTTATCCAACAAATCAATAATATTTGCAACCCATTTTGAAGTAAACGAACATTCAACATCTTCATGCATTGATTTCATTAATTTGAACATCATACAGGATAATTTACTCTGCTTACCACTGAGCAATCTGCACCAAAATCCTATAATTCGTGTGGCAACTACATTTGAAAGTTCATATCTACCAGTTTCTCCGTAAATCATGCAAATAGCTGTTGATTTATTTACCTTCAAAACATTTCTCAAAAAATTTCGATAGAAAATTTCAACCTGCGTAATATCTTCAAAGCCCCAAATCTCACTACCATATAGTAGTATGGGAAGCACAACCTTATCAAATAGTTCGCAGGCGATATCTGGTGGCAGAAGAAGTTGTCTTATTTTACCAAGAATTTTGAACATTGCTCTTCTTGCTTGACTCACTTGTTTTGATATGGCCTTTTTAAATCGGCCATTGTAGTTCATGGTTATTCCAAGATAAATGTAATCATCAACTATCTCAAGTTCATTATCACCGAAGGAAAATAATGGTTTCTTACGAATTTTCCCACGAGAAAAAATCATGACTTTGGTTTTCGAGGTATTGACAGTTAAATTCCAAAGAAGGCAATAACTCTTTAAAGCATTAAGGGCTGTTTGTAAATCTGTAGGATTTTCAGCCATAATGATTGTGTCATCCGCGTACAATAATACATACATGCGTAGGTATACCTCAATTTCATCATCACTTAAACAACTTCTTATCTGATCAGCAACATAACTTAAACCTTTATATGAACGACTAATATAATATTCAAAATCGACCAGTGATTGATTTATTCACAAACATTCTATACCCATCGTCTTGCTTGTGTGTTTTCATTCTTTCATTAGTCCATCTACAATCAATGTTGAGGTAGTGATTGGTGGTATTTTTTTCAAGACCTACGTCCATGTAACAACCCTTCCATTTTAATATTACGAGGTTTACGGGGGTCGAAATATCAGATTCTCTGCGTTTTTGCGTGATTTGAATACATACCAAACTCTTACCGGAAGTATACGTCCCAAGAGCAAGCCATCAGGTATCGATTATCGGGAGGTAATATCGCTTGATATCGACTATATGCGATAGGGAGAATTACAACTCTTGAGAGTTTACATGTAGTTTATTATACAGGGAAATGAAGCATCTGTATTGTGGTGCATGGACAGATCATACCATACCTTTGAGAAATCATAGTGGACCAGCTCATCACATTCTTCTCCAGGAACCCTGCAAGAAATAAGGAGGTATATTTTATCAAATATACTGGTAATTACAAAAATAACAATAATGAAACTATTAATGATGATAATAAAAAACAACAGTCATTTTTAAAGGAAAATTGGGTTATTTTTTTTTTAATATCTCTGAAAAGACCTGCTCGAAGAGTGAGTGAGAAGGGAAAGACAAACAGATAAAAAGGCGAGGTGGAAAATCAAATTATTCTTACGGACGGAGCTGTTAGCTCTGAAAATAGCTGTTTGTTCGACATTTCGAACCTGGTTGACAAATTCCCTTCAGGAGTGAAATAGGAGTGGTTGAAGGAGTTATATATAACTAATACAGTGTACCATGCAAAAAAATCTATCAAGAAACATGTTTTGTTACAATCATAACAAATTTCCATAAATATTTTTTTTCGTTCATCCACCCAAAATGGAAGGGATTTCTGTAAAGAGTGGAGATCATATGAAAGATTTGCGGTTTTATAAGAATTGTACATTTTTATCATTTATTATTATCATTTTAATCATTATCGTTATCATTATCATTATTATAATTTTCTACAGGTGTTGTATATGATTTTTATAGGAACTTTTTCTTGATGTATGATTTTGTTTATATTATTTTGTTCCATAAATTTGTTAGTATGTCTTGTGAGTAGGTCAAAGTGCAGGGCAACTTTGTAAAGCAGTTTTATAACTGAATGTGCCTACCTTTCAATATGTTTTATTTTCAAATAAAGAAGACATGAATACACAATGATTATTATAATCATGACACTGCTGACACCACCACTGTACCCACCTACTGGTCGACATGCACCGCTCGTACTGCTGCATACAGGTTGGGATGGTGTTCCTCACCCAGATGGGCTGCACCTTCTCACGCTCCAGATCACTCTTGAAGATCATCTCACGGTGGATGATCATGGCCGCTCTGTACAAGGGTTGATTTGATTTCATTTGATTTGATTTGGTTTTATTTATGCACGGGAGCCATCGCTCAGCCAATAAGGCTGTTTTTCAGAAGGGCCGTGCCTCATAAAAAAACAATAACAACGATAACATACACATTCAGATTTTTCAACATAAGTCAATAAAAACAACCACAAAATTTATGAAAAACAATAAAGATATATACATCTTATGAAACTAACAAGCAAGAGACACACACAAATAATTATATAATCAGATAAACAATGTAAAATACATGGGGGAGAGGGGTCAGAGCAAAACAAAACAACTGCATGTGTAAAACTGATACCAAAAATATAACTGGATTATCTTATCTAATTCTTTTGCAACTGGGGTAGGAAGAAGTCACATATAATCCCTTCGATGCCAAACAATATACCGCTCTATGAGCTGTATGTGTATTACTGATAAAGACAGACACACAGGGCACATAAAGAGTTAACAGAAACGAGGGAAAGCAGGCTGTACCAAGTCCACTCCTGTGCCTCGTCCTCTCGCACAACCACGGAGAAATCGCAATAGCCACTCGTAATCACTTTTTTCCCCTGTGCTTGCCTGTAAATCTTTTCACATATCGACACTGAATATTGTTGGTTGGATATAGAATGCTGAAACAAGCTGCCCACTATAGAGTACGTATCAATCACCTACAGTGAGATAAGTAAACAAAAAACACCTTTACATAAAGACCACCACTTGTTTGTCTCCATTAGGTAGTTTTTTATAGACAGGTAGTTGCTATCATGACAACCTATTTTAAAGGGAATATACTGTACTGGGGAGACAAAAAAGCTTTCAAAAGGTGATCATGAGCAATCTTCTTGCCAATGGTCTTAAATTCATGTATTGTCCATTTTAGAAACTTGCTGAAAGCTGTTTACCCTCAAAGTGATCCACATTTGGAGTAATTAGTGATTTAATCACAAATCCTCAAAATGTTCAGCTGTCTCTGTTTTGCATACCCGTGAACAATATCTCATATTGACACCCGTATTAAATCAACCTGTAAACAAAGGCCATCTGCTTCTAAAGTCCACCTTTGTCATCTGCCTTGAGTGGTCCTTCTGTGAAGGTTTGTTTAGTCTTACCTTGCTGCCTGAAGGTGAGTGGGCTTGTAGACGCAGAAGTCCAAGCAGTAATAGTTGCTGTACAATGGGATGGCTTCCCGACTCGACAAGTATACATACTTCTCCCTGCCCAGCAACCAATCAGGTGAAAGGACAGTAACACAAGAATAAACAATAGGAAGGAGGAGAAAGAGGAAGAGGGTACAAACAACAAAGAAGAAATAATATATTATCACTAGTCTAATACTTTTTTAATAATTGTGAAACTTTGGTTCATAAACAGCATGCACTAAAGACAGTACATAACAAGAAGAAAAAAAATATTGTAACTACCGATAATATTTGTTTTCTTATCTGAGTTCAAAGACAGCATGCACTCACTATAGCTTCTATTTGTACAGAAGTCAATGCACTATGTATCCTAAAAGAAAACATAAATTCACAAAGAGACAAAGATTCAATATATATTCTTCAATTTCCCACATCTAAACTCTGCAATCTAGCTCTTTGGCACTGCTGACTATCATGGGCAAGATAAGCTCTAGCCTTAAGCAGCCATACATGGATGTACTGACATGTTAAGTGAACAAAATATTGTTTGGACTCAAATCTCATGGCAGTTGTATCTCCATGGCAATAAATAAGAGGGATGAAGCGGTACAAAAGTGGATTAAAGTGTGTTCCAGTGTGTGCATGTTCAATGAAGGTACATAAACTGGGAACCCTGCATCGCAGCGTGAGAAAGTGTGCACATAATCTACTGTAATGTAATCCCTGTTATCTTTTATTAAGAGTATAAATAAAACTTTACAATAAAAAACAAAAGAAAGATTGGCAACAAGGGTTTCAAATGGGTAGGAGAACAGGATCTTCTGAAGGTATAGAATGGACAAATTGACCATAAAACTCTGGATTTAGTTAAAAACTGATAATATGTCAGCTTGATTTCCCCACTATCAGCTGGAAAATACAAATATATTTCCTGGTTTCTTTAAAGTGTGATGTCATGAGACAAACAAACCCTATGATAACAAGTCATTTCCCGGAAGACTATGTTTGGCACTTCAGGGCCTAAATTGCTCTGAGCAACTGTGTGTTTGGTCACGACCTGAAATCCTCAAATGCCTGGAGACATACAGAGTATATACCAACTGTCACTTCACAGAAAGCACTTCACAGCATCCACTTTACCTCATAGATATAAACACAATGAAATGTGTGATCTCTGAACCAGGAAGATTGATCAAAGAAATCCCCATACATCAATACTGCACGCACTTCACACTCTCTTCACTCTACACTCTCATATTATATATTCATTGACAACGTAGCATGACAATTATTACACTCGAATAGATACCAGCAACAATGAGTGGTTAAACATGTGAGAGACTTTTATACAATATATTTGTATTTCAGGCCAGTTTGCAATATCATGCATCATAAATGTGAGTTTGTTCAATAGATACCAGCAACAATAATTGATCAGATGTGAGAGAAACTTAATACTGAGTATGACTTTTCATTTAAGGCTAGCTTGAAATATCACACATTCTCAGCTTTTTAAAACATATTTTGTATGAGTTTGTTCTTCAATAGATACCAGCAAGAATAAACAATAACATATTTTTTTTTTTCATTTCAAGGCGGCTAGTACTGTAATACTGCCTAAGCCCTTCAACCGCAGTGTGTATAATTTTGTGTTTTGGATGGATGCCAGCAACAAGGGAAGAATCAAATATGGAAATATTGGAAATTCAAAAACATTTCTTATTTCACTTCAGAGAGCAATACTCGACATTCCAGGCCTTTTATGAAAGTTATACTGTTGTTCTGCACTAAATACCAGCAACAGTGAAAGGTCAAGGTGGAAAGTTATGAGACACAATGGAGATAACTTTTATGGCTCTTTGCCTATATCTTTGTCATGAAATTTACACAAGCTTGATCATGATTTACAATATGTAACAAAAAATTCAAGTAACGTGTATTCACACTAATATGGGAGGAAGGGATACAATTTATTGTGCAGCAATTCCTTTGCATAGATGCACATATTCCACAGACTTGTATTTTTAGAGCCAAAGTCAGATTTTTTTAAATATATAGTATCATCATTATTTTACCATAATACAGCTATATTGTATTGTTTGGTGAATTAATCTGTAAGAGTCAAATAGCAGAGTGAATATATTGACAAATATTTCAATATCCACTCTTGTATAGCTTACATATAGTACTTCCCATGTGTATGATATATTTTACATATGTTGTTTGATGTTAAACATATTTCCATATATTCACTGTTGGGGAACATTACTTACCACCAGTCTGTTACATAGTTTGTCGCCCACCAAGACTTCAGAAGCAGCAGCTTCTGCATCTTGGGCCCAAGCCCGCCCTCAAACTCCTGCAGGTGACAAGAAAGAAGGATGCAAACATAATGAGCAAACAACATTCCACATAATCATGGTCTGTTCCATAAAACTAAATCTCGATAGAAGATGGAGAACGTGTGAGGGAGCGTTGTTCATTATGTATGTGGTTAGCGCATTACGTTCATTAACATCATCAATTCACATATAAGATATTGAGTGTGTGGCGAAATTAGTAGGAGGAAGGCTTTGTGTTGAGGAGTTCAGAGGTTTTATAGCACATAAATTTGTTCTGAAGGGCTATGAAAACACTTGTATGTAATATGTCCCTGGAAGAAACCTCTGGGAATATTGCTGTTTCCTCCGTTTAGAGGGTGGGGTGGTGGGAGAACCCGAAGAGGTAAAGGTGATGAAAGCATTGGATGTGGTATGCTACCGGAAGATGCCATTTGGAAAAAAATGTTTTCTTGTTTTAGGGGGTGGGGAAGGAGAAGGGGGAAATAAGCTAAGGGCTATGAAAACATCTGAATTGGTATGGTGCTGGTAGATACTTTTTGAAAGAATTTGTTTCTTCTGTTTGGGGGATGGGGTTGGAGGAGGGTGCATAATCTAGGGATATTAAAACACTGGGTGGAGTATGTTCCTAGAAGACGCTGTTGGGAAGAATATAGTCCTAGAAGACACTTTGGGGTAAAGTGCATTTCCTCCTTTAACCAAGCCATGAAAAAGACATACACGCCAGCTCAAAGAAATTGGAATAGGGAAAGGGAAAGGGAAGAAAGGGAAGGAGCCGCAGTTATCAACCGCGATATATTTTGTCCAGTTCAGCGTGAAACATGATGCTTTTTAGGCTGAAGCAGAGTGTTTCATGCTGAACTGGACAAAACATACAGTGGTTTAAAACTGCAGCTCCTTCCCTTTCTTCCCTTTCCCTTTCCCTATGCCAATTCCTTTGAGCTGTAGTGTACATTACTACACTCCTCCATGCCAATGGGCCCAAGAGGGTCAAGGGATAGGAGTGTGGAGGAGAGTCAAGAAACTCAACTGACCTCCGCCTGCTTCTTGAGCTTCTCATACTCCTCCTTCTCCAGCAGGTGTTCCACTGAGGCCAGGAACTTGGCGATGGATGTCTCTAGGGGTGGTACCGGTTGGCGGGGCAGGCACAGCTGCTGGCTGTAGGTTGTCGGGTGTCGGCTGCAGATCATACGCAGCAGCAGCCCCCACACCTTGGTTGCCGTGCTCAGCTGTCTTGGTTGCTCATCTGTAGAGGACAATGGTGGGAAGTTCACAAGAGATGAGGAGTCAGTATATTCAACACAGATGAGGAGTCCGCCAGTGAAAAAATCGCACAGGGGCCCTCATAATTAAAATAGCCCCTTTGTACATAAAAAGAGCCCTTGTACAATGTTAAATCTTTTCAAAGCATATTAATCCACATGGGTATGTGTCATGATAGGCTTGAGATACAGCCACTGCAAATCACATTTTGATTTAATTCCTAAAGTCGGGCAACAGGTTATAGTTTGTGTATCTTAGAGCACTTGTAAACAGGCAGTCTCTAAGAATGCAGGTATTTTTTCATGTTTATTCCTTGAAACAGTTCACAAACCAAGACATTAAGGTAAAATAAAGTATCGCTACAATGAAAGAAACCACATGTAATTTACAATCTTTTTATATGAATAACAAATAATAACATAAAATGGGAAAACTCAAAGATGGAGCTCAAGACAATAGTCAATGATACGGGAATTGGGAGATCTTCCTTCACAAATGAGCAGTTTTAGTTCTTTTCTACTATGTATAATTCTGACTCTGCCCTACTCCCCAGATTCAGCAGCAGAGAACCAAACTGTTCTAAGCTCTTTTCTACTCTGTATATTCTGGCGAGACTACATTCTGACTCTGCCCATGGTTGCCCTACTTACACATCCAGCGCCGGTAGGAGAGCAGTATGCGCATGAGGAGGCGGCGGAAGTGGATGAGGAGAATGAAGTACACCACGCCCAGGCAGGTGGAGACGATGATCACCTGCGAGAACGTCGGGAGACCTGGGATAGGGAAGACATACAATCTCAATTCCTGAATACTTACAAGTTCATCTCTGTATGTGCTATGTGTGTACACTGCAGCTCAAAGGAATTGGCATAGGGAAAGGGAAAGGGAAGAAAGGGAAGAAGCCACAGTTTTAAACAGTGGTATATTTTGTCCAGTTCAGCATGAAACAGGATGCTTTTTAGGCTAATGCATCGTGCTTCATGCTGAACTGGACAAAATATACCACGGTTTAAAACTGCAGCTCCTTCCCTTTCTTCCCTTTCCCTTTCCCTATGCCAATTCCTTAGGGCTGTAGTGTATTTTTATCACCAATAATGCACACAAATCTCAAAGAGCAGCATTTTAGGATCAACAGCGAGCACTGGGTAGTAAATACAATGTACTTACTATAGATTGTGAAGATTTAATAGTTAAGTGATATTTTTCAAAGCAAAATAAAGGTGATATTATCGCTTAATTTTCAAATTGACATCATGCAAGAAATATCAAAAATGTTGTCTCCAAATTAACATATTTGCTTTAAATTTTATTTTGTCAATGTTACATGAAGTTTGATTCATAATGTACACACATGTTTAATATATCCCATTGCATGATGGTATCAATAGAAAAAAACATTGAAAAAGTGTTGCCAATTTGCAAGCCACAGTAATCATCATTCATCCTTTAAAATTACCAGGTCATTGATGATTTTATCTTCTTTGTGAGTTCAATCATTTTCAAGGAGGCTCCTGAAATAGCAAGTTTGAAGGGCTCATGGGTGGTGTTCTGAAAGAATGGTGACTGACATAACTAATGAAAGTCAACTAATTGGTACCTGGTACCGTGCCAATGGGCCAATCAGTGTATCACAGTTATGGATCATAGGGGACTTATTCGAAACGTAAGTCAAAACTGACGTTCAGTTTCAAAATACCACCACCAGACTAAGGTTGCTATGGAACCTTGAACATGTATGTTTATGATTCAGCAATTAACGCAGATTATATCGTACCACTTCCCTAATATCTTGCTCAGCATTGTCAAGGTCATTTTGTCTCCGATGATTACATTTCTATGTACGCACATTTGCGCAGTGTCAAGTTCATTTTGTCTCAATGTCTACATTGTATTGTTGTGCAATGTCAAGATGATTTTGCCCCTAATGTCTACATTCCTAGATGTGTACTGCACATTGAACAAATAACACCCTCTCCCACTTGTTTCCTGTAGATAAAAGGTAGATAGGAAATTTGTTTGCTAGACGATCTACTAGATGAAAGGTAAATATGTGCACAGCGATAATGAATGGTCTATATGTACATGTACTTCTGACAGGGTGAGGGGTTTTCTAAAAGGCTCCCAGTAACCCAAATGCCAAAAATGATGTGGACATACTTTTAGGCAATAAAATTATGTCATATTACAGTATAATCTCTCTGCTTTGCAATGAATGCAATCATACCTAATGTAGACTGTGTACAGTACAAGATCATGTAGATACGCTCTACACCAGTGAGAACTACATGTAAAAGGCACCCAGTAACCCAAATGCAATATTTTAGTTAATGAAATGATATCATATGAAATCATGATATCTCTGCTTTGCAATTCTACCTAATCTAATGTACACTGTAGACTGTGTACAGGATCACGTACCAATGAGGACCATCATCTTGAAAATTAAGAGCAACATTGGCAGTGGGTCACTTTCACATAATGGATTGATGGTTCGCTGCTATGCTATGGACCTGGTACTGTGAAAGCAGAGACTATGCCAAGGTCAGAGACCAGCTAGGAGCGAGATTTTGCTGCAGAGGTGAGGCCATTACAAAAAGTGATCAATTTAAAAAATCTGCTGATCCATGAATTAATATTAATCTCTCCTTTTTTCTACTGGCCAACCATTTGTATCCATTTTGTTTATTGCCTTATAAGGCATAGGAAACTCGGTGTGACTGTCACACTCGATGCTTCAGGCTTGGTAGTTCTGCTACAATGGTTCAATGCATTCACCTTTCACCTAAATGAATTGACAAAAATTGGTGGTGACCGTGCAATCAAATGTATTTTTAACAGGAATATTTTTGATCCTTCTTGTTGATGTTCTTGGGTGTCATCGCAAATGCTTCTTGGCACACAGTGCACAATGCATTTTATATAAAAGTTAAAGGGAATATACTGTACTGGGAATAAAAAAAATGCCTTCAAAAGGTGATCATGAGCAATCTTCTTGCCAATGATCTTAAATTCATACTGTCTATTTTAAATTTTTTCTAAAAGTTATTTGCCTTCAAATGATCCACATTTGGAGTAATCAGTTATTAAATTGTGCCAAACAAATTGTTCGCCCCAAACATTTTGAGGATTTGTGATTTAATCACTGACTACTCCAAATGTGGATCATTTGAGGGCAAATTACTTTCAGCAAGTTTCTAAAATGGGCAAGACATTAATTTAAGACCATTGGCAAAGAGATTACATGTATTCACGATCCACTTTTAAAGGCTTTTTTGTCTTCCCAGTACATATTCCCTTTAACCTCTGAGCAGTGCTCGGTGATGCATGAGCCCCACACCCAGGTGACTCTACCAAGGGATGTTTGCAAAGCATGGGGATTTTACTTCCATATCATATCAATTGTTATTGTCAAATGTCTACATTTCTCAAATGTGTGTTACCTGTACTTTTTTTCAAATACCCCTGTAGTATACATTTGGGGGAGTAAACAGTATACTGTATACGCCATATATTTTGCGAGCCTAATTTTTTCGCGAATCAGGACTCCACACCAATTCGCGAGTGGTTAAATCCAAGATCGTGGAGTACTAGTAGTACATGTACTTGAGCATGTCGTACATGTATTCATAATTTTGCGTGCTGTAAAATTTGCGAATAGTCCAGAATTGCAAAATTTGCAAAAATAAAACCCCCCGCAAAATATATGGCATATACAGAAGTTGGAATAGTGGTACTCTTTTTTGGAAATCCTTAAGACTCACTTTAGAGTTAGACTCAGTATTCATGTATCAACAAAACATTCCATGTCTGGATGTTGCTGTACATGGATGAGAAATTATCATAAAATCAATTGTCCTTCAATAGAAATCTAGATCATTATGAGTACATTACAAAGGTACATGACATCCAAGTCCTTGTCTCATTTTCTAAGCAAACAAACAACAGCCAGAGAAGGCTGTTTCCTTGGTGGTGTTTGTACCAGCATATTTTTTCTTCGATGTCACTCATCATGAATTAAGTTTCAGAGTGATATTGAAACTTGTCAGTAAATGCCACCTTGGATTTCTTAAGGACACAATGGAAAATATCAAATTACATTTTCTGTTTTCACTGTCAAATTTGTATTCTAAGAAAACCAAATGCCGTGTACACCTCATACAAAGTAAATGCATGTGATATTAAGCCTATATTGCAACACTTGCAGTTACATAATTTACAAATGACAATTTTAAGGAAAAGACAGGTTACTGACCTAAGTATATGTACTAAATGTTTGTAACTATCTCGAAGTAATACATGCAATGTACATGAATGTAGGTCATATAAAGATAGATGAAGATAAATTATCAGACTGTTGAACTTGCACACGTTCACTGTACTGTAGTAGCCCAGATAGTCCTGAAGGTCACATTCAGCCCAGCCACTATCATCACCATGCAATGAGCAAACAATGAGTTATCAGACACACAACATTTCTGAATGGGATTCATCCATGTGTATAGATCTATCGATCTCTGTGTGATAAGATTACATAATATCTGTTTACTTTGGAGTATGACTTAGAGAGCCTCTTGAGAGGCTACTCATGGGTGGAAATGGTCCATTGCACTTAAACTAGTTTAGATTTTAATCCAGTAAACAGCTTTTCAGGTAATTGAGAGATAAGGGAGCTTAGACCAGTCCCAAATCTCCATAGTTTTTCCAGGGTTTGGATCTGATTTCGTGGCAGATTCAACATTTTATCTAAATGGAAGGAGGAAAATTAAAAATAGAAGTATTGGTACATGTTCATCATTCTCTGAAAAAAACTTCATGAAGATAAGAGAAGGGGATTACAACACATGTACACACTGAACAATGTACTGTATAACGCCATTTGTACAGTTTACTTGCAGCAAATACTGACATTTCTTAATTTTACCAGTGTAAATGTTCGCACACAAAAACGCTTGAGTCATGTTGGTTTTTTTTCAACCGCGTCCAGACACATTGTACCTATACAATGTCCCCATGAAGTTCAAACATGGGAGTGGAGCAAACAAAATCCTGCATAGGAATGGGAGTTTCTCTGAACAAAGAACGGAGTGTTTTTTTTTTCTTTGAGGTATATAGCAGGGTTTTTTTTAAATGCAGGCTCAAACTTTAAATCTTAGGGATGACTAGGGAGTTTGTTAAAATGTAGAAAAGGGATACAATTAAAACTTATGAAGGAACAGAAATTGGTTACTAGTATTCAAGGATCAAACTTTATATCTTACAAAGGGATGGGGGGTTGTTTAATTAAGTATATACAGGTAGGTTGGTACAGTGCATGTTCCGGGGGAACGACAGTGTGTTGGGGGATGTAAGCACACTTGCATTTATCTCTGGAGGTTGTTCCAAGTTAAGATTTTATTCTTTTTCCATCAGATCGCCAGTTTCAATCTAGGAAAACCAGACCCTGACCATAGTGGTCAGGCACCAGCGTCATTGTGACAGACCGTATGGAGTGTGCACACCTACCTTCACATATCTGAAGGGAGCCCGCGACACCCCACATGGCCTCGTTGATCGGCTGTAGGAAACTGATGTTGATGGACATGATGAGGGACAGGGCAATGACAGCTGTGCACAGGTTCCATGGTGAGGTTGGCCACAGGCCGTTTAGGATCAGGTTTCTAGGAGGAGGAGACAGGTACATCACATCAGTTCAATTATGCTGACTGACAGTGCATGCTTAAAGACAGAGTAGATCTTTTGCAGGGTAAATTAAAACTTTTCTAAAAACCATGGGAAATGAAGAAAATAATGAACTTCTATAACAATACTAGGAGTAGACATTTACTTGATTGCTACATGTAGATTTCAAGTTGGCTTTGGACGAGTTGTCCCACACCTAGCAGTTTATATAGTCTCGAGACCAAAGACCACAATGTATTGCGCAATGCAATGGTATACATGTACACTGCAGCTCAGAGGAATTGGCATAGGGAAAGGGAAGGGGAAGAAAGGTAAGGAGCCACAGTTTTCAACCGTGGTATAATTTGTCCAGTTCAGCATGAAACAACGATGCTTTAGCCTAAAAAGCATATGTTTCATGCTGAACTGGACAAATATACCGCTGTTCAACACTGGGGTGCCTTCCCTTTCTTCCCTTTCCCTTTCCCTATGCCAATTCCTTTGAGCTGCAGTGTACAAAGTACAAGTTTAATCAATACTTTTCTCTTAGTAGAAAAGAATGTTAAAATGCTTGAGATCTTAAGGCCACCGCAGACACACAATCTGATCAGCCGTACAACTCTACAAATGGCTGAATTGCAGAAACAGGCCATTGGATTTATGTCTGCGATTGCCTTGACACACACATGTACAATACACGTATTCAAGCATGACGACTCATTCACAGTACGTGATCAGTGAGAAGCAGAGGATTTAACAACACAACAAATCATTAGAGTATTACTGTATGGTTTCAAAAGGTAAACAACTGAATGCACCTACTCTTGCCCACATATGGAGATCAATATCATATTTCAGTTTGAGTAGATGCATTTAAAATAGGACCATTGTTTGGGGAAAACTAAAAATGTAATTCATAATCAAAAGTATGGCAGGATATACATTGTACATGTATAGCAGCATCAATAAAAAAAAAAAGCCTGCAATCTTGTAACGCCCTCTGAAACATGCAGGGTATGTAAATTTGGCTACGCTATAACATTTTCACAGTGGCTCTTTTCTTATCAACAGAGGTTATTTTTAGCATTAAGGGGACATCCTTTGGAACTTGGCCGAGTCTCCAGCACACACTCAGAGGTTGAGGCATCAGGAACTCAAAAGTATGATTAGTTTCCTGTTATGTTTAAGCTGAATCTTTGAATGCTTGAGCACAAAAAGCATGATGCTTCATGCTGAAGTGGACAAAATATACTGCGGTTTACATGCTGTAGCTCTGCACTATTAGGGGGTATTTTATACAAATGTAGCAATTTTCCTCAATTTGATTGATTTGGATGTTTATTTTTTCTATTAATCAACAACTTAAACTTGCCATGATCAAATTAGGTTAGGGTTAGGATCCAGACTATGAACGCCTTACTTAGATGTCTAAAAATGTATGATTAAAGAATGCCCCGAATGACACAGTTATTCCTGTCTATGTGTCTGATGAACTATGAATTCCCCCTCTATTCCTATGGCTATGGGAGTAGATCTACAAAGCATTACTGTTTTCGCGTGGTTTTTATTTTCGCAAATTTCACGAGTCGGATGCTATTCGCGATTTTAACAACACGCGAAACTATGAATACGACGTTTTAGAGCACATAGTACACGTAGTTCACGGTCGCGAATTTAACCCCTCGCGAAATTGACGAGAAGTCCTGATTCGCAAAAAATTAGACTCACAAAATATATGGCATACATGGCGTATACAGTATTTGGATGAAAGAATTCCCCAAACATGCCAAATGAGATGGTCAATTCTGCCTACCTGCAAGTTGACATGGATTCGGTTATAAATGAGTTAAGGTAACCATTCATATTATGAATGGTTAACTCATTTATAACCAGGTCTCATTCATATTCAAATGTAGATCTAGATCTAGATCTAGTACTATGCATAGTTTGACGATTCATGTCCATTTTGAATGCCATGGTCGCCTGGGCCTGGGTATAGCATTTAATACTGCACCCACCACCACTGTCATGCCCAAGGCATGAGCACCTCAATAATTATTAAATGGTTGTTGCAATCATTACATTTCTGTTAACATGAAACCCCCTTCTCATGCGACAATAGTAGTATTACTCGACTGAGCTGAGGCTTACCGAGTCCGAAAGAAGCTCCTAGCAGAAGTCCGCTTGTACTTCTCGATGCGGTTTTCCCAGGTATTCTCGCCGGTCGCAGAGAAGTACTCCACGATGGGTCCTGTCTCATCCGCTGCGCTCCTCGCTTCGGCCATGGTTTGAACTCGGGTGATGAACTCTCACAGACGGTACCACACCCACACGGGGATCCTCTGTTACAACTCGAAATTGAAGTTACTGAATGCAGTAAGAGTGAGTGTTGGAGTGCAAGGTCAAGGCCAGTAATGTGCACATACGATTGACGAAATCAAGCAGAGTTGACCAGCTGGATGTGTTAGATTTACTACCCTGCATGCCCTGGACTGGTACAGCGGAACTTTCAGTACATGCTGTACAGCCGTACGAACAACCCGGTATTACCTAGCAGCAGCATGCATACACAACTCGATAGACACACCTGCCACACACCCCTTCATACACAACGCATACCGTAACGCGCTATGAAGTTCAACATTCAACAGTGTGTATATGGCCTAACTTCCAGCCTGCCGGACATTTCTAATCGAAAATGTACACAGTGATCTAATACTCACAATACAAATATTATCACTAATTTCCTTCTTTTCTTGTACATTTCTGAGAAGAACTAGATTCCTATTTGTTTTTTCAGTCAAACCAATCTTATATTACAAAATCTGCATCGCATATGCTGTATAGCCCGGCAGGAAGCCTATTAGCTTTTACATGTGCGGTGCGCATAAAGATATAATTATCCTGTTCTCTTTCTCGAGCATAGTGACTTATTTTATTAGGGCCTGGGCGCGGACGAGGTCCGCCTATCGATCTATATCGTTCATTAATTTTAGCAATAAAGAGTAGATTCGTCTGTAGAGTACATGTATTTAGATTTACAGGCTGAGAGCATTTTGCAGACAAATGACGCAAGAATTTGAATTGTGATCAGCCGTAATAAGCCTGACATGATGACATGCTGTGAGCTCCCCTTTCGAATGCCAAACAAAGAGATGTCGGGTTTATCTAATTATTTCAGTTCTATGTTTTCATATATTTACCCCAAAAGATGAAAAGCATACGTAAATCTATATCTATAGAAAATTGGCACAGTGGCCCACTTGTTAACTAGATCCAGGATTTGTGAAGTGGGGGGGGGGGGGGGGCGGGGCGGGGCGGAGACCAGCTTCCTTTCCTGTTTAAAGTTATGGGGGGGGGGGGGGAGGGTAGGTGTAAAAACGAAAATCGGTCCGCGCTTATGTTGTGCAGGCCTTGTTTGTAATGTTGCATTTGGCTTTGGTCCACGTCCAGCGCGGCCCGGTGAGAACATGACTCGGAGCGTTATGAATTCATATGAGATTTCTTGTCTGTTCCTTCCAAGCCTGAAAAGGGGAAAGGGGCAGCCCCTCGGACAGTCTAAAGAAAAGGGGTGGGGGCGCGACAGATCCCCCCCCCCCCCTCCACAGTCGAGATCCGCCCCTGCATCTTGTATAGAACTTTGCTAACTATTAAACTGTCGGACATGATGATGCCGGAAATTATGCACAGGTAAAAAAAAAATAAATACTTTTCAAAGGGTTTATAATTCCCTAGGCTTGCATTAAGATTAAGGTCAATTTAGTTCATTTTAGCCATGCATAATACCCGGAAAAGGGAAAGCGCGTGCTCCATTCTGTAAATATTGCCAATTAAAAAAAAAAACTTATTAATTTATTTACTATTGGATGTAAGCCCAATGCCTTCAATCTTGTTTGTAATTGAAATTACACCATACTGACTTTCACTTAAGCTTGTTGCCGGTTTGTTGGTGTGTGTGTGTGTGTGTGTGTGTGTGTGTGTGTGTGTGTGTGTGTGTGTGTGTGTGTGTGTGTGTGTGTTATCTGAATTTGTACTTAAATATGAATGTATTGCATGATTCTGCTGTTGAATTTTGTTAACACATTAAAAAATGTATTCATTTTATTCGTTTATGGAATTAAGAATAAAGATCATTGGGAAAAAAAGTGTGTCTGCTTGAGTGTGCGCGCGTCCCTTTCCAACGGAACCCTAGCCCCACCCACCCTTTCAAGTTGGGAGAATGAAGTTCCACTTCCCCTGATCTCTAACATGTAGAACAAAAACAAATATGCATCATGTATGTTAGATTACGTACGAAAGAATTAGGGCTTATAATGACATTCAGACGGAAAAAAAATGTAACCACCAAAGATTGTGCAGAGTTGGGCAAGAGATGGCGATATTTCAGTAGCTCATACAGGGTCCGTATAAAGGGCTCTGATTCTTGAGAACTCTCAAGGATGTATGAAGTGCTTCCCACAAAAGTCATCCTTGGAACCATTACGTTGACACTGACAGGGTCCATTGCCGTAGCTAAACGAAGACATGGTAAAGAGTGGTGAAGTAAAATCACGTAAGATTATTTACCGTTCTGTCATAAACAACTTTTTTCATGTCTATAAACGCGTTCAAATGTTTAGGTGTATCGAAAAAATACATACATTTACAAATAGTGTTTCCATAATTATGTAGAGAAAATACAATTGTTTAAAACATTGTGTTAATCACAACAACAACATTATGTTTATGATCATAGAACTTTTATTAGTGACGTAGAATTCAAGTAATGCATGAATAACATTTTATTTCGTCAGTGCCTCTCAGGTATATAATCATTTTCAAAGATTGGAGCTAACGTACGATTGTATTGGGTTTATTTCCGCTCAAAAGTCATGTCTTATCGTAAAACAGCATCTGACTAAATTGGTTAGATTGTGAGGCACACTAATCACGCTTTACAGTTCTTTCATTCTGAATGAAGTTCAGTTTTCTGTCTCAAATGATAATACAATACACTTAGCACTTTAAACGCCATTGTTGCATTTCTGCACCAGTAAAACACAGAAACCCCATTTGGAAACGTTGTATTTAGCACAAAATGAGTTCATTAAAAGTACGGCAGTGGGAAATGGTACAAACCAGATTCTCACCATCCTACGAAGCTATAGGGGTAGTTTGTACTTAATCGTTAAAGTTTAGACCCCCTCCCCCTTCACTTGGGCATTTTGAGATATTTGCCTGTTGGAATGTTTATAGATATAAATGTATGTATGCATTTGCTTGCATTTCATTCTGTTTTTTTTACAGCAAGTTTTTGTAAATTGTCATTGATTTGCTGTGTCACTGTCATTGTCTTGCCTTTCTGAAAAAAAAAATTATTTAGGCTATTGACTAATCGAGGGCTCCTAACCGCGAATAAATAAAACAAAATACAAACTTGTTTTGAATTACAAAGAACTGTTTGCACGGTGAAATCTTGTTTGAAAATCTAGGGAAAGAAAATGGCACATTTATACATTATTAGGAAAACAACTTACGTTTGTTATTGGCGACATTTACCTATGATATGAGAGGAAATATGCAAATGCGTTTGGTCTGTACTTACTCTGCAGTGCATAGCCTCATAATTTATCGGCGAATGCTTAAGTTATGATTGATAATCTATTCACAATTCAAACAAATTCCCTAAAGAAAAAGTGTAGCGTACATACGTTTGTAATTCATTGAGTTTGCCTCTACAACCCCCCTCGACATTTAGAGAGGGGTACATCTCCCCCTCCCCCTCCTCCCACTCCCCTCCCCCTTACCCTTCCCCCACCCTCCTACTATCAAATCTAATGGTAATAACCCCCAAAATACACAAACAAGAAAATAGAGAAAGAACCAAACATAATTTGGGGCATAGTGAAGTAAAATGGAAATTTAGGCAGCACCATTCTGTATAGTGCGTAAGTGTACAGGGCGCTATCGCTAGATGGCGCGCAGCTCGGAAAGCTCTCAGCTCACTCGAATTACTAGTATTTTGGGAATGAGTAATCTTCTGGTGATAGATCGTATACTTGCAACGTGTTCGACAGCATATTGAATGGTGTTTTGTGTTTTACGGAATTAAAACATATTGTGGAAGTTTAAATCAGGAGCAAATATGGTGTGTGGAGGGTTTGCGTGTAGCAAAAATGCGCTTATTGCGCTTAACAGCTTGTATATTGTAAGTATTTCATCGTTTCGACGACAATATCGGTTTTTGAAGTAGCGTTTTATACCATTTAATTAGTGCGGGACTTTTATCAATGGATGTGTGTGCATAGTGGCGTTTATCCCACCAGTTGTGGCGTGTTCATTCTTGAAGTGCGTTCGTGTAACTCTAAAACAGTACCTAACACATCACGTCATGGCTTGTTTGTGGTTGAATGTGTGTGGTTTTATGTATTGAGCTGCTGGAAATGTGGCTAGTGTATGTATTGTACAATTACCATCATAATTAGTGGCTATCCAGAATGTACATTTCAGACCAAGTAGAATTTATTAATTAATTCAGCCCTGATGATGGTGTAGATCTAATTGGTGTAAAAGAATAAGTATACAAAATATTGACAGCTAAGATGGGTATTTTTGAAATGATAGGGGCGATAGAGACAGAGCCAAGGACAACAAAAATGAACAAGTCAAGGACAGGACAGGTGCAGCGAATATTGAGTAGTCAAGACTTTTGTTTATAAGTTGCGATTTTATTCAGTCCAAAATCATGGAAATTTGCTTTCCATGATTTGTGATGGTTACATACACCTCCGTCAGCTCAGTCATGACAGTCACACACTTTCATGTCATGTTTCACAGAAAAACAGAAAGAAATATTTAAATCAATACTTTAAAGTTTAGAGAACGGCACTGGCACTGTCTTTCCCAGTCAAAGCTTTAACATAAAGACTTAAATAGACAGTTGGTATCAGATCCAACTGCTAGATTTCAGTAAAGCCTTTGACAAGGTCCCACACAACCGTTTTCTCCTGAAGCTGAGACATTACGGGATTCAAGATCGTAACCTCAAGTGGATAAAGAGAATGAGAGTTTCTTAACTGATCGTGAACAGTCAGTAGTTCTTGTAGGCGTAACATCTAAAGCGTGCACCGTTATGTTGGGCGTTCCCCAGGGTACCATCCTTAGCCCCACATTCTTTCTGCTGTATGTTCATGTAAACGATCTTCCCCAACAAATTTCATCTACAACCCAGCTTTTTGTCAACAATTGCATGTTGTATCGGTAAATCACAAGCAGTTCAGATGCTAGGATGTTGCAGAAAGATCTTGATGCACTGCAGCAGTGGGAAAACACCTCTTCTTCTTCTTCTTCTTCTTCTGGTTTCGGTACAGTCCGCCGCTGGCGTATTATCGTACCTTGTGCTTGTCCAGTGCCGAGTGTACAGTGCAAGTAAAATATCTGATGGCTTTTTACAGATACTGTGCAATTAAAAAAATCCACTGAAGCTTAACGAAGCTTTACACCTTGCACCTCCTGCTGGAAAAGCTGTAGGGAGGTACAGTTGACAACAGCAGGTTGTAAGGAGTTCCACAGCCTGATAGCATCTGGAAAGAATGATGTTTGCTGTGTTCGAGTCCTGGCATATGGCACCTGAAACTTCTGTGGATTACCACGGGTTTGTGGAGCAGTCAGTGGGATGAAGTATGTGACTGGGATATTCACCAGGCCATGGACAATGCTGTACACCAGACATACTTTCTGTTGAGCCCTCCTCTCTTGCAGACTCATCCACTGGAGCTGCTGCAACATGGTAGTGACACTACTGGTGCGTTGGTAATTACCCATAACGAAGCGAGCGCTACGGCGTTGGACCATTTCAATCTTTCTGATGTTCTCCTGTGTGGATGGGTCCCAAACTACCGCTGCATACTCTAGCACAGGGCGAATAAGTGTCTTGTATAACAAAGACTTCGTCTTTGGTGGGCAGGTCCTTGTGTTTCTCTGCAGAAAGCCACGAACAGAATTGGCTTTCTTCACTGTCACGTCCACATGATGATTCCATTTCAGGTTACTCTGTATGTTAACACCCAAGTACTTGGCTCTGTCCGTTACCTGCAGGCGCTCTCCATGGATATAGTAGGGAGAGGGGACTATGGATGTCTGTCTCTTATTAGAGACATGCATTACATGGCATTTTTGCGGATGGAATTGCATAAGCCAGTCGTTTTCCCATTCCTGGAGTGCATCTAAATCTGCTTGCAGGGATCTCGCATCTTCCTTGGTAGAGACCTTCCTGTACAGGATGCAATCGTCTGCGAATAGTCTAACAGTTGACAGGGAAGAAACACATCTAGGAAGATCATTGATATAGAGCAGGAAAAGGAGGGGGCCGACCACGCTTCCTTGGGGGACTCCTGACAGGACAGGGGAGATGTCAGAGGAGCAACCATTCAGAATTACTCTCTGAGATCTTCCAGTGATAAGATCCTTGATCCACTTGTGGGTACTACCTCGGATTCCGTAGTAATGGATCTTATGAAGTAATCTCCCATGTGGTACCTTATCAAAGGCTTTGGAAAGGTCTAGCAAGATCACATCCATTTGGTCCTTGGAGTCAATCCCACTGGTAAGATCTTGGATTGTAAGAAGGAGTTGAGATGTACAAGATCTCTTCTTCCTGAACCCGTGTTGAGCGTCTGACAAGATTTTATGATCATCAAGATGCGAATGGATGCTGCTACATACGATGTGTTCCAGTGTCTTACAGATGATTGATGTTAATGACACTGGCCTGTAGTTCACTGCCTTACTCCTTTCTCCTTTCTTGAAAACTGGGACTACGTCTGCCTTCTTCCAATCCTCAGGGATGACCGCTTGCTTAAGTGATGCCTGGAAGAGCAAACATAACACTGGGGTCATCTCTAATGACAGCTCCTTAAGAAGTTGTGCAGGAAGTCTGTCTGGTCCAGTTGCTTTATGTATCTGGAGAGTGGAGAGCAGTTTGTAGATCCCAGCTGGAGAAATCTGGATTTCCTCCATCTCAGGGAATGGGCTGGGTCCCTTCTGCTTCATGGTTGACATGTCCTCATCCTTGTTGAACACTGATGTGAACTGATGGTTCAGTATGTCAGCCTTTCCTATGCTATCTGTCACTATCTTCCCATTGCTGTCTTTTAATGGGGCTACTCCAGTATTATCGTTCCTTTTACTATTGATGAAGGTCCAAAATCGTTTAGGGTTTGCAGTCGAGTCTGGACTAATGATGTTGTTGATGTATTCACCATAAGTCTGTCTGCAAACTCTCTGTGCAGACTTCTTGATTTCCTGGTATTTCTTGAAGTCACGCTCTCGCCCAGTTGCTCGAGCATGATCAAACGCTCGCTTCTTCCTTCTGGACAAACGTTTAACTGACCTTGTTACCCATGGCTGGCTAAATCGGCCAGATGTGGTCTTGGAGGGCACATGAGTATCCATTATCCGTAGTAAATTGGACTTGATACTCTCCCACATGTCATGCACTGAGCTCTGCTCATTGTACTGGTTCAGGAATTGGTCCTGGAACTGCCGGCAATCTTGTCTCATCTCTGACAAGTTGGCTTTCTTCCACATGTATACCTTCCTCTTCACAGGCTTGCATCTTTTTGCAGTGATGGTTGAGTCAACACTAACTACATCATGGTCACCAAGGCCTGGTAGTAAGGAACATTTGTTGATCAATGTTGGCCGGTTAGTCAAGAAGAGGTCAAGTATACTGTCCCCACGTGTTGGGAAGGAAACCATCTGCTGCATACTGCAGTTTTCAATCATGTCCAAGAATCTGTTGTTAAGTGACGCAGGATTGCTACGGCCTGACACGCTCAAGTCTTCCCAGTTGATGTCTGGCATATTAAAGTCACCGCCTATCCACAGGACAGCCTTCCTGTTCTGTATAGATAGTTCCTCAATGGTAGAACAGATGTTTTCCATATATTGTGCATCGCTACTGGGTGGGCGATAAACAGCTCCTACAATCAGGCTTACATTTTTGCTGAAAGAAAGCTTAATATAAACATGCTCTCCTGAATCCTTAACCGTCAGAGTGTCATACACAAGATCTTGTCGTACTGCGAGCAGAACTCCACCGTAGCCATCATTACGATCTTTGCGCACAACACTAAAATTAGGTGGGAAGATCTCGGAAGTAAAGACTGAGCTATTTAGCCAGGTTTCAGTTCCAATGATGATACTGGGATCTGTTGACTCTATAAGAACAGCCAATTCATCCTTCTTATTCCGTATACTCTGAAAGTTAACATTGAGTATTTTCATGTTGCGTAGACGTTGCTTTTGCTTGGTTTCCTTCTTCCTACTCCTCAGAGGAGATGACATGTGTTGGGGATGACCAATAGTTTCAGCTGAAGAAGAGGAAGAAGCCCTGCTTGTCTCTTGGTTGGTACATTCACTGTCACTTGAGTCAGAGTGGCTGTTCAATACCTCAAAAGTGTTAGTTGTTTCGACATGACTTAAATCAAACAAACTACTTGAAAACTGTGGCATACCACATTGTACACAGTGCCAAGAGACATTAGGATCATGTAGTGCTTCATATACCTGGGAGGACATTCCCATGCACTCAACGTGGTACCAGCCATCGCAATCATCACAAGCCACCCCTCGTTGCTTCCATGTCACAGCTCGCGAACATATCTGGCATGGGTACTTTGGAGTCCTTGGCCCAGGGTTTAACTCAACATCAGAAGAAACAGATAAAAGAAGGAATGTTAAGTATAGGAGGGCATGCTTCTTTCCATGCTCTGGTGCTGAGATAGTAGATCTTCTAGCCCTTCGACTTGAAACTCCTGCTGACAAATGGAGGCTTCCTTGTAGCCAACATTTGTTGACATCTGTAGAATCATAAACTTGAAGTTGTATTTGCTCTTGAGTAGAATCATTATCCCAGTGTGCTCGATCGGTACCCTGCTTGCAGGTTGACTGATTGTAGTGAATGTTTATGACAGATGATGCCAATAACAACCAGAAGAAGTATTCCATTATAGAATTTGGCATGCCAAAAAAACATGGGCTATCAATAGAACTGTGTGTTCATACAGTGTGATAAACCTGAAAAATATAGTCAGGTAACAGCAATATATAAAGAACTGCAATGTCCATCTAACATTAATATGCAGGAATGAGTTCAGAAGTGAGGCAGTCTCTCAAACATGACATGTCACATACATGGGACCAGTGAACAAGCTTGCTCATCAAAAGCCATGTCCAGGTGAAAATTCCAATCAGCAAAAATCACCTTAATCCTTCACAAAAAATGCTTGGAAACCTTTCCTGATGAATCTTGAATATCAAACTGCTACATGAGTGAGATTATTCCAAAATTCTCCCCCAAAGTTGAGAAAGAAAAAATGAAGAAATTTAAGCACATATCACTGTACACCCAGCACTGACATCACACTCAGGCACTCCAGCACCTGGCTGATGTCATTTAACCACATTGACAAATTGTGTACAACAGATAGCGGAGCGTGGTCGCTAGCGGTCGTGTACATTTTTGCTTATTACATGACGTCATCCAGCCACTGCCAAGAGCCAATTTATGAATGAAGATATAGTAAGCATGCGCAGTGCAAGCCTTCCATTTCCCCACACAGTATTCCACCAAAACAAGTGTGAAATTCTCTATCATCTTGTACCAAAATCGACCTAGAATTTCACTTGCCTATATTTTACATGAATTATTAAAGTTATTCTCAGAGGATCTATTTCCTCACCGATACTGCACAGGTAAGCGAATTTCGATTGCTTCTTGCTTATCCGTCAAAATCTTCGGAATTATCGTCACCCCCGCATCTTGTTTGCTGGAATTTGTAGAGTCTATCGCAACATGCACAAAGTCAATTGGCTTCCGGGTTTCGGAGAGTCACATGAATATGCATGAAATTGCAGAGTTTTAATAATTTTCAATCGATACCGGAGCGATCTGATCACGAACCAAGACCATTTCCTGCGTACATAACGTGACCGGATATCGTTATCACTATGGATACTTCCACACGCAGTCCGAAGGAATTATTTTGGCAACCACGTGGTCATGACGTGATCTGCGCGATTACCCAATCAGCGGTCTCCGAATCGCTGTGCGGAGATGATCTGTCCATTGTACACAGTCTATGGACAATTGTTAGTGGTGTTAACCCTGGTAAATGCTTTGTTCTGAGGTTCTGCCCTTCACAGACTTCAGTAAACTATAGCTACTTCATCCACAACACTGTTCTTTAAGCCTGCAAGAATGGGAAATATCTATTCTATCTACTCTATACAACAACTTCAAATGGTCCACCCATATCTCACTGATCTGCAAGAAAGCTACCCAACAGTTGGGCTTTGTCAGACGTAACACAAGATTCCTACCTCAGTCATTCCGAGAGGCAACATACAAGTTCTCATATACACCCTTACTTAGAGTATTGTTGCAGTGTTTGGGATCCTCACTCTATAACAAATACACAAAATCTGGCAAGGGTCTAAGGACAAGCTCAGAAGCAGCTCGTTACATCTTAGCTGATTACCAAAGAACCAGAAGCGTAACCAGCATGATCACCAAGCTGAAATGGCTTAGCCTGTCTTCAAGGCGCACTGCATGCAGACTCGGTACGGTGTACCGGATTGTAAATGACCTTGTTGCAATACCCCTGGACAAAGTCTTTACAAAGCACCTCTGTCACCAGAAAAAAATCACAAGAGCTTTCAGACATACCGTCCAAGAGGCAATATCGATAAATGATCTGTTCCAGAATGGAATAAATTCTCAAACCAAAGAGTTGATGCAGTTTCACTTGTCAGCTTCCAAATTCTCTTGCGAAACCATTTAGAAAGTACCCCTCACTCCTGCTCATAACGTGCATCTAAGTTTAACTTCATCCTCGAGATAGGCTGCAGAGCCCTTTGAAGATTGTTACAGAAGAAGAAGATCCCAAACTTAAAATTACTGTGTGTAATGACGATGTCTGTGTACCAAGTTGTCACCCCCAGTCTGGACGTCTGACAGCACACACTCCCAAGAGTCAAGACTCCACCCCTGGTAGTAGACTCTCACTTAGGTTACAATCAATTGTCATAGAGCTATTACAAATCATGCTGGAATTTTCCCACTTTTCCAGTATGTTTCCGTTACTCTCAATAGAGTTATAAAATGTTATCAATGTTTTAATGATACAAAGATCACTATTTCTTACAGCAAATTGGCATTTTGTTCATCAACCTACTGTACATGCATGATGTTGCCTCAATTTCCCTCTGTTATACCTAACATTGCCCATTTTTTGTCTCGCCTGAACGAAGTTCGGTAGAGACCTAGTATTCACTTTTCCTGTTAGTCTGTTGGTCTGTTAGTATGTTGGTCTGTTGGTCTGTTACAAAATGTTAAAGTTTTTCTTTAACTTGCTCTCATTTCTTTATTTCTGTATCTGTTGTCATCAAACTTGGTACAAATGATCCATGGGTATTAATACCACATGTGTCTCCATGAGGATGATGGGGTCAAAGGTCATCTAGGGATCAAAAGGTCAAATGATAGGCCATGTGCATCATTTTTCTCAAAGTTTGTGTTTGACTTGCTCTCATTTCTTTATTTCTGCATCAGTTGTGATCACACTTGGTACAATTGATCCTTGTGTAATACCACGTCATCTACATAAGGCTGATGGGGTCAAAGGTCATCTAGGGGTCAAAAGGTCAAATGATATGAGGCCATGTGCATCATTTTTTCTCAAAGTTTTTGTTTGACTTGCTTTCATTTCTTTATTTCTGCATCAGTTGTGATCACACATGGTACAAATGATCCTTGGGTAATACCACATGTGTCTCTTAATGGCAAAGGTCATCTAGGGGTCAAAAGATTTGAAAAAAAGATTTGAAAAAAAACTTAGCATTTATCGATTGCGAAATCAGGTGAGACTCGTGGTCCACGAACCACCTTGTTTCTCATAAAAATCGAATAGAATAGAAATAGAAATGATTTCCTTTTTTACCCAATTGTTGTTGCTTGTGACATGCTTTGCACCATACTGAGGATCATATAATAATTAATTTTCGCATATAAATCACAAGACAGAATTTGAGTTGTCATATGTTTCTACACTAAAGAACAATATTCATCATGATGACGGTCAGTAGCACGTGACATTGCAAAGAACAAAATACATTCCAATGGCAGTGCTCAGTGCTACTTCTGTACACTGTACATGCATTGTAACTTTGTAAGAGAAGTAAACAATGAGATTGCCAAGAATATAAGATAGCGCTGACTTTGTAAGACCCTTGTTTACTTCATCTTTCTATACTATTGTTTAGCGAGTGAACTTTGAACAGTTGCATCAAGAGGTTTGCATCCATTTGGGGGGAGTTCAATGAGAAATACACATTTTCTTCTCGGTACATTCTCAGGATACATTGTTGATGTGATATTGTTGATACTGCTAACGTACATACATGTAGCAACCATGCAATATGCTGTATGCTATAGTGCATGTCTTCGTTTTTGTGATACAAGTTCTAATGATAACAATCAACTGAATTTTGTTGAAGTTAGTGTATCTACATGTATCTCTTCTGCAGATGATCAAATTCTGTAAAATATTGCATGCAACACAAAAAACTGCATTTATTAGTTTGTGAAATATGAAACCTAATACTTTAGTAACATAGAATTTAAACAAAGTCTGAAAACCATACTACTGTCCAGCTTACCTCTCAGGCTCAGCTTCTTTTACAAATTCATTGGGGTTGACAATTATATTTTTCATCTGTCTTTCTGATCATGTTATCAAAGAGCTGACAAGCAGTGTCCATGTAAACATCATTAATCTATTTGGGGCTCTGAGATTGGGATGATAAAAATGAAGTCAGTATTTACATGTAAGGGCAGTGCAGATACCAGATTGTACTTTTGATGACCTAACAAGAAATCAATTGAAATGCAATGGTGAATTCAGTTTTACCAGTTGAAAAAAACCTTCTTGTAAGACAAAATATTCAGCGCCTAGATTTTAAGGTACATTGTATTAGAGAGTAAGGAGTATCACCCCATGCAAAATCATGGAGAAGAAAGCGGTAGAAGGTGTCCAATGCATACTGAATGAACTGACCTCTTTCTGGTAAACATGGCCTGGGAGCTGCATGTACTGGGACTGGGCTCTTAACCTATTTCCACAAGTTCCCCCTACAATTGGAGACTCTTGAGAGATATTGACTCCTTTGAAATGCTATGTCCAGAGTACAGGTATGGTGGCCCCCCAACCCCCCCTCCCCCTCCCTCACCCACCCCCCTCACCCCACACACACACATACACCTGCATCTGAAGAGTGGAGTACGCACATCAACACCGGTATACACAATGCCCTATACATGTTCATTGTACAGTATGTAGTGAGCCCACAGTGGAAAGCCAAATGTTCAGATTTTCTCTGATATTTGAAACGGACATTGTGCTAAGTACTACTTATGTACATTTAAACATGAAGAACAATATACATGTATTGGTTTGGTCACCCATTTGTATTCAAAGATACTTGTCTCATCATGATCCATCATACACATCATCATACAATTGATATCTTCATTTTAATTGGTCAGCTACATGTATCATAAGGCTTTGTGTCTCACATTATTTTATGAATTTAGTTTTGTTATGTTTGTTCATGTCATTTGTATTTGGAAATGTGTTTTAATTTTTTAATGTGAGAAAAATACACTGGGCATTGAATTGAAAGTACAGATACATACACACTCATAGTAGATCTTGGTTCAGTACAATAAAGCAATGGGCAAATGGTGCGTACTGGTATTCAAAATGCATTACATTAAGAATTGAAAGCATATGACAATTAGCAGTAAATGTACATATATGTTATTAGTATATTGTGCAAACATGAAGAAATTGCATTGTCTTTATTCCATTATTACATTCCATGTAATGAAATATTTTCCATGCATGCAGTTGTGAGAGTGTCTCCGGTTAACCCGATACATCCTGGATTTTGAAGATTAGACATGTTTTGTCACTTCCTTTCATGTATCCTCACTATCCTGTCATAAAAATAGTGACTTTTGTTGATCTTCCTTCATGAAATACAAAATGAATAGTGATTTTTCACCATTCTGACTCATTGCCTTTGTAGCATTGTAAAATATGTACATACAACTCCAGCACTACATACATGTAGTATCCATATCCCTTTGTTTGAATGAAAAAAATCAATAACATCAATCAGAGATGTACTGACATGCTGACAATGCACACACATTTCTACTATACACCTACATGTACATGTACATGTATACAAGCCTGGTACGATGCATATTATTCATGTACCGTAAATATCTTTTTCAACTGCACACACGATATGATGACATTTAGGAACAAACTTTAAACATGAAAGTAGGCGCTAGGCAGCAAGGATAGCTACATGTACATGTACCTGCTACAATATGTGTCTAGGCCATACAGCAATGTACGTGTACATGTAAATTGAATTATTTACTTTTCATGCACCACTCATGCACAAGTAATAAATCTATAGAGCAGTGTTAAATCTGACACACAAATGATTGATACTGCAGTTGTTTATCATGAGAGATGTGATGATTGTTGACATGAAATGACATGTTTAATTTCAGTTAAATTTCAGTTAAATGCCTCCATTCAGAAATAATAATTATTTGTTCCCTCTACATACTCTATGTACATGTACATGTACATACTGTACAGGAGCACATGCAGTTTACCTCTTGGCATAGTGAGAATTGATGAACAGTGTTCAGTATACCCAAATCTATAGTCTGGACTCAAGAGCCACGATGGACTAACATGTTACAAACATGGGCTGCTTGACTAGCACTGGAAATAGGCCAACACAATGTCATAGAATCATGATTCGAAATGCTGTTGCATTCAAGTGACCTTTTTCGAACGTGATTCTGCAGAAACATGTTTCCCAACGCATTTCATGTTTGTGTTTTGAATCACGTTTATATTCAATTTCGTCTGAACGCAATAGTGATTTTGCAGAAATGCATCATGATTCTAATCATGATTCTAGGGCAAAAAGTGTCGCATGAACGCAACCTTAGTGCTACATTGAACTAGTACATCAATGTACGCACAGTGCTGCCCTGTACCAGCAAGATGAAGCCACTTCAAGCCAGTGTGTCCCTGAATCTATCAATGAGATGATTGGTACTCCATTGACCATGTACAATGTTCTTGCTACTGTACAGTATCTCTAATTACAGTAATGCAAGGGATAGAGTATCTATTTAATGTAATCATCCCCCCCCCCCTCTCTCTCTCTCTCTCTCTCTCTCTCTCTCTCTCTCTCTCTCTCTCCCTCTATCTCTCTCTCTCTTTCCACCCCTCCCTCCCTCTCTATTGCTACTTCTCCTCCCCCCCCCCTCTTTCTCTGTCTCTGTCTCCCTCTCTCTGTATCCCTCTATCTCTGTCTAACTCCACCCCTCTCTCTCCTGTCTTTCCATCTGTCTCTCATTATCTCTGTACACTGTTCCTCTTCTCTTCTCTCCTTTTAAAATCTATCTTTCATCCCCATCTCTCTTGTATCCATCTCTCCTTCATACGTTCCCTCAATCCTTTGGTCCATTCTCTCCTCTTCCTCCTGCAGATTGTAGCCCTTATCCTGATCATTGTTCCATCGCTAGCCAAGTCAGCGTCCTACGTCTCCAGCCTGTACATCATCGGTGGTATCATTGCCTGTGGTATCTTCCTCCTCTTTGTAGCAGTAGCAGGTCTTGTCGGGGCCATCAGGCACCATCAAGTCTGCCTCTTCTTTGTATCCTTTGACGTCGGTTTTATTCAGCCACTAAGAAGAAGAGTTGTAACCCTATGCCCATGGTTAGATTTTCTGGCTTTGTAAAGCCTAGTCTCATTGGGATGTCAACATTTGCCATGGAACTGCAGCAACCAAAGGGGTTTGGCTTAATTACATGTACACTCCAGCTCAAAGGAATTGGCATAGGGAAAGGTAAAGGGAAGAAAGAGAAGGAGTTTTAAAGAGCGGTATATTTTGTCCAGTTCAGCGTGAAGCACAATGCTTTAGCCTAAACAGCATCATGTTTCACGATGAACTGGACAAAATATACGGCGGTTTAAAACTGCGGCTCCTTTCCTTTCTTCCCTTTCCCTATGCCAATTCCTTTGAGCTGTAGTGTATGTTCTATAAGGTATTTGAAGTTCCTTCATAGTCTGTTGTCTAATACCAGAGTGGAAAAAAAGCATATACGTATAAAGGGTTAACAAAAAAATTGCTCCTGTGATGAATGCTAAAATTGCTCTGTCATTTTCTGAGCCCCCACCAAATTTGTGTGCTGGTAGAACTGCATCAGTATGTAGAAGTAGACAAGAGAAAAGGGAGGTAATTTACATAAGTCTGAACTTACACTGAGATTTGATTTAGGCACATACACTACATGTAGTCACTAGTCAGTGAGGTTTCCCTTATATGTATTACTTGTACTAAGATGCATCAGTGAGTTAATGCATTGATCCTACCGAGGTCTCCTTTCATAATAATATTACTTATTTCTTTATAACACACTCAAACGCAAACTCAAGTTATGTTAGAAAATTAAAGTAAGAATAAAGTAACTTAGAAGCAAGACTGTACAGGGTGTTGGACACTGAGTTCATAAACTACATGTATACCTTTTAACTTTAAACTTATCTACCGTAAATAATTTTGGTGTCTCATAGAATTGGGAAGGACATCCCATAAAGCTGCTGAGGTATGTACAAAGGAACGCTCACTTTATGATTTAGTTAAGTTTGGAGGAACAGTGAGTAATGCTTTTGAACTTGATCTAAGAGTTTTAGATGGTGGACAGAAGGAAGCTATATTAGGAAGGGGCAATGTTGTAGAAACATTCATGTACAAAATCAAAGGTTTAAATAGAGTAAGGGAATACGCCCATGTCCAAGCGACATACAGAGAGTCTTTCCTTGACCCTCTGCTCCTGCTGCTGACCACAGTATATGCTGATCCTGTTCCTAGTCTTCCTGATCCAGTTTGCAGTGTCCATCGCTGCCCTGGCCTGCGGGGAAGACCAGCGGGAGAAGCTGGTCAGAGTGTCCTGGGAGAAGTCCAGCGAAACCACCAAGGTGGACATCCAGACACATTTCTGCTGCTGCGGCTTTGATAAAAACGACACCAGCCACCCAACGCCATGCCCGCCAGGCAAAGACAAGGAGGAGAAGGTAGGGCTCCCTCACTTGTTTTGTGTGTGCCAAGTATGACGCAGCTCTGTAATACATGTATTTGTGTGTAACGTTGTAACAGTGGTATACCAAAGTTCTCAGAAGAAGGTATTGAATTCATATTTTATGTGCCTTTGGTACTGACAGGGTTAAGATTTGATTTTAATGAATTACATGTAGCTAGTCACTCTTCGGGTTTACACCCCAAGCAAGTCTAATTGACCACAAATATTTATCACTTTGTTGTAAATAAATATTGCTCACATAATGATGTAACAGTACGACTATCATTTTGAAATATGCCATAACTCATTTAATTGATCTTTTCTGTATCATTCGATCTGTATGTGCCATCGATGTATTCTTGCAATGGTACTATGGCCAACTTAGAGTAGCATTTTGTCTGGCAAAGAAAGAGTTGATGATCCTAGCCACATTCAAACCAGAGGTCACCAGCTCGAGTGTGTGAAGACAGAAGGAAGGGATGCATCGATTCATAGCCCTATACACATGCTGCATACAGATAGGAACAAAATCAATGATTCCATCTTGTAACTGTTTTGCCTTCATGATGTCAGTTGTTCCATTTCTGCCCCTTGCATGCTCAGGCTAAGGAGCGCAGCATGGCTCAATTGGTAGAGAGTTTGTCTCGTATAGGTAAAGCTGTGGGTTTAAGTCCTATGCTAGTCCTTGCAAAACACTGTTCAGCCTTCCAACGATGATGCACAGGCATCGAGAGTGCCATAGGAAAGGAAGAAGGAGGATGCCTGGGGTAATAATGTACTGTTACACTTACAATGTCTAATGGTTAAAGGTAGCCTGTCCCTTTTGCAGACCTAATTATGAAAGTTCCCTGACTTTGTCATCATTTGAGAGAGAATGGCTATATAACCTTTCCTTGGAATCGGCAAAACGTAATATTCGGTTTTGAGGAAATAATCTTTGTTAATTGATCAAGCTTTCTTTTTTCATACCACGAAAATAGTCAAATCTCAGTGAAAACTAGTTAGATTTTCATTTATTCTACGGGAGTTACAGTACGTCTGACCTTAAAATATCACAGTTCACATATCACATATCACACAACTCTCATAAAGTTTGCAGATGTTTGTAAAAGGGATGGGCCATCTTTAAGAGTTACATTTAAGCTGGCCAGATAAAATGATTGAACATGTTATTGGATGTCTGAGACTATTTCAAACTTAAAAATATTCAGTTTCCAGTAGTCACATCAAAATGTTTTTTTTTCTTCTTTTCATGCAGAAATGTGCAGAAGAGCATTGTCAAGGAAAGATGGATGAGGTTTATGCGCAAGGATTAAAAATATCAGGAGCAGTGGGATTATTCTTCAGTTTAACAGAGGTGAGTGGTTCACAATGTCTCTTGATCCTCAGCGGTTGGGGAACTGAAAAATTGTGATCAGTATTATTAAAGACAGGATTTTGTAAATACCATGGAAAATGCAAGAAGATTCTGTATTAGAACTTCCCTCCCACTAATAGAACTGGAAACAGACTTCAAGCGAAATGATAGCGATCAGGATATTTTGCGGAGGATTTGGGTGGGTTGTCCGAAACCTATCGTCCAGAGCCTGGAGACCGCTGTGTGCCATGGTCCGCATCGGTCCCCTCCACAGTGCATGTGTTCAATGGGCCACAATGCCCAAATCGTGCACTGAGAGGGACAGTACGATATTGAATGTAGACTATGCTTGCTGCAGTTCAAACATAAACAAGGATAGTTTTTCACTTTTCCTGAGAATGCTTATGAAGCTATGACTGAGATTTCATACTGTATACGCCATATCTTTCGCGAGTCTAATTTTTTGCGAATCAGGACTTCTCGGCAATTACGCGAATGGTTAAATTCGCGATCGTGGACTACTAGTACTAGTAATGCATGTGCTAGAGCACGTCGTATTCATAATTTCGCTCTTTGTTGAATTTGTGAATAGTCCAGATTCGCGAAATTCGTGAAAGCAACCCCCCGCGAAATATATGGCGTATGCAGTACAGTAATATGCTTTTCACACTGGCAAAAATTTCCTTAGCCCCGTACTATATAGTACGGGGCTAAGCTTAGACCACTTTCTGTTCACATTGGTTTTTACCAAAGTAGGCTAGCCCCACCAATAATCCGGGATTATTTGGCCCTGCAAAAAAGCAGGGCTAACACCGCAATTGCAGGGCCAAGCCGAATAGTCCGGGGCTAAGAACGCCAGTGTGAACAGAAACGAAAAATAGTACGGGCTAAGGAAATGCGATGTCAGCTCTCAAGGCCGAAACGCCGAGACCAATCAGATAAGGCCCGACGGGCGAGTGACCTTGATGCGGAGTGGTAAAGAGCCGATGTGCAAGACGTACACTCATAAATATTCATGAGCTGTCGAGAAAGTCCGGGGCTAACGATTTCGAGTGAGAACAGTGTGAAAAGCTAGTCGGGTTTAAGAAATAGTAAGGGGCTAAGAAATTCCAGTGTGAAAAGCTTCAAAAAATAGTACGGGGCTAGGGATAGTACGGGGCTAAGGATAGTACGGGGCTAATTTTTGCCAGTGTGAAAAGCATATATTTGGGAGGATACGGCTGATTCCTACTGAGTTTCATGACCTTTGGAAATGGACACCCTGTCTTTAAAGATTGTTAAACTCCAGGAGTGAATCAATTTGTGGACTTCGCTCCCTGGACTTTTGTGCTTTTGTACAACAAAACCAGTTTGTTATTCATGGGGTTTTGTAAAAAACATGTAGTTTTGATTCACGTCATGTAGCATGAAAAGCCTTTATTTCCCCATTATAGCTCTGTGTGAATTCAAAGTGTACATTCTACCTATTCCTGAGACACGGACATAATTTCAGAAAGGCATATTTTTTGGAGAAAACATGAATTGTTGTCAGTTGGTTACATGACTTCAGCCAAACTTGTGGAAATGCCTACATGTACATCATGAATGTGTCATTCATTTGTGCACAAAAAAGCATGAGCATTGACTCTTTAATACTCTAGTCTGTCATGTCGTACTACATACATGTATACTTTTTTTTGTTGGTCACATAGCGTTTGTAGGTGAATGGTCAGGCGGTAGCCAATTCTAAGACCTTTTTATACATGAAGACCATGTATAAACAATAATAAAATCTGCATTTCATGCATTCACATGATCTCTGTTGGTTCTCTTTGAGTTTTGTGCAAGTGTTTGTTCTTCATTCTATTAAGCATTTTTTGTCATATCATTTTTTTCAGAAAAGTACTGGATTTTGTTTCTACCCTTCTCATTATCATCTGGTCATAAACAAAAGTCATTGTACTTCAAATATAAAGTCATACATGAAATGACACATGGCACTGTAAACATTCTCAAGAATAAATATGGACATTTCTGTACTATTAACAACTCCTGCTGCTTATGAATAAGTTCATGCTGTGTAAATGCATTGCATTAGTCTACCACTCAGTAAATATCACAGCTCCCTGCATTGTACATCTTCATGTATGCACTATAGATAGCAAGTACTGTATACGTCATATATTTCGCGGGGTTTTTCATTTTCGCGAATTTTGTGAGTCGGATGCTATTCAAATTTAACAACACGCAGAAATATGAATATGACATGCTCGAGCACATACTAGTACTAGTACTCCACGATCGCAAATTTAGCCGCTTGCGAAATTGTTGAGAAGTCATGATTCGCGAAAAATTAGACTTGAGAAATATATGACATATACAGTAACTCGCATTCATGTTTCTACATACTGTATGATTCGTTTCATTTTTGGGAAAACAATTATCAATGCATTTAAAGATACACAGTGCTGTCAGCCACTTTGAGACAAGTTCAAGTTTGTTGGATTTTGTGGAATATAGCATCATGAGTTATAAGGAGCTGTTTGGCCTACATGTGCTCTTGCGCAAGAAAATTGTAAATGTTATCAGTTATCATGTCAGTGATATTAAGGGTCTGCAGCACAGACTAAACATTGGCAGTATGTCTGTGCAGACAACGATATGTTGGTATGTACGTGTACATCTGTGGCTGCAGTTTGCTCTACGGAGCCACATATGATTAGGACATGTCGTTTGTTAGTGCTTAGATCGTTTCCAATATTTGCGTAAACATACTTTCAGGTTTCTTTTCAGATCTAACTTAGTGATCTGCAAGTGGTTGTTATGACAATGTGTGTAATTGGATGTGTAATTAGCGTGATATTGTCATCCTGGGAGATTGCGCTATGACCTACATTATGAATCTGCATGGCGAGTACATGAGTGTTGAAAACAGTGGAACATGTTAGCATATGTTTAAATCTTTTTATTTTTAAAAGATTAAATGTTAAGCTTTCCTTAGTTGCTCCCTTCCTCTTGTACAATACTGTACCATGATTTTGTTTGGTTAAATTAAGTTCTTTGTGACTTGGAAACTAAAAATAACCACAACCTTTATATTTGTTGATAAACATGTATTTGTATCATTACGTACATGTACTTGTATGTACCAGCTAACTTACGTATTCATCAAATCATTTTTCATGTTTTACAGGGATTGTAATGGGCTTCCTAACATTTGTTGGGCTGATATTCAAAATTATTGTTGCTTCACATGATTTAGTATTGATTTATTATCCGTTCATTCATTCATGTCTAGAACCTAAGTCTCTGGTCAACATCTGTGTGCTTAATAATTTTCTTTACTCTTCCTTTCCCTTTTTGTTTAACCACACCCCTTCTTAAACTCCCCCCTTCTTAATCTTCCCATTCTTAATCTCCCCCTCCCTGGTATCCAATTATGGTTGTACTGCTTATTTTTATGGGAATTTATTTTTCTCATATTATACCCTTTTACATGTTCTTTGCCCACCTGCATGTTTCAATCTCTTCCTCTCTCTCTTTCTGTTTCTCTGTCTCTGTCTCTCTCTTTCTCGCACAAACATACACCTCTGTTTTACTTTTTCATATCTGCCCTTTCCTCCTGTGGTAATGATTCATCCTTTTCAAACCAAAATGGATTAATGTGTGTAAATATGTTTCTCATAATTCATGTACATGTTTTCATCTATTTATAAACTATTTTTCTCATCATTTTTTTGCACTTTTGGCGTGAGGGCATTTTTCAAATACTTCCAAACTCTACCCTTTAATTGCTACCTTGCAATACTCATTACTGCAAACCCCTGAAACATATTAATATTAACATGCAAATCATACACTTAACGATGCTGTTTATGAAATAAATTGATACTTTCTTCATTTTATTAATGTTTAAAATGATTTTGACCTGTCTTCCTGACATGATATTGTGATTCTGCATACACACTGTTGAGACCATGTTCCTTGTTCTGCTTAAATGTCCTCGTTCACATTCCCTGATTGGATCATCTCCCATTCCCTGTATTACCCCCTTTATTAACCTACTTTTGCGTCCTTGCATTTCCTCTCCACCTCCTCCATCCCATCTCCATGTACCTAATCAACACTCCCTCCTTCCTCAATTTAACTACTCACTCCATATATGTTGGCACCTTCTCCCCTCCCATATCCCATACTCCTCCCCCTTATTCCCACATCCTTTCCCCATCCACATCCCGTCTACTCTTTTCTCCTTCCTCCATCCTCTCTCAACCCCCCCTCCCTTCTCCTCCCTCCTCCCCCTAATTCTCCCTTGCCCCCCTTGCTCCCTCCTCCCTCCTTCCCCTCCTTCTTCCCTCACCCTCCACCTACCCCTCCCCCTCCCTTCCCCTACGCACTTCCCCTCCTCTTCCCCATCTCCTCCTCCTCCCAACTCCTTACCCTTTCCAATCCCCCTCCTTTACCCCTTCCCCCTCCTCCATATCTTCCCCCATCCCTTCCCCCTCCCAACCCCTCCCTACGCCCCCCCCCCCAAACCAACCCTACATACATTTTTGCCTACCTTATCCTCCAATCACCTTGCCCCCTCCCTTCCTGCATGTAGTTGATAGGGGTGTGGTTAGCAATTAGGTTCAGGAATCAGAAGGACCCCCGGGCCAACCCCAGCGCATTCCTGTAACAGAGGGCCTTGCCTGCCACCTAATCCTGCTGCTCTTCACTCGCTTCAAAAATCATACAAGTATGAGAAAAAAAGCCCACTTTAAATCAAGAATTATGCAAGACAATAAATGATGAGAATGTGCAAACATCAATACAAAGCAGTACTTAACACTTTTGAGTTGTTTGATTTATATTATTATATAAACAAAAATGGCAATGTGGAATAGTACGTGCTGAAAATTACTTTTTTTCTTTTATAAGTTGCACTAACCTCAGAGTTGTTACAGCTTTTTTATAGTCATGCTTTTCATAATGCTGAAAGTTGTTTCAAGATGAATATATGGCAAAGTATATCTAATAGTGGTCTACAAACGAAATGCAAATGAAAGTGCACTTTACAATGTTACATGTACCCATGGCGTATTGATACCTCTTGGTGCGCTGTAATTGCACGGACCTAGCTCTTCCATGCACCAGGCCTTCAGGGACTAGCTCTATCATACATCATGCATGGACCCTATGCTCTTGACAGCACGCACCTGCAGCTATTTCAAGTGCTCTTTCAAATACACGTACCCTGCACTTTCCTCTCAAGCGTCATATGCAAAAGGCCTTTACACTGTATGCATATCTACATGTAGTGGTCACCTTCTGTCAAGCATCCCTGATGGTGCATGCATCTTGTACATGGTTGGATGATAACACCATACTCAATGTCATGGGACTGGATTGTTAGTGGCAAGTAAGAAGATATTGTAGCATCGTACGGGTAATTCACCCTCTTTTTAGATTTCGAGAAAATATTTTGAAGGTCAGCCATTTGAATGCTTTTTAATGATGCAAAAACCTATGACATGCAAACTTTAAAAGTAAAAATAACCGAATTGAATTGGTTCATTTCAAGTCCTGAGAAATGTTTAGAAGCTTGAGTTTGATTGATTATTATAGTAAACAAAAATAAATATGCTTTTTATTGATGTTATATTTCATACCGGCAGCAGAGTAAACAACATGTATCACATAGATTAAAATTGAATGGTTAATTGTCAGATTCTATAGAAATCTGCATGTATGGAAACACAATAGCCACAAAAAACCTTGAATAAAAGAAGAAAGTACTTTGTTAACAATAACAGTGCATTGTCCATTACTATGCATTGTTTACCCTTCCTCATATTCTAGTGGACTGTACATTACATGATTGCAGAATCACGAGGGCATGTGATTGTGAAGTAGAAACAGATTGTCTAATTATCCCAAATTTGGCAATAAGAGAAATGACATCAATCAAACTGGACTGATTTTAGAGGTTACTCTCTGAAGCTAAAAAGACACATAAACCACTCATTAGAAATTATAACCAGCGAAATCTTCAGAAACCTCTTATTCCATGGTAACATCGCTGTATGAGTCCATGATGTTATGTACCTCTCCTTCATGCCCTTGTCCTTCATCATGTTACAGATTATCTCAGTGATTTGAGAATACACACAATACATGCGCTTCTTGATGGCAGAGATTATCGTGTTGAGTTACCTGTATTACGTCCTTCTGGGGCTGGTTTTCAAGGTGGACGCTTCAATTGCTTGTTCATGTTTGCATGATAGTGCATGTGCACAAACCTGCTTGCTCTCAATTATATTAGCCTGCCTTTCAGGCTGCTGGACATTGCTAAGCCAAACTGAAAAATAGAATCTTTGTTAATAATACACATAAGACTAGTTACTTGATCATTCTCTCCTTTTCTTAGCGCCCTGGGACGAGCCAGAGCAGAAATTGAAAATGATTATTTGACTGCAGCCAAACCCCTTATTAGATAGTTTGGTTTAGAAATGCCCAAAGGTCTGAAAGCTAGGCTAAACTATCCTTGCATGCCAGTGGCATCCACAGAATGTTCTCACATTGGTCTTGTTGGGAGTGGTATGGTGTATATTTCCAGTGCAAAAATGCCTCAATGGCGTATAAAGAGTTAACTCCTTCTCTGCCAGAGTCCATACTGCCCTATGGGAATGGTATGGTGTATATTTCCAGTGCAAAAATGCCTCAATGGTGCATAAAGAGTTAACTCCTTCTCTGCCAGAGTCCATACTGCCCTATGGGAATGGTATGGTGTATATTTCCAGTGCAAAAATGCTTCAATGGTGCATAAAGAGTTAACTCCTTCTCTGCCAAACTCCATACTGCCCTATGGGAGTGGTGTGTATTACCAGTGCAAGAAATCATCAAAGGTGCATAAAGAGTTAACTCCTTCTCTGCCAAGCTCCGTACTGCCCTGTGGGAATGGTGTGGTGCATATTTCCAGTACAAAAATGCCTCAATGGCATATAAAGAGTTAACTCCTCTGCCAGACTCCATAATGCCCTGTGGGAATAATGTGGTGTGTATTTCCAGTGCAAAAATGCCTCAATGGCGTATAAAGAGTTGACTCCTCTGCCAGACTGCCCTATGGGAATGGTATGTATTACCATGGACTTATCACGGATGGACTGCGCTCGGATAGACTTCCTTTGATCTATGATGACCGCCGCCTCATAAAAATTCAAGACATTCAGGTGTTTCAAACAATACGCTGTATTTTTAATTAGGCAGTGCCTTCCTCTGGATAACAAAAGAAAATCTGGTTTGAGAAATATGTCAACCGTTCAGCCTTCGCTGGGAGTTCATAGCTGATCTTATTACACACACTGGAAATTAGATTGGGGGTGAGCGAAGGGAAAGTTTGATAGAATTGCAGAAAGAATTTGGTCCGTAACTTTTTCGGACATCTCCGCACATGAAATCGAGGTTGTTTCCATGGAAGGTGAAACACTCAATAAACGATTTGCAAGATATTTGTAAGGAAATATGATTGCCCAATGTGCGATATGGAGGCATTTCTCAGACATGTTTTCTGCAGTTTTTCTTGATCTATCACAAAAACGAAGCAACAATATAATCTGAAATTCACTAAATCGTATCATTTTAAGATGTGCTACTGCTGCACATGCATTTCAGTACATGAAGTGGGTCAGAATATTCCTCAAAATGCATCCTACATTTGTCTTGCTAGTTATGGCGGCGGATCTCCCTCGATCAAAGAGCCAAACGCGTAAAATATTCCATTGTGATATCAATGTACGCGACTGCTAATAAATTACACTTCGTGCTGACTCCATTCCTTACACCTCTCTGGTACTACTAGTGCAAAAATGCCTCCTTGGCATATAAAGAGTTTAATAACATTTCCATGAGCATGAAGTAGGAGGTGCAAGCTGTGGTTGCAACACCCCCCCAGTGGTTTCACATACTCAGCCAATCTGGAATGTGACAGCTCATTAGTGCATTCATCTATCATGAAGTATCATCCTATCTAAACCTGTGCTGCTACATACCATTGTAATACACATGCATGTATTGTATACTCTTCAAGTAGTGGGAGGTGAAACTTCATGCATTAAAGTGACCTATTAGAAATACCTGTAGTTCTTATTTATGCATCATGACTTTACAATTTTGCAATAGTGTACAGTTATACTCCGTAAATATTTGGGTCTTTCAGTATTTACCCATGTAACATTATATCTTAAATGAAGCTCACATCATTATGTATTTAAACTTTTTATTTATGACTCATTTTATCTTCAACATCTCCATGTGCGTCATTATATATCTACATGCAGGTTTTCAACAGGTTTCCTTTTACTACCTTCATGTACTACTACTTCTAATATCCCAGTTCTTATAAAGTGCATAATACCCTTGACAGGGTCTCCAAGTGCCTTGAAAAAAGAGAGAAATTTTAATAAGCAGGAAGAAAAAGAAAAAGAAAATGCTGCATCTAGATCAAACATTCTAATTACTACTTGATAATGATGATAATATAGCACAAATTCTAAGAATGTGCATTACAATTATTAATTTTGTGAAAAAGAAAAGGAACCATAGTGGCTCCCAAAATACAGAATAGTTATAAAGTCAAATTGCCACCCATCATACCTCCCAGCTCCACCTGAACGAGGCATGTTAGCCTCTTGCTGCTAGATTAGTAGTTTGCATTATTATCATTATACATGTAAATTGATTGTGGTTCAACATCGCAATAATCCGATGTTCAAATCTTCTACTTAACCAGTGCGTTGGTCACTTCCAGTATTTATTGCGATCACAAGCTGCTAATTTAGATCACACTGGATACTTCTGAATATTTGTGCATATTAATATGATACATGTAGTAGGGTTGTATATCTCCTGGTTAAAATGGAATTGCCCTGCTCCAATATGGATTTGAATATACAGGTAATATAGGTAGCTCAAGATAATACTGGTGCTATGAACATTTCTGTATTTTGAACAAATTATTTTAATCTGAGTATAAGTTCTACAAGGCTAAGTGATAAGCATATGGAATTAACTTCATGGATGTTTCCATTTTTGTTAATCATGCATAGGTTTGGCTGGCAATGTGAACATAATCATGAGGTGTTTCTGTCCGTGTACTGTATATAGCCCTAATTACCAGAACTCGTTATGACATACATATTGAATGAGGTCGACACTGTTCCTCCTCAAGGGAATTGGACATTTGGCAAGAATTTGTTTCATTCATAATATGGCCAAACCAAATGAATGAACAGAATTTGTATGATCTTGCCAAGATGTATTCTAGATATATATTACTCATTGGTGATTGTAACTACATAGCTGAAACATATATTATTTCTTTCACCGGGCTGTGATTGTTTTTGTCAGTGGTAAACAAGACTTGTTTACACAGAAAGATCTGATTTGCACTCGCTATTGTGTGATATTTATTCACAAATCTATTCATGTTTGTTTTTTTTATGAAAGAGTTTATACATGATGTTAATAGCGCATGAAATCCACAGTATTGAGAATCAGCCTCTTTTTAAAAAATTTTATTTGATTCATTGGCAGCTTGTCATCAGCAGTAAATGTTATTGACTTCAGAAGATATCTTTGTATCAATCTCGCAGATGTCTTCCTTTTAATGCCTCAATATTACTGGGTATAGTATGTTTATGATTGATTGAAAATAGTTTCTAACCTCATTGATATGTACCACAGTCCATAATGCATTTTTTTCCCAATATAAGTCATTTACATCTATAGGTTCAAGGCGCACATTTATTCTGTCTATTGATGAATTCTTTATAACAAAAATTTAGATTTTAAAAGATACATTGATAATCTTCCCCAATGCTGGTCTCAAAGCATGAAATGCATGTCCTGGCATACTGCACAAACAGCACAAGTACATGTATGTGTGTACGTAAACGGTCAACAAGCGCCAGCTAATCATGTCTCGGTGATCCATACCAACCTGTGCAAAGTTTACATGAATTACAACAGGTACTTGAAAGCCTTCAGAACACAGTCTCTCTATACATGATCAACAGACCCACAAATGTACTTTTCTCCCCTTTGCAGTGTAGATGATTTTGTAGTAGCTACCATCAACAAGTCTGTCTAGGTTCTAGCCTGCAGGCCTTTTATTTCTCCTCTCTTGTAATAACAGCTAAGTCTGTGAACATAGACTCTTCTTACTCATTCAATGGAATTTCATGAGTAGAACTTTAAAATCATTGTGACATGTGTACATGATCAATATTCTTTTTAATCCATGTGTCCCATTTTTGGAATGGTAGGAACTAGGAAGGGTAATAATCTGTTTGTCAGACCTAGTTTTGAGTACAGTGGTCTGTTTCTGAGTTACAACAGAAGAATATTGCACACCACAACCTAAAAACCAAGGCATTGTAAACAAGTATACTGTCCCACGAACACCTGCTCACCCAAAAATCACATTTTTCTTCTGATTGGACCTTATACCTCAACTTTATGACCAATGAGCATACACGTCCATTTTTTTTATTGCCCACTTTCTTCAATAGCTACCATTGAGGATAACATCTGCCCATCCGAAACTGGAACTAACACAAAACCCAGTAAAGACATTGCATCTCAAAAGTGCTTTTAAAATAACTTTGATCAAACATGAGTACTTTATTGTAATTCCCACAATGAAACATGAGCAGGTCGTATCTTGTATTTGATCACAAACACACAATTGAATTATCAAAGGGACCACACTTCTGTGCATGTACTCTAAAATACAACATGCTATCTAAACTAAATCTGGGAGAGAGATAGCTAAAGAGAGAGAGAGGGATAGAGATTGAGAAAGAGAGAGAGAGAGAGAGAGAGAGAGAGAGAGAGAGAGAGAGAGAGAGAGAGAGAGAGAAAGAAAGATAGAGATTGAGGAAGAAAGAATGAGAGAGATCGGTGAACAGAGCTTGAGCAAGTCCTCCAAATGCCTTCCATCATAGCAGGTACACGCAGCCAAATATACGAATGTGATGATGCAAACAAAACCCAACAAATCATGCTTGCAAAATGAGAAGTCAACACAAAGACAGGAGTGTCTCAGAGAAACCCTGATCACGAGGGGGCTGTAATTTGATGGCAGTGCACTCATTTGACCAGCCTGCTCCAATTTGTTTGCGGCGTGACTTTGTGGGCGCCATCTCAGGCAAGCTAATCAGGTTAGGGCTCCTCCGCCCTGTTGGATGGTGGGCGTTTGTTGGGGCTCAGCTGCGCGGTAATAGCACCGGCTGAAAAATTACGCAGAGATGAAAGAGGACACAGATTAATGACCTTAAAGGAGGAACTCTTGATGCATTTTTGAGTGAAAAAGAGAAAACATAGTGATGATAAATGTACGATTTATTTAAGTTTTGTACATCTTCAGCATACATATGACCCTTTAAATTGTATATTTGGTAACGATGCTGTACAGAATGACAATATAAAAATATATGTTTCTTCTTATTGGTGAGAATTGAAGCTAGCCACGAAACTAGAAGATTGACAGTCTGCGACTAAGCACTTTCATTGCCAAGTACATGCACAGTAATGTAGCCTTATTTAGCTTCAGGAAATGACAAGAAAAGAGGAAGTGAAAAAAGGTTCATCTTCTAGAGAAAAAAAAAGCAAAATTCATGCGAAGAAAACGTTGACAACAGAGTTGTTTTGAAGGAAGTTGAGAGTAGAAACCAGTGTGTACCGGTAATGTTTCTATTAGTCAGTAGGGGAAGCAATAGAAGGTGCATGTAGAAGCTACAGGTGGGAGAAAGAGAAGTGTGTGGTGATATGAGAGGTGTGTACAGTGGAACCTGTGTATGAAGACTGGTCCAGAGATATGAAAAGTGTGGTCTTTATGTACAGGTTACTTTCATGCAAAAATGAGTAAATTATTGATAGTGTAATTTGCTCTAATTCATTGGGAGTACATCTAATGAAAGATAGGGCAGGCCCATATTGCTCTATCGGGTAAGGACATTAGTGGTCTTATATACTCAGAATATTTCCAATGACACCCCGCAGGAATTAAAATACCAGGAAGACATATTGCTAATATTGCCAAAGTCTGGACCATGCCTAATATGGGCAAAGGGACTCCAAAGGGAATAATTTTAAAGGGAATATGCTGTACTGGGTAGAAAAAAAGCCTTCAAAAAGGTGATCATGAGCAATCTTCTTGCCAATGGTCTTAAATTCATGTATTGTCCATTTTAGAAACTTGCTGAAAGTTATTTGCCCTTAAATGATCCACCTTTGGAGTATTTAGTGATAAAATCACAAATCCTCAAAATGTTCGGCCCAAACATTTGGAGGATTTGTGATGTAATGTGATTTAACTCCAATTGTGGATCATTTGAGGGCAAATAACATTAAGCAAGTTTCTACAATGGACAATACATGAATTTAAGACCAGCGGCAAGAAGATTGCTCATGATCACCTTTTGAAGGCTTTCCTGTCTTCCCAGTACAGTATGTGCCCATTAAAGACATGTATAGTGAAAGCATATTGCTTAGTTCTCACTCGTGATGTTGTGATGAGGCTTCCTAAAATGTGGAATTAGTAATACTAGTAACCAAATGCGGGTTGATATTGACATAGTCTGACCATCCGGTACATTGTACATTCACATAGAAGTGGTTTGCTGCTAGTACGTGTGAAAGACAAGTGAGAACCATCTTGCCACTTTCCAAGGGTTTCTTCACTCTAGGGAATGGACAGATTGCAGAGGTATTCAAAGACCACTGCATGGAGCCTTCTTTATGCTTTGCAGCAATGGCAAAACGCTAAAAGCAACGTGCAGACAGTGAGCGGCAGTGGCGAACTACATGAGTGTGAACACAGCATCAGGGGAAAAATACTTCAAAGACCTCTGGATAATGTTAAAATAGAGCCCCCGAAATTCCCATAGACACAATGTAAAATTTGGCCAATGCATGTGCTCAAAAAGTAGCCCCCACAAATGTTTCATTAATTTATTCCTTGCACAGCATTATGGTTTGCTAACTTGTACCATGATGGTGAGGACACACATGTTGTGCACATGTACTACCGGAATGAGTCTTGCTGCCTTGAGACCTTACAGAGTGACTGATCCCAGCTTCACAGCTTGTAAACTTGGATCATTGTCCATCATAACGCCTTGACTATGAGACGGTCTTGGCATAATGACACCACCTTGGCTGTGGCTGTGTCTTGGCTTGGAGACTATCTTGGCATAATGACAACCCAAATCTGGTTACCCTCCTTGGGGGAAATATTCCAATGCTACACTGTAGCAGGTTTTGTTAACCCACTCAGTCCCACAGGCAAGGAACTGAGTTTTTTTTTTTTTTTTTTTTTCATTTTTGGCTGTTAGTGCTTCAGTCCCATAGGCAAGGAACTGAGTTTTTTTTTTCATATTTGGCTGTTAGTGCTTGGTGCTGAGAGGGTTAACCCAATCTGTCTGATGGGCAAGAAACTGGGTTGTTTTTCATATTTGGCTATTAGTGCTTGGTACTGAAAGGGTTAACCTGCTCAGTTCCAGAGGCAATAAACTGAGTTGTTTTCATATTGGGGTGTGAATATTTGTTCCTGTAAGGATTAACCTGCCTAGTCCCATAGGCAAGACACTGAGTTGCTATTGATATGTAGCTGTTAGTCCTTGGTACTGAGAGAGGTAGTACCCACGCTCAGACAGTGCCTCATGCAAATCTCTTGACTCTCAGAGGAACCAAAAGAAAGTATGATTAATTGCTTTTTTGTAGGCTAAACACATTGGACTGTTCTCTTGGGTGGCTCTTTCATGATAAGTACTTGTCAGGGGAAGCAAATATAAATCAATTTGTAGCTTCGCCTTTCTATGCCTGAGGTCATGAAAGGGAAAACCTGACCCATGTAATATATGATACGCTATTCACAAAAAATAATTGTGCACAGGGGCCCATTTGGCACGCAGGGGCTACATCCGCCCTGGGCCACAGTGTTTTTTTTCTCACTAGTTCAAGTAAATCTTTATCAGAACACATGCACAGTGCACATTCATGTATACATACACTCCAGCTCAAAGAAATTGGCATAGGGAAAGGGAAGGGAAGGAGCCGCAGTTTTAAACCACAGCATATTTTGTCCAGTTCAGCATGAAACATGCTGTTTAGGCAGAAGCATAGTGTTTCATGCTGAACTGGACAAAATATACCGCGGTTTAAAACTGTGGCTCCTTCCTATCCCTCCCTTTTCTTTTTCCCTATACCAATTTCTTTGAGCTGTAGTGTACATGTACACTGTACATAACCATTTACATTTTCATATGTACAGCGACTATGGTGAGTGCTATCAATAATTGAACTGCTGTGCTTGGGAGAGTTAGACAGTACATATTTAATGGGGAAAGTGGGATGTATTATATTTGTAACATCATCTGCCTAAGTACACATTAGCTGTTCAGACTATTTCATTTCAGCAAGTGTAGATATCAGAACTTTTACCACCAATACTTCATACTCATGCAAGTGATAGCTTCAGCTCTTATCCAATTACTCATTGCTGGTCTTATCTGAAATTATTGCTATTTTTAGTTACTTACATTGCTTCGGTTAAAGTTTGTGACTCTATTTGTCAGCATTATTGATGACTCCAAATCAAAACTAGAGCTTTTGAGACCTAAATGTAATTTCCATATACAGTAGATTTGATTGAGGTGCTTTGGAATTTAAAAAAAAAAAAAATTGTTAGCCTATTTTTTTCCTATGTTGTATTTAGTGCCTGTACCTGAATTGCAAGCATTTGAAGATGTATAATTAAGTGTCATTGAGGGTGAAAATATGTATTTATGAACAAATATGTAATTAAATAATTGTAATGGTTTTTCTCATTGTATTGTTGAGCGTGAAAACATGATAATACTCATGATGCAATTACATGTTTCACTGACTCTATCTCTTTGTTTTTTTTTCATATGTTGGCATATTTTTGGTGTCTTCTACATCATTTTCATAACTGAATGTGTTTCTATTTTTGCAGATCCCCTGCATTCATACTATTTACTCAGAATCATCATAAAAGTCAACAAGTTATATAACTTGGAAATAATGGAAAGGCATATGAGGATTTATGGTAACGTATGATCTAAAATGTTTGTTCTTGTTGTCTCTTTTTTCTCATCCCATTCATGTTTCCAGATCATAGGCTGTGTCATCACGTTCCGATTGATTCCGCAATCAGAAGGACCCTCGGGCTAATCCTAATGCTTTCCTCTGAGGGTGAGAGAAAGGTGCAAACAGCTTCAGCAAGTCCTTAATCTCTTAATCCGTAGAGCCACTGTATGAGTCACAAACCCTTTTAAGAATTACAAATCCGCCTTGAGCGATTTGAGAAAAACTCCTGTTTGTTTTTTAAAGGACATATTATAGATGTATATGTGGCAATTTGCAGTTTTCCATGTAATGTTTTTGTTATGTTTGTTTGAGCACCAATAACCATTGTGATACTATACAATACATGTTGACTCAGATGTTTTAGCGACAGTATAAATAGCCATGCATTTTGCCACGTGTCCTATTGATTTAGAAAAATCCTGTGTGTATATTTCATATGAAGATTGCGAATTTGAAAGGTTTACATTTTAATATTATTTTAAGTTCATGAATTATGAAATGTTATCTGCTTTTTCTCTCTTTCTTTCTATTTCATTTTATCTGTGCTTTAAACAAGATTGTACCAAATAACGATGTATTCCTGAGAGCTAAGATGATTTGTGTTGTTTGCTTTGTTTAAATTGTTTCTTTGTAGATAAGTTCATGGTCTTTTATTATGGTTTCATGATCCATTTACTTTCATCAAGAGCATTTCGTCAAGTTGCTTTTTCAAGTAATAGCCCTGAGTTTTTATGGATGATTTTTCCGAAACCTTTTTTTGGATTTCTACGATACCAGGGGGGTGTTTTACCAAGCTGTTTTATGCATGATCTTACACATGACTAGTAACCTGTTCTTGGGGACAAATCAGCTTCTCAGTGATTTTGATTCCCATCAGTTAAGTCAAAATTGTGTCTTTGTGCATTAAAATCATTGTTGTTAACAAGCACCTGAATTCAAAGTTAATAGTTGTAGGAAATTCTATCCCACTATCTCATTTAGCAGGTCACCAGGTCACCAGTCATGTATAAAATTATGCTTTACTTATGAACAGCTTGGTGAAACACCCCCCAGTTATGTTATTCAAGTACATTTGTATGTGTAGTGAGTGGGTCTAGATTGCCACTTAACCATACATACTGTGGGTACAGACATATTAATTATGGCTTTTATATTGTGTGCTCTCTCTCTGGGAATCAATGCAACTCTCATAAATATAAATAAAGAAGTACATTGTAAGAACACCGCATGCATGTATGTTTGTATCATAAGCACTTTGGCTGAGCTGCATTGGTCATAATTAGTCAGAATTATCTGTGTTGAAAAATGGTGGCATTGTAGAGTATAGGATATTTTGCGAGATGGTGAACTTAGCATGTCTCTCTTGATGGTTTCTGTCTCATTCCATAGTCAGTGTCATATCATCTGTGTGTGTGATAAGTCAGACATGGATGCTATCTCTAGAGGAGTCAAGGCGCAGACATGAGCAGTTCCAGGTCTATAAAACAATGTGATTCTGTATGGTACTCTTTATTCATGACTTGCTGTTCCTCGATGCAAGCTGCGGTGACATTTTCATTAATTCAGGAGATGTATTTGGTGCACCTTTATTCCTTTCATTCATTCATTCATTCATTTACTCAGATGATTGATGATTTTGTTTTGACATTTGACCAGTCGTAGGAGGAGAGGGCTGCCGTGTGCAAATAAATTAACTTCCATGGCAATCTGCTGTGAGCTGTGAGTTGATTTAAAAAATCGGAATGAATACCAATACTAGCGCTAAGTGATTGTACCACCCTTGGTGCTGTTCTGGGGTGGGGTGGGGGAGGAGGAAGACACAACATTTGTCAGAAATATCTTTAGAAGCACAATAATAATATTCGCATTACAAATTAGAAGCAGTTTTGGTTAAAAACACTCTACAAATATTCTTTGTTATCGCAGTGGAGTTCTATAACAATTCCTTCTGTGAATAATTGCTCAACAGATGTCATGACATTTTCCCTCCCGGCCTCCATTTTCATTTGATCACAGAATCTAGTCTAGAAAACAACCCATTGCTCATTGGAAAGAAAACAAATTTGCTGACATGCACAGCAACCCTGTGAGACCAATTTCTCTTCATTTTGCACAGTCACTGCATATTGGATAGTATGGCATTCAAAAAGGGAGGGGGGGGGGGGTGTCCAATAAATGTTGCAAGAAATTGCTGGTGCTTTTCAGGATTTCTGTACATCAGAAATTCATTTTTTAAGCATTTGTATTGCAACCTGAAAAAAACATGGGAAGCTGTTATTATAAAGTTGAATTGTACATTATATACTCAATGTATTTGACTCTGACCATGATTTGATAAAGACAAGTGAGTTAAATGATCTGCTTGGGTATTAGTATCAGTATTGGTATTGGTTCGGTGTATTGTGAAATCTGTCTGCTTATTCAGATGTTTACATTAATGCACATATTTTGTTTCTTAATCTGTGCATAGAGTAGGCAGTATACTCCATGTATAGTGAGCCGTGGCAATACCAGATAGGGACTGATTGTACATAATTCATTACTTGAGTGTAGAGATTTTACTTTATTCTATTTATTTGTTTCAATTTGAAGAGAAAGTGGAGGTGATAATATGGATGTGGTTTTACATGTATCTCTCTTTTTAGTCCAGTATGGGTTAAAATTTATTTTGAGATCATTCAAACAGTGTTTGATTAATTCAGTTCAATTCAATTCAATTCAATCCAAGGTTTATTAAAATCATATTCACAGCCATACAGCTGAATTGTGACAATTTACAAGGTGAAATTGAAATTGAAAAAAATAAAAAAAAAGAGATCAAGATACATTCAAAAGATTGTGAGTTTCTTTAAAATGCATTGTAAAATCAATGTATGACAATAAGATGTTATAACAAACTTTCAATTTCTAACTTGGGTTCCAGGGACTTATTCAACATTCTAACAAGGTAAGGTATTGAGCTTTTTGGAATGTGTTCAGTTCAGCATTTGATTATGCATACTGTATATAGTGAGTTTGTGGCTATTTCTGAGGGATGCCCTACGAGATGCTCTAGCTGGGGGTAGCCAGTTACAAAAGTTAAAAAAAAAAATATTCAGATTTGAGAACCAACCGGGCACACAGAACTATTGTCATTCATACTCTCTAATTAACATGTTGCTTTATCAGTGGTAAAAACAATCGTGTAGTTGAGAAAAGAAGAATGATATATTGGTAGATTTTCCTAACTATTTGTCACAAGATATTGTTGATATGAGGCTTTAGCATTGTAGTGCTATGAAGGAAATTTTTGGAAATTGTTGCAATCATTTTGAGGTGACATAGTATATAGTTATAGGTTAGCTCCCACTTGTTTTCAGTCCCATACGCTGTGATTTATGCATGTGATAAGTGGTTTATAAAAGGCATTCAAAATTCAATGGGTATCGAGGTACATGTAGTACTATGTAGAATTTCCAGATTTATGTTCTTTCATCGTAATTTATTGAATGTTAAGACTTGCAGGTGAAGGAGTAATCCCTCAAACGTTCTTTATGGGCTATACATATGTGTATTTGGTATTGAGAATTGTACATTTGCTGATTATTAGGACTAAATGTGCACATACAGGAATGTATTCGTTTACATATTGAATTTTGCAAGTAAGCTTTAGATTTGTTTGTGAAATCCTGGGTCGTAGGGGAGAATCTAATTACTGGTGATTTAGTTTATGTGCAAATCTGTATCTTTTAATGTTTTTCATTTTTATAGCTTGGTCAGTATGTATTGACATGCAAAGGTGGGCATGCCGATCTGTTCTTGACTTTGAGAGATAGAGATATTACTTTGTGTGCATTATTGCAATATTTGTCCTTAATAAACCCACCCAGGTGTTTAAAATGTAAGATATAGTTTACTACAGTGATAGCTTTGTCTCCTTCAGCTTAAACACCCTTCCTTTTCATGGAAATGACAAGACATCTTGAATTGAAATATGAAGGATGAAAAATGTATGTCTTTGAAATTGATATTGTTACTTGAATATTGAATTTCATGACATATCCTGATTGGAGCCATTGTATTAAGTAAACAAGTATCAATTTGGTGATTCCTTGTAATCCACAAGCATCTAAACAGATCAGAAATACTTATTCCCTTGGATATTATTTTAAGATGTTGGACATACTTCTACACAAGATGGATATAAATGCTGTATCACTTATTTATAAATACGTGTATGATGTAATTCCCATTGCCTATAATGTATAACAAATGAAGGAGTAGGGAAGGGTGTGGGTGACAAAAAGTTGATGAATATGAATTGTTTGCTGGAATAGTGATTTGATGATGCCAGAGTATCTCTCTCACCCAAGAACCCCCCCCCCCCCTCCCCTGTGATGTGGCCTAAATGCCTAATGTTATCGCATGTGTTTTCCTTCTTACATTCCTGCTTTATTCACTATGTACAAGCCACTGTTACGGCAGTGTTTATGACATCCCCTACAAAGGAATGGACTGTGCCAATCGTAGTACAGCTTAGGTGTTCAGATTGGGCATGGTCCACTCTTGTGAAAGGGTTGAGCTTGATTTATGCTATTTACATTAAAATAGTCAATTGACATTTCTGAAATTAATATTATTGGTGGTGACTGATACTATTTGTATTCTTTGGTGTGACTGTGCAAGTTACGGGGATTTGGTCACCTGGGCTCTGTGGCATATAGGTTTTCAATTATTGTAACTTGCCATCAATGGTAACTACCATGGCAACAACTAATGAACTCTCATTATTGCACCTGTTGCCATTGTAGTTACCATTGATAATCAGTTACAATACTTGGAAACCTATATGCAACGTGGCCCTGTTTTCTGGTTGTGTTTCGATGTAGACTTATGTGTCGAAAGATGAGAGAAGAGGCCGAGGGGAGGCCGAAAAGAAAGGCAGACGGACAGACGAAGGGTGAAGGGTGTGTGTGTATGCGCGTGTGTGTGTTTGTGTGTGTGTGTGTGTGTGTGTGTGTGTTTGTGTGTGTGTGCGTGTTTGTGTGTGTGTGTGTGTGTGTGTGTGTGTGTGTTCGCGCGCGCATGCGTTGATGGGTGTCTCAAAATTCTGATCATAATTGTTCTTAACATGCTTAACGGAAAGATTTTGACAGTAATCATTAGACGTTCATTAGATACCATAGATGCAAGAGGTAGATCAGGGGGGCATTTCATCAAAGGACTTGTCGGATATTTTATCCGACAAGTTTGCTCTCGGCCAATAAGATGCAAGCATTTCAGCAGCTTATAACAGTTTGACGGATAAAACGTCCGACAAGTCCTTTGATGAAATGCCCCCCTGGCCTACTCTCTCGTAGTGTGACAGTAACATAAAGCAGAGTCTCGAAATCTGCTTGCGAAAGCAGGACCTCGGAGATAATTTGCACATTTTACAAATTAACCAATTTTTTGCAGGTGTTCAATACAATGTTGCGTAAATACAGAACTGTATAAGAAAATACCTCGTGGCTTTTATTGGGTCCCTTTAACCCGAGTATATCCGGATTTGTTTTATTGTTTGCACCCTAGAAACCCTTGCACTGGCAAAATGGTTTTCAACATCACTCTACGTGACTCAATCAGAGCAATGTACGTGTAGTTGCCAGGCTTGGGCATTTCCCGTTAGCTTGGCGTTTAAGACATGTCTCATTGCAAAAAGTCCTGAAACTCGGCAGGAATTGGCAGTATATATATATATATATACCCCAACGATAACGTTTGTGAAATCTCACAGTCATTGCTTCACGAACATTTTCAGGAAAAGTGAAAAACTATCCTTCTTTACGTTTGAACCGCAGTGGGCATAGTCTACATTCATAATCGAATTGTCCCTCTAAGCGTGTAGTGCCGTGCATTACTCCAATCGAACGCATGCACGGTGGAGCAGACCGGTGCGGAGCATCGAGATTCCATTCTCTAGGCTATAGGTTTCGGACGTCCCGTCCAAAACCTCCTCACAATCTAGCGATCGATAGAGTATCTCCTTCATCCCTTCCACTCTCTTCCTCGCTCTTTTTAAAAATTAGATCATTTTTCATAACTGAGGTCAGTGTTACAAATTTGTGCAAGTTATACATATAACCATACATGTAGCCATTAAATAAGCTGCACTCTTTGTGCTTGTGAAATTCCTCACAGGTGAAATAAACATGCGCAATATGTACTGCCTGTGGAAGGTTCTGGCAGGTGTTATTTACATGAAAGAATGTTACACCTAGCTGAAACTCATTAGCATAATAAAGGAGGCACTGGCTGGAGTGTGCCTATGGAGTTTAGTGACCTTTTAGGACCAGTGATGACTCATCAGTGTAATCTGGGTCAGGTCAATATTGTTTATCATGTATTTCTAGATGTACTTAGAATTTTCTAGAAACAGATAATAGAACCTTCTAGAATGTACAGATTGTAGTATATTTATATGAATTGCTCGGATAGAAGCTCAGAGAGTTCACATATCATCTAGCTCCAGTCATGCACCTGTGATAACTTGCATTAGAGTTTTGTATCATCTTGATCCAGTCACGGTAGTAATAGTAATCTGCATCTAAGATTTTGCTGTGACCTTGGCTCAATACACACCTGTGGGTTTATACGAGGATTCTCTCTGCGTGGATAACTACCTGCCTGTTAAATAGTGCTTATGAGATCCTGCCTGTGAAAGCCGTATACTCTGTGGATTAATATTTGACCATCTTGGATCATCTATTTGGACTTGACTTTCTGGAATACCTGCTCTTCAGCGTACAACATTGGGATCAACAATCCGATCATAATTTGGGAATTCTGGATCGGATTATCAACTGGACCATCAACGAGAGCCGTGGATTCATTCGACTACAGTATCCTGCAGTATTGTAAGCTCACATTCAATTATTTGTAGAGAAAGTGATAAAACAATTGTACAAGCTTGATTGTATTTTCTGACTTTAAAGGGGAAATACCCCATATAATAAAGAACACATAAACTAAATATTGGTATCATTTTGTGCGATCCTTCTGGCGTGAATTGATCGTAACATCAGAAATGTTTGGTACAGAAATGTTTTTGCTCCGCGGCGCCTGGTACATCATTATTTAATGGAGAAATTATGAAAATCACCAGATGAAATGAACCAGAAACAGTGCTAGTTCAGTCGTTGCACTTTATATCGATAACCCACTATCCATTTATTGTGTACGATTACCGGTGACACGTTCTGTTTCTCTTCCTCCTCTCGTTATCAACATAAAGTCCTCCATCGGGAATAACACCGAGTCGACAATCTTGACAGTTAGATTAGCGACAATTCTTCATCAGTGCCCCGTTGCATAAAGCTTACAATTAATGGTAACTCTGCCACCAATGGTAACTACCATGGTAACATCGCTTGACAGCCAATCAAATTCAAGGTTTCCATAAAAGTTGCTATAGGTAATAAATGTACCATCAATGACAGGTTTTATGCAACGGGGCCTTGGCGTTCGATGAGGATGCTCTGATCGGACACCCTTGATTGTCGCGTCCTCTGTGCTATCGATTTATCTATTCAGTGACGAACGTACGCAATTCGTCCGTCGCGCAGAAAGATGTGAATTACCCCGCGCAATACAGTATTTTCGACACGGGTATATGCCTTCTTGATGTGCGACTTCAATTTCATGCTTCTACAGGTACGAGAGCGGCTCTCATAGCCAGACGATGACGATGTCGTTAAAATGGAAGTCCATGCTCCCTCGACAGAAGTCGGAAGATGAAGACGGGTCGCTTGATGATGTGGACGTGGTATGGTAGTCCATTGGAATCTCGAGTGCCTTGGCTAGGGCGCGCTACATCATGACGGAGGTGATGTCGCCGTAGAGCAAGCAGGGCGGTTCTAAAGGCGACCTCGTCCCCCTGCTCGTCCGCTACATCAAGGAAATACGGCTTCGTGCACAGGCGCTGTACGTTCTCCAAGAAGTTAGGGGCGAGGTCTAAGGAGGACTTGTCGCTCGTGATGGAGACAATGAAACCGCCATCAGGGTGGTACGTGAAATATGACGAAACCAATGAATGTGATGGTTTTGGTTACTGGCATGACGTGTTCTGGGCGGACTCGATTTTAGTAAGCCTGCTTACTTCTTGATGTGCAAGTGTAATGCAATGTATGAGAGTATTACTGTGCGACGAGCAACATGCAGGAGGAGGCTGGTTCAGAGCTAAAGCGCACCTATGTTATACAAACAGTTGTTCATTTGCCTAATTAGACTTGGATTAAAAAAAAAATATTGGTCACGAAAAACATGTTCTTTTCCGTCACCATCCCATTGTTTTACATGACAACTTGAAGTACGATCCAAGGTGATCGGCTCCATTCTTCACCATTTAAACTAGTGGACCCTCTTGGACTTGAAGATGATAGCTCCAAGTCCCACAACCTCACCTGTCATTCACTTGATGTAAGAAACACGGGTCTAGTTTGCTTCCCCTGTGTGCCAACTTATATGGGTGACGAGTCAGTCTGAGGAGATATGGTATAGCGCCATCAGCGTTGGCCTAAGAACTGTTTCAAGGCGTCCCTTCTTTCTTATTTATTTGACCGATGACCAACATGAGTTGGTCTATATGTATGTCACCAATATACGTAGCATATTTATATTGATCAGTGTTCTGTTCGTGGCTGATGTGTTTCTTTTAATGCTATTCCTTAGGGCAATGAATTGAGCAACAACTGATAGAACGATTATTGTATTTACCACGTTCTATAACTTAGCTAGATTCCAAATAAGCCCTATGTGTTTTCTGTCCATCTCCATTACTCGCAGTCGTATGGTTTACTTTATAGGAAATTATATTGGGTTGTTTAGCGCAGTGGATCCTATAAGTAATGCTGAATGTTGATGATATGTAGTATTGTGTACCCATTTGGCCGAGTATGGATATGGAATTAAAGAGGCGCTCGCTGTGTATGAAAAAAGCAATCACGACATTAAGCATGGTAATGCCCGATGACAAATTTAGACTGATTGCTCCTCTTACCCGAACTATATCGCCAGGTTGGAATGATGTAGTTATTTAAAAGTAGACTAACCTTCAAGTCATATTATTTTCTATCCATGCAGTTTTTTAAAAACATGTATTTTTTTTTAATCGAAGAAGCATTGGTGCAATATGAGTCACGATGGTGTAAACTACCCCTTCCATCTTCTTTATCCCCCCCTCTCTCTCTATATAATCTCTCTCACCCTCCTCCCTCTCTCTCTCCCCCCTCTCTCCCTCTCATTCTACTACCATCTCCCTTCTCTTCTTTTGTTATCATATTTACACGCATTTTTCGTAGATATATATGAACACACACATATCTACCATTACGTACAAATAAAAGGTACACATGATATACACAAATACACACAAATACACACACACATACACACACAAAGCACGTCGTGAACACTTCCTACGATCAATAAAAGGATTCCAAATACGAACAAAACATACGTTGATTTTATTCATTATTTTATTTTAGATTGGGTTCCTTATCAAAAAATATATTAACACTATATGTAAATACATATCATCTACGCGTTCTAAACATGGTGCATCGTGTTCCGTGAGCTCAGGACATTTTGAACTCTATGTTCATGATGTGCAGAGAAGTTGCAGGATGCTTACAAGAAATCTTACCCTACGGAAGGCCGAAACATGAAAGGGAAAAGATAGAGGAACAGAACTCCCACCTTCCTCTCCACAAAAAGACAACAAAAAAATATCTACAAATTTAAAATGCCGCTTTACAGGACTTATGTTATAAGCGGAAAAACATTCAATTTTATGAAGCGGGAAAACATTCAATTTTATCAAGAGGGAGGACAGATATGAGAATTGGGCTACTCCGGGAGCTTCATCGGTTCATAGCCCCTCGTGAGAATCCAGGATCCTGTTGCACTCCCACCAATGGTAACTACTATGCTAACATCGCTCAGTAGCCAATCAAATTCAAGGTTTCCATAGAAGTTGCCATTGGTAGCAAAGTTACCATCAATTGTAAGCTTTATGCAACAGGGCCCAGGGCATGACTTGCGCTTTGCTTCTTGTTGTTGTTGATACCCGTTACCATGCACCTGAAATACCGAGTCATATCTCGGTACATGGATATGAACCGTATCGTCCTAAGTCTTCGCACCGATTTGCTTAAGGAAAAAGAAAGAAGTACGCTGTAGCCGAAATAATGTACATTTCAGTTTTGTAAATATAGGGCATATCAAGTACGTAGCAAAGAAGTGCTTTGCAAAAATCCATCACCGTAGTCATCACACACACGGACACTATACACATAATGTGTGACATGCTAAGAGCATTTTTAAAATTGGACACTGAGAAATAGTGAATTATTCCCACAGTGCTGGTCATGAACTAAAAATATGAATTAAAAACTTAAAATATGACCAACGAAACATATTTCACATATGTGTGTCCTTTTGTATTTGTTATCGATCTGTGACATGCTTTATTTTATGAATGGCATTGAAAATAATACCGTCTGCTGTTTTCTCGAATTTCTGGAAGAGAGCCACTGAAACATGCAATGGATGGATCAATACAAAAGCCGTAAAAAACATTACTTGATATTTTGCAAATTTGTCATCTCGAAGAACGTTACATTGGTAAAGTATCAAGAATTTCAGCAATTCCATGTATGGATAATGATTCGAAAATTGCACAAACAAATCAAACTCCATGTTTCTCAATTGCAAAAGATTGTCAACTCTTCGCTAACATAAACTGTTTAAATTCTAAGAATGAGCGTGCGACGTCATACAAAATATCATACATGTATTATGATGGTATCGCACATAACAGATGCAATGGACATGTATCATTGATCGAAGCGTTCTGTAATAATGAGTAGCTCTCTATCAAAAATCTAGTTCAACATCTTTGCACAATGAGTCTTGATATTACTGTACATGTATCTGCAATGAGCTTACAGTGGAGGCTAGATATGTTTACTCCATATTATGACTGATAATGTGTTAACTGATCACGTATTAGAAAGGACGAGGGATGGAAGGCTTTACGCTCAACTCCACAGCTTGATCGTCGCAGAGAGATGTTTGACTGGTTCTGCAGTTTCCTGACGCCCGTGCTCAGCTTGAAGAGAGGTCGGCAGCGCCCAGACATGGCCGAAACAATAGCATACATGTAAGCCACCCTCTAGTTTGATTTAAGGTAACCATGGTTACGGCTCTTTCGTGTCACATGAGCCAGATGTTCAGAGAGGTAGCTAATGAAGGACTGGGATGATATCTCAATCGATTATTCGATCAGTCGACTAAGTCGATCTACCGTTCACGAATTTCGACGGACCTCTCGTCAGGCTAGCCAGCGTGCGATGAAGAACCTTCTCTCATTATCATGATAATCGAGTGCCTTGATTGCTGAGCCGGAGGTATGCCCATGAGCACACACTCGGCGTCCATTGGAGGCAGGCGAGGAGCACTCGGCGTCCATTGGATGCAGGCGAGGAGCCTATCTATATATGTGTCATATCATGTGACGTAGGCGATCATGGAGTGCCACAACTCTCTCTCTCCTGAGCTCCGTGCATCAGCTTCACGCCATGGGCACTAGCTACACTGAAAACGTACCATTATGCGCGCTAAAACTTTTGAAAGTATCACGGGAACGGCACAACAACTTTGGTGACTGCGTCTGTTCACGAAGAATATGAATTCCTCTTGATACCAAGTATTCCGCAGAATGAATTCAGTTTTAAAGTTTTGTTTGAAGCTTGCTCTGTCATTCACTGCGTGTGTTAGATACCTGCTGGCTCTTTGGGATAAAGTTCTTTCGCTTTGTCGATGAAGTCATCGGCCACGTCTAGATCGATTAACCGGTCCTGTAGTTATGAGAGAGAGAGAGAGAGAGAGAGAGGGGGAGAGAGAGAGAGAGGGAGAGAGAGAGAGAGAGAGAGAGAGGGAGAGAGAGAGAGAGGGAGAGAGAGAGAGAGAGAGAGAGAGAGAGAGAGAGAGAGAAAGAGAGAGAGTGTGTAATTTACTACAGTCACACTTTCGATGCCATTGTACCTAATGAAAATTGTTCGATCAATTGAAAATTATTCGACGGTCAGCTAAATCATGTAAGTGGTTGGGTGCATTTATGAGAATGTAAGTGATTTTTCCCTCAAACTAAAATCAAATCGTTACCGTGAGCTAGCTGGAGCCTCACGAGAGGACGTGTACCTTGGTCTGGAGTGTTTTAGGCAATTTGCTATGTCGTCTAAACCCAGTTGACGGACTGCTATCATCAATGATCATGGATTCCCAATTCCTGGTGTCATAACAATGCAAACAAGAATGGGACCCATGGTCATCGTGGTCATGGCAGAAAAACACTCTACTTTTTGCCTTTAAATATTTGGGGAAAGCTGTTGATTATTGACTTAGCATTAACAGGTACTTTGATGATTGCGCTCCATAAGTATTAAAGGTCATATACTGTACTTGAAAGACAAAAAAAACTTCATGCATTGTCCATGTTAGAAACTTGCTGAAAGTTATTTGCCCTCAAGTGATCCACATTTGGAGAAATTAGCGATAAAATCACTCAAATCCTCAACATGTTCGACCGAACCCGGGGGCCGAACATATTGAGGATTTCACTACTAGTAATTAATTACTAATTAATCGATCATTTGAGGGCAAATAACTTTCAGCAAGTTTCTAAAATGAACAATACATGAATTTAAGACCATTGGCAAGACGATTGCTCACAATCACCCTTTGAAGATTTTTTTTTGTCTTCCCAGTACTGCCTATAAGCAGCAATTGGTTACAATATGCACACGTGCAGAAAACGGTTGATCAACCCTGATCTTGCGTGAGTGACTCACTAGGATGATAGTGTATCTGCGGTCCTGCACCTCGCCGTCGCTGAAGATGTCGGTCTGGTAGACGAGGACGTGGTGGAAGTTGATGGCCTCTTTAGACGGCTGGTCTGGGCGGGCGATCCCAGACGCTGTGCTGATCGACACCAGCTGGTCCGCCTCAGACCTGAACCCTGGAACACGATGGGCGCAACGTGACAGAATTTACACTCTGAGGAGACATGGGTTAGTTATTCTCATGACCAACCATGCCAACGTGAGGGTATTTATATTTCAGACCAAAATACAACACTTTCTATGTACCAAAGCTCTACCTATGATTTATTTCTAAGAGTGTGAAGATATAAAAATAATCATGAAGCAATAAGCAAAGTTGCGTAAAGATAATACCATATGTAAATGCAAGTTACTCATTATAAGCCAATAAACATATCAAGAACATTAGTTAGTAAAATCCAATCATGCTGGGGGTAACTTTGTAAGTGACATGACTGGTAACTATGCAGGGTCCAATAAATCAAGGATGAGCTGGAATAGATCATTACATCAATGCCACATCTAATTCCAAGTACATTGTGTGATATTCGTATAGGCATAACATAGTTCACCCTGAAATTAATTTGGTTTCAATAAAATAAGACACATGAAAGAAACATAATAATGTTGATGGAAACCCGGCAAATGAAAGTTATGATCTTTTGTGACGACACGTGCGACGTGCTCTTCTATATGTTGTGTACAATTTCTTTCGAAAATATGCATTGTCTCAAAAAGATGTGTATCGTTTTACATGCTCATTTGATACATCACTAGAAATACGTTTTACACACACACCTGATGAAAAACAAAATCATTCCGTTGTCAAAAATAGAAAAAGAGCAATTTGTGGAATAATTATGTACACAACATATGGGAGAGCACCTCACACGTGACGTCACAAAATTGAAAATTGAACAGATCATAACTTTCTTATCCTCTGAAGGATTTTCGTCAAACCTTCACTAATATGTTTCTTTCATGTTTCTGCTTTTATTGAACCCGACTCATTTTCAGGGTAACAGTTCCCTTTGATAGTGGTATAAACGTACATGCGTTAATACAATGAACATGTCCATGTATCCTGATGAGTCTATCTTATTCAGCACCATGTCTCCTATCTACCCA